>JPKY01000009.1:0-13589 GCA_000769265.1 Hapsidospora chrysogenum ATCC 11550
AAGGATAAGGTTATAATAATATTATTATAAGTAAGGATACTAAGATTCCCTAAAGGGACTTAACTAATTAGTAAGTATTTTTATTTTCCTTATTTACTTACTATATACTAACTCTAAATGTAATAAGTGCCTAAAGAGAGTATTACCTTAACTAGCTTTAGCTAACTTATAAGTAATAGATTCGGTAAATTAAAATGCTAAAGAATAATAAGTATATTATTATTTTATACTTAAAGTCTTAAGCAAACGAGTTTCTAAAGGCTTAATCACTTAAGATAGATATATCGTTTAAGATAGTCGATAGGAAAACGAATATCTTTAGTTATAATGGCTAAAATAACTAAATAAATGGTAAGTATATACCTAATATATATTAATGTTATAGACTCGAGCTTTGGCTCGTGCTATGGTATTGCGTAGGGTTCTATTAGGGCCCGCTTTAAGTCCGGCTGAAGTTTAGCTAAGGTTAATTATATAACCTAATAGGGTCCTATTTAGTCATTTATTAATTCGCGGCCCTATACTCTTATAGTTACTTTCCTTCCTTAAGATTCATAATAATAATAGTTAAATCCGCTAACGCTATAAGGCCAGTCCTTCACATTTACGAATCTTCCTTCACCTTAATGGAGAACCATTCCTTTAGAAGCGAGACTTTAAGTCGTACCTTCACTCTAGCCTTTAAAGTGATATTAAATATATAGTCCGACCTTATATAGTAACTAGCTAACCTTTAGGAATATGTTCGCACTATAATGCACACGTTATAAGAATAGTAAGCTAAGATGCGTTAGTAATAAGAGACACTAGCTCGCATATAAGCTAAGGTGATGTCTTTCCTTACCCGCTTTAATACATTAAGATTGGTTACGTAACCGCCGCGAACCTAAGCTACGTCCATAAAGCCCCTAGCCATCCCGTTACCGTTATCACCACTTACGTAAGCGTTAGCTTCGGTTAGCCTTAACGTTATACCCTTACCGAATACGGACTAACGTAAGCCACTCCTATTAGGCGACCTATTCGATAGCAATAAGAAGAAGTTTATAACCTAGCGGTTTAATATAGAGTACCGCCTTAAAGTTAACGTGAAGTTTATTAATGGCCCGCTTAGCTAATAAGTTTACATTTATAAGAAACTTACCCTATCCGTTTAGGCGAAAGTTAGTGCCTTTTATAATACGGGAGGTTCGGATAGTATTTATAAACCAAAGGATTTACTTAATTACCTCGCTACCCTTTATATAGACTTTTATACCTAAACGCTTACGTAAGCAGAACTAAAAGGGCTCTTTTAACGTACTAATAAGAGTTTTTCCTCCTTTTATATATGGTTTGAATAGACCCTCCTAATCGCGAGAGGGCTTACCTAAATAGACGACGCGAAACTCTCTTACCTTTAACGCTTCCTTAATAATGAGATACGTTAGTACACTATAGGTTAAGGGATCCCTTAGGATGATTACATTATAACTATGAAGATATACCGCTCCGTAGTTATAGATATTAAGTCTATACGTATTAAGAATAAGATCCGTTCTTAACGGGCCCCACCCCCTTTATAATTAGTACTAAGAGACGCTAATAGGGATGTTCCTATATTTAATGTGAATTTAATACGTTCTTATAATAAGGGTAATAAGTAAAAGAATAGTTAAAAGCCTTACGTTACTTAAGTTATAAAGGATAAGATTAACTATCGTTATGACCGTAACGTATATCTCCGTTACGGGAAGGACGGACATTACGTAACTAACTATAGCTTCCGACCCGCCTAACGCCTAACCGTAATGAATAGTACGAATATAGCTAAGGAGGAGGACTTAGAAAACATAACGCCCTTAAGCTAAGTCTCGTATAAAGGTAGGATAGGAAGTTATAACTTACGTAAAGGACGTGAATAGGGGAGGAATAAGCGAAGTTATAGGAGATTAAATTAAGAATAGACGAACTACTATTCTTTATTCCCGTCCTCTTTAAGTTAACGTCATTCCTCCGTGTTTAAGTAAACTATAGTTATAATTATTATAGAGTAATAAGTAAGCGTATTACGTAACGCTTAGGTTTAGAGTAAGTAACGCTCTTAACGAAGCGTGCTATTCCTACCGTTATTAACGGCCTTACGTATATAAATATCTTACACTCTATAAACGTAACGATCGATATTAACGGATAGAAATCCCTTATGTTAATATATATTATCCCGGGCCTTACTTACAATGCGATCTTTAATATGCCTTAATTAGTATACTAATAGGTAACCCTAATAGCCACGGAGAGAGTCCTTATCGTTAGCTTAGCTAGCGACTTAATAATCTAGGAGGTTAACGCTCGTCCTTACCTCCTAGCTATAGCCTAGCTTATAGGTTTTACGTATATAACGTTAATCCGCCGTTATTAATACTTATAGGACGCGTAAGAGTACTAGTTCGTTAAGACGAGCCTCTAAGAGATAACGTCCATTTTACGCTTAGGCGTGGATTCGGACCCCCTATACTATTCGGAGGTGACTATCCTAAATGAGCTTCATGACTTTACACCCTTATTTAGTGAGGCTTAAGCCTCCGCGCTACCCCTACATTAAGGATTAGCTAACCACTATATTTAACTTAAACTAAGCCCTAATGGGAGCCCGCCTAACCTCCTATAGGGTCCGCTTTATAATATACCTTAAGACCACTTTATTAAGTTATAACGTTAGATCACAGACTTAATGGATAAGGGTTGGATTCGTATAAGCTCTTCCTTAACCGTGGCCCTGATCCTATTAGTTAAGAAGCTAAGAGGTAAGTAACGGTTTTATATAAATTACCGCGCCCTTAATAAGGTAATGGAATAAGACCGCTACCCCCTCTCGTTAATTAAGGAGACCTTACGGTCCTTATCTTAAACGTGGTGATTTACTAAGCTTAATGTTTACGTTACGTTCTATAAGTTACGGATCGTAAAGGGTTAGGAATATATAACCGCCTTTTATACCCGTTTCGGTCTCTTTAAGTGGCTCGTATACCCCTTTAGCCTTACTGACACGCTTATTACGTTTTAAAGGTATATTAACTAGTCTCTTAGTGACGCCTTAAGAGACTTCACTATAACTTACCTTAATGACGTCTTAATTTATATTGGTAGCTCGTAGAGAGAGTATATAGCTTACGTTCATTTAGTCCTTAAGAGGTTACGCGTAACTAGCCTTCACCTCGATCTTAAGAAATATACTTTCGTTATTACTTAGGTTAAGTACTTAAGGTATATCGTCACGATAAGGAAGAGTATCTATCCCGACCCGGAGAAGATTTACGCTATCCATGACTAATAGGCCCTAACTCATATCTAAGGCGTCCGTAGCTTTCTTAGGTTTACGAATTTTTATTAAGAGTTTATACTAAACTTCTCCTAATAGGTAACGCCTCTTACCTATCTTATAGCTAAAAGCACTCCTTTTCGGTAAGGCCTTAAGGAGAATGTAACTTTCGAAGAACTTAAGGTCACGTTTATCTTATACCCTATCTTACTTTAATGAGACCTTACTAGGGACACGGTAGTTAAGGTAAACTACTTTAATGAGGCTTTAAGAGGCTATCTTTCTTAATTCGATCGGGATGGCGTCCTCTGCCTTATTATATACCATTCCGCTAAGCTACTTTTAATATAGAGGAATTATATAATATACGATAAGGAGCTACTTATTATTATATCTTACCTTAAAGCGTGGTTCGCGGAACTTTATAGCGTTCGTAACTTATTTACGATCCTTACGGACTATAAAAACCTTAAGTACTTTACCTACCCTTAACCCATTACGGAGCGCTAAGCCCGTTAGGCTAAGAAGCTTTCACTATTTAACTATAACCTTCATTACTAATTAGGCGCTTAAGCGGGCCGCCTAGACGCTCTCTCTCGCTAGGAGGAAGATAGCACCGGCTCGTTATTACGTATTAACTAAGTTATGTAGTTAATCGCTATCCTTACGTTAGTAAGTAATGGAGACACTCTTTACTTAGATCACGATAGGCATAAGGATAAGGAAACGGTAGATAGGAGCGTGGTTACCGATAGGTCATAAAGGGTCCTATTAGGGCCCGCTTTAAGTCCGGCTAGACTTTACCTAAACGGACTCCCTAAGGGCGACACCCTCTTTACGGACACTCACTTATAATCCTTATGGGATTAAGGTGTGTTAAAGGATATTACGTATCGTCCCTAACTTAAAGCTATTCGCGTAAAAGCGTGGAAGTTCCTCGCTTAGGCTAATATATATAAGTAGGTGGCTAACTATACGCTTAACGCGTAAGGGGCACTAACTTATTAAGGCTAGCTATAAGTCCTTACGTAAGAACCACTTATAACGACGCTTATATAGCGTACCTATAAGTCCCCCCTTATGGGATATCCTAACCGTAATATAACCTTTTAACTACTCCGCCGTGACTACTATTAGGACGGGATGACTTAGTCTATAAAGCGTTATGTCTGTAACTATTACTATTTCGTAACGTATATCTCTCGCTAACGTCATTAAGGTCTTCTTTAGCCCCTCCTAGTCCCTAATAGGTTTTAAAAGCAAATCTCTATTAACTTTATAGTTAACCTCCCCGCTTATATTATAAATACGCCTTATTACCTTATAGTTATTATAGATCGTCTTAATAAGTACGTTTAGCTAAAGGCTATAACCGATATGCGGGCTAAGACTTACGCGAAACGCTTTTAAGATGCTTAGTGACGCTTCTATAGTTTCCCTTCCGTTATTATCTTTAATAGAGGCACAGACTAGTTAGGTGCCTTCTAGTTTACGCTCTATAAGTTAGTTAGCATTAACTAACTATTATTTACGGCTCACTACCCCTAAACGGACGGCGGCACGGAGCGGGCTAACTAAGAGGTCTTAGCGATTCTTTAGGTAGCTATCTCCTTCTCGTAATTTAATTAGGTCGACTACCTTCTTACTTACTAGCTCGTTATTAATAACCGTGACTTTATAGCTATAAGGGTTAGTCTGAATAAGCTCTTATATAGCTTTAACGTGGAACTCATTTAGTAGCCTCCCTCTTATATAACGAGTCGCCTCTTACTTAAGGGTCGGGCGGTAACTTTCCTTAGTTACCTTAAAGAGGGTTAGGATCTTATATAAGTTACTATCACCTTTACTTAATAACGCTAATAAGAGTTTACTAACCCTTCTTAACGTCCCGTAAAGCGCTTTTATATTAGGGATAAGGTATAGCTCTCCTTACGTAATATCTATACAAACCGGCCTAACCGTAAGCTAGATTAAGTTTACTAAAAATATATAGTGACGGCTATCCTAACCTTACTTATAGTTACACTAAACATTCTTAATAACTTATATAAGACCTTCTATATTAACTTAGTGGAGCGCATTACGGACGACCCGCTCCTATCCTAGCTTATTTCTAACTCCCGCTTAGGTCTTATCTTAGTCCTTACGGATAAGGATACCTCACTTATTAAGGAGTTTATAGTAAAGGCTATCTTAGCCGCTAAGAACGCCTTAAGTAAAGGTAAGAAGCGTAAGGTACTAATAAAATGGAGGGGATATAACGTACCCTTATGGGAGCCACTTAAAGAATTTTTAGATATTATTACCCTTAAGGAATTCGAGAAGTAATAAAGAGACGTATATATAAATAACGGACCGTAAAAGTTAAGTTATACCTTAGCTTTAAGGGCGGGTTAGAATTTATTTAAGGTGTATCCATTATTATTTACTTAGATAATATAAATTAATGTAAGGCGAGCCCCTCCCCCCTTAAGTTAAGCCTTAATAGAGCCCACTCGCTTAACGGACTCTTAGTTTAAGTCTGTAAACCTAAACGTATCCTTCTCCTCCTCCTCCTTATCTACCTCCTTATTCTCCTCCTTTACGTTTACCTAAGTGGCCTTAACGTTAGTAAGATTAGGGTAACGAAGGGGGTGGTTATTAAAGCGGATAGATAAGCGTCTAGCCCGGCGGGTGTTAAGGGCGGCGGTGGTAATAGCGATAATAGCGGCGGATAGGGCGCGGGCCTAACTTAGGATAGCGGACTGTTATTATTAGTATACGCTATTAAGATGTCTATAAGGGACTTATAGTTAAGTCTTAAAGGCCGGCACGGACCTCACCCATACCGGCCTAAACGGCTTAACTAATAGCCTAGCTAAGGATCTAGTTAAGGCTAGCTATTATTTACTATTATTATTACTATAAGGCGACCTATTATTACTAACGGCCCGCGTTACGGGCTAGAGTAAAGTTAGGTCTTAATAAGATTAACGCTTACTCTTAGCTTAAGGGTAGGCTATATGACGTTCGGGTCTGACTGTAAGGTAGACAAAGGTCGGTTTATGTTTAACAGAAAGACTAGGGTGTCGTCTAGGTAGGTCGGGTTACAGTCTAGTGCGAGACTTAGAAACTAGAGCAAGTCGAGCGTTAACTTCTATATTGATAGCTAAGGAGCTAGAGTAGCTCTTACTGGAGGCGGTTTAAGACCGCGTCTATATACTTAGACGACGTATATTAGAGCGTCGTGATCCCTTATGTGAGGCTCGTCGTGATCCCTCCTAGCTCATGGTGAACCTATGTAGGAGCGCTACGAGCTTAGCGGCCTTAGGTGATTAGAGGAAAAAGGTGGGCCCCTCCGGAGTACGTAAGGGCCGCATATCGGGTCGTAACATAATGTCTCCCCTCTCTAGATCTTATCCTAAGATTAGCCAAAACGCGCCTATCTCCCCGTTCTGTTAGTTCGTTAAATTCTCCCTTTCCTTCCCCTTCCGTGGCTAACTAAAATGCTAGATCGCATCTAAAAACCTTATAGCCGTAAAACCGTTAAACGCGAAAACGCCGTTACTTTTATCGCATTAAATAGCGATCGTTCTGAGATGCTATACATTTATTGTTTCTAACATAAGAAATCCTATAAGTTTACTACCGGTTAGAAAGACTATAGTGAATGTATACGGAGGGGTCGTAATTATAATGGGGTCCTCGTTAGTAACTCTTATAAGTCCTTTATGGTCTCGCTTTACCCTTAGTGACCCTTTCTAACTCCTTTTAGTGAGTCATTTAATCGAATAGTAAAAAAAGTTAGATTAAGAGGCCGTGGAGGCGGAAGATAACTTAATTGAGCTCTAAGCTAAACTATTTGCTACCGTGTCTTACCTAGCTCGTATCTAACGGATACGTAATGAGGTGAAGGCTAAGAGCGAGGAGTTATTCCACCGTGGTATAGATAAACTAGAATAGGAAAGCGAGGTCCTTCCCGCCTTAAATGCCTATAAAAACTAGGTAGTTAACGACCTCTAAAGCTTAGGTGTCCCGGACGAGGTGGATTGGTCCCGATTTGGGCTAAGCAACGAGTTTAAGGATGTTAGCTAGTTAGTGATATCTCTTAGCGGACCTTTTGGTGGTACTATCGTAAGAGGCGGTAGCAGTTCTTTAGGTGCCTAGCTAGTTCCTATGTGTTTTTAGCGTCATTATATCCTTTCTATTTAACGAGATATTTGATTTCTCCGTTTATAGCTTATTTATTAAGTATTCGTTCCGGTTCGTATTCCTCTTCGTGAACTTTAATATATAGTTATTATTTTGCGTTTCTTAGTGTTGGTTCGAGGAGTGAAATGTGAAAAATGTCGTGCATTTTTATCGTTTAGGGTAATGATAGTTAGTAATTAGTGTCTAAAAGTTTCTTTACAATTTTAAATGGTCTAACTTTCTTATAGTTGAGTTTCGAGCTTAGTCGATTCGTTATGAAATTTCGTCGAAGTAGGTAGACTATATCTCCTCTCTTAAAGATCGGTCCCTTCGATCTTTTCTTATTGTAATAATATGCCATTCGTTAGCGTATATACTTAAGTTCCTTCCGCATTTATAAGTGTAATAAGCGTAGTTAATCGGCTATGAGTATAGCCTTTTTTATAAGTGGTCCTTCTTTCGGAGTTCGGTAGGCTTCTAGATTGTATCCGTAATTAACGTATATTAGCGTGAGCTAGGTTGACTTAGCGATCGAGCTATTATAAGCGAGTTGAGCTGTTAGTAGCTTTGAGACTTAGTTATCTTATTCGTGGTTAATGTAACACCATAAATATTGTTCTAGAGTTTAGTTAAGCCTTTCGGTTTGTCTATCCGTTTGAGGGTGGTATATCGTACTCAGTTTGTGTTTCAGTCTGAGTTATGCTATAAGGGCTTGCTAAAATTTCGAGGTAAATGTCGTTCCTCTATCCGAAATGATTTCCTTAGGCAGTTTATAATTACTAATAATGACTTTAAGAAAAGTGTATATGAGTTCTTCGGAGTTGCTCGCTTCCTTATAGGGAATGAAGTATCCGTACTTTATGAGTCTATCGGTGATAACGAAGATACTATCGTAAACTATATTCGTTATAAGCTCTCTTAATGGGGGTAGTTTCGTGATGTGATTAAAAGCGATTGATTCCTATAGTCGTGTTAGTACTAGTAGAGGTTTAAGCTCTCTATATGGTTTGTGTCGTGTTGCCTTTACTTAAGCATAGTCTTCACATTCTTTTATAATACGTGTAATATCGTTCTTAATTCCTTAGTAGTTATAAGTCCTTCGGATCCTTTTGAGGGTTCTTCGAATTCCTTAGTGTCCTAACGTTAGGTATGCATAGATTTCTTTAATGGCCCTTTCTCGTAGGTTTCTTACGTTAAGAATCTATGTTTTTCCGTTATATTCGTTTCCGTTTCCTTTATTAATAACTTTAGGTTTCACTTCGTGTCCTTAATATAGTGCATTAGTTTCCTTAATCTCGTTATGCAAATCGTTAGTGACTTTTACCTTATAGGTGACGGTATTTAATAATCGCTATTTAAGATTTCCTTATTTGTTAGGCTATAAGAGTTGTCCTATTGCTTTCGCTTCTCTTATGTTATAGTCTAGTCGTTAGCTAAGAGCGTCGGCTCTACCGTTCTCTAATCCTTTCCGGTGGATAATCTCGAAATCGAAGTTAGCTAAGAATTTAGCGTATCTTAGTTATCGTTTATTAAGTTCTTATGTCGTGGCGAAGTATGTAATGTTCTTATGATTAGTGTAGACCTTAACCTTATGTCTGCTTCCCGTAAGGTAATGTCGGAATTCTTTAAATGCTTAGATAATGGTTAGGAACTCCTTATCGTAAATTAGGTAGTTAAGTTCTGCTCCGTGAAGTTTCTTAGAGTAGAAGGCGATTAGTTAGAGTCTTCCCTTATCATCTCGTTATCTAATTTAAGCATTAATTGCGAAGTCTAAGGCGTCGGTTTCTAATTCCACTTATCGTTTAGGGTTAAAGGTTATTAAGACTATGTCTAAAGTGATCGTGTCCTTAATTTTGTTAAAGGCTTATTGGCATTCTTCTATCCATTTGTATTTCATCGATCCTTTCGTAAGGTTCGTAAGTGGTGCCGCGATCTTATTAAAATCTCACATAAAGCGTTAATAGTAGTTAGCGAGCCTAATGAAGGCTTGTACATCCCTCACGTTCTTAGGTGTTAGCTAGTCGCGTATTGATTCGATTTTCTTTAGGTCCATCCGAATCTCATTCGGGGTGATAATATATTTAAGAAATTTTACCTTCTGAACGTAGAAATGGCTCTTCATAGGTTTAACGAGGAGTTTCGCATCTTATAGCGTTTGTAATACCTTATGTATATAATCCTTATGCTCTTTAAGGGTCTCCGAGAAGATTAGGATGTCATCTAAATACATAATAACGAAGATATTAAGGTACTCTCACAATACCGTGTTAATCATTCGCTAAAATGACGTTAAGGCATTAGTTAGGCCAAAAGGCATGACTAAGTACTTAAATAGTCCGAACTTAGTTCGAAAGGCTGTCTTCTATTCGTCTTTAAGCTTAATGCGGATAAGATTATAAACGTCCTTTAGGTTAAGAGCCGTAAAGTACTTCTTGCCATAAAGCCTATCTCGTAGTTTAGAGATGAGCGGTAATGGTGTTCGGTCCTTAATGGTAATATCGTTAAGCTGCTAGTAATCTATAACTAACCGTAGCTTTCCATTTTTCTTTAGAACGAATATTACTAAGTATCTTACTTCCAATTTAGATGGCTGAATGTATCCTTTAGCGAGTTTGTCGTTTAGATATTCCCGTAATGTGGTAAGTTACGTCTCGTTAAGGTTATAGATCTTATGGAACTTAGTCGTAGCTCCGTCTTTAAGGTAGATTTCGTGGTCCTATTAGCTATATTCTAGCAGTCTTATGTTGAGTTTTTCTTAGAATAGTTTAGCGTATTTATGATATTCCTTAGGGACGTTCTTCATTCTGTCTTCGTTCTCTAAGGGCGTTTCTTTTTGTTAGCTAAGTGTCTTATCGACGTGGCTAAGGTACTGTTTAAGGAGTGTAATTATCCTTTTGACTCATTTATCGTGCTTTCGTGATTGCTTATGTCGTAAACTAGGTTGTAGGCTCTTCTAAGTCGCTATTATAGCTATTGTCGTTTCCTTTAACGTTATCGCCTAAACGGCTCGCTTATAGCTTCCTTATAAAGCTTCTTTAGAGGCTAAGTCGTCACGAAATTTCGCTTCTTCTAGTCGTAAATGATCGTCACGCGCTATAGTGTCCATCCATCGTAGCTAGTTAGTGCGCTAATCGATCATAAGGTTACTTTCCCAAAGCCATAAGTGACTAAGTATCAGATCGTAACCGGATAGGTTTATAACATCGAAACTGACTTGCTTATAGTGTCCTTAAACAGATATGTTAAGATGATCAGTCTCTATGTCGACTTTCCCACCATTATAGTTAAAGGCGTTACCTTCAATGTTACATAGCTTATAAGGCTCGACTTTCTAATGTTATAGTAGCTAATAGTGGTTAACTATAGCTAGGGATATATAGTTACTTATCGCACCACTGTCTAACAGTGCTCGTATGTGATGTCCTTAAATCTAGATATCTAAGACCGTTTTCATGCCGCGATCTGCTTATATCGCGTAGAGGGTCCTTAAGGTGTTTAAGTCATTCTGTGGCCCTTTTATAAATAACGCTAGTCGTTTTTTGCCTAGTTGTTCTTATTTCCGTGTGCGTATTATTATACGTTACTCACTTCTTCGAGTTCTTCCTAAACTATAGCGAGTCTTAGGTTGTTTATCTGTTTTGTCATAAAGTTGAAGTTTCTAGCCTAAAGATAGTACATCTCGTTTATATGTCTTTCTGGGTTTTCCTTCTTATTGCATTCCTTATATAGAAAGAGCTCATAAAGGTAATGCCTAAGTGTCTTAGTTCTTAGGTCTGTTAGTTAATAGTACCGTTCCCTTAGGTTAGGATTCACTAGTTTCGTGTTCTCATATCCGTCGGAATCGTAAACGCTTTCTTCGTCGTTATTCTCTAATGAGCTTTTATATACGTAAGTTATGGGGAGTTTCTTCCTAATCTCCTCTTATCGTTCCTTCTATCCTGGTTGGGTTTCTTTATCCTAAAAGAAGTCGAATCCTTTAAAGTATAGGTTACTTATAGGGTCTAGGATGTCGTCATAACGTAATAAGGCTTCTAGGACGCACTCCTAGCATTTAAGGATATGTTTCAGTACCTTCTTGGGATCTTGCCTTCCCTTACGTTTCCGCTATAGCATCTCTGTTTGTGCTTACTTAAGTCGTTCGTATTGTTCGTCGTCTTCGCGATGTCGTTGAATTTCTTCTCGTCGTTCTTTATGCTATTATTGTACCTTATACGTTATATGCATCTTATAGTCCTCTCGTTCGTAATTATATCCATCTTTAGGGTCGCTATCTAGGAGACAGACTTCTAATGAGTTATATTGTAAGGCTATCACTCGAGCTTCTTCGTTACGGTGCACGAAATGAAGGTACTTTACTTCTTCTTAGGTGTATAGTTAAGTGATTTTAGTGTTTAGTAATTATTATGGGAATGTGTTATATCGTCCTTTCTGTTTGAGGTGTATTTCGTAATGGTGGTAGATATATGAGATCCATCCGATCTCTTCGTGGTCTTAATGTCTAGGTGCTAGTCGTTCGTCGTTACCGAATACCCATCGTGGTGTAGGGTTTTTAAGGTTAAATAGTTATCGAATGTTATATGTTAGAACGAACACGACTTAGCATCCCCCTTTTGGCATGGGATTTTACTTAGCGCTTATTACGCACTTCTAGTCGTTCACAGTCATTTATGCGAATAGCATAAGATTCTCGTCCTACCATTCCCGGATTTCTTCTATTCCCACTAAGTCGGTAGTTTCTCCTTCGTTGTTTTCTTCCTTTATGTCTTAGAGTAGTTAGGTTACTTATTGTTCCCATTCCTTAACTTCGTTAGTCCCTATGGACTCGTCGACTAAGTATTCTCCTTTATCTTCTTCGATTATGGTTCGTCTAAGCATAATAACCGTTCGGGATGCCTTTAGTTTCTTAAGGTACCATCCCTTTACGTCTTTATCGGACTTATAGATTAAGTATATATCGTTATAGTATACGGTCTATAAGAGTGAGGCGTGGGTGGTCCTAATCAATTCGCCCATTCTTATGGTTTCGTATCCTAAACGGGTTTTATTCGTTAGTGTATTAATCTATCGTTTACTCTCCGGTATGGGGTTCTAATTTGCTTTCCCCTTCTTAGGTGATCGGCATTCTCGTGTAAAGTGTCCTTTCTTTCTATAATTATAGTATATAAGGTTCTTCTTATCTCGTTAAACTACGTTTAGTTCTATAGGTCTAGGGTTTGTTAAGTGAGCTCACGTAGTTCCTAGTTGGTTTCGCCTTTAGTTAGTTCCTTAGGGTTAGCGTTTCCTACCTTAGTTTATAGTGTACGGAATGAATCCGAATCCTTAGTTACGCTTTTGCTATTATCGCGCGTGTTATTAGTTATCAATTCGCATAGCTATAGCGATGTATTTAGTTAAGGTATCTAGTTCTTCATCTCGGTAGAGTTCGTCCTTAACTTCTTCCTTAAGCCCTTTATAGAAGGTTAACATTAAGGGTTCGTCGTCCTAATCTAAGCTTATAGCAATTTGTCTAAACGTAGCTACGTAATTAACCACGGATCCTCGTTATCTAAGCGTTTTGAGTTTCTTAATGGCTTATCGTTACTCGTTAACGGTTCTAAAAGCTTCCTTAATGGCTTCCTTAAAGTTATCGAAACTAACGAAGATGTTCACTATTTCCTAGTCTTAATCTCGTGGTTCATTATTAAGGTAGTCCCGTAGGATTGGCTCGAACTAGGCGAGAGCGGTTCCTTCTAGGTAGGTTCCCGTATGGAGGACCTTATTGAGGTCATTTTTAAGTCTTTCGGGGTAGAACCGATGGTAGGCCTTAAGTTAAGTGAGGAATCCTTAAAGCGTTCTTAGAGTTCTATTGAAGGAAGTTAGGTGCTATGGTTTGATGACTTCGTTAATGTCCTTAGTTTCCATCTAAGTGTAAGTCGGAGTGGTTCCGATGTTAGATGAGGTTAGGGTTAGGGTCGTGCTTAAAGCTATGGTGTGGGTGTCGAAGTATTGCTTAGGGGTGACATAGCAATCCACTAAATAAGAGCTATCAATATGTGACGTTCGGGTCTGGCTGTAAAGCAGATAGAGGTCGGTTTATGTTTAACAGAAAGACTAGGGTGTCGTCTAGGTAGGTTAGGTC
>JPKY01000009.1:13602-357515 GCA_000769265.1 Hapsidospora chrysogenum ATCC 11550
TGATCCCTTATGTGAGGCTCGTCGTGATCCCTCCTGGCTCACGGTGAACCTATGTAGGAGCGCTGTGAGCCTAGCGGCCTTAGGTGATTGGAGGAAAAAGGTGGGCCCCTCCGGAGCACGTGAGGGCCGCATATCGGGTCGTAACATAATAGTGGTAAGGGCCCTTTCGATCGTAAGAAAAGCAACCCCAGAACATAAACTCAGACGAGCCTTTCTACCTTTCTCGGATTACGCTTTAAAGGAATGCCTTATCTTTCGTACGCTAGACTCGGTAACCGTCACGTCGATGTAGTAAGATAATAAAAGTCTCGTCAAACTAGATCACGTTCTTCCAATCCTCTAAGGTCTAGTGAGTATAAGCATAGCACCACTCAAGCCGTTCCTTCCTCATCTTCTATGTTAACTTAGGTTTCCGCGTTGGCTTTATCTTATAAAGACTAGCTTTCCGGAAGATCCTCCAGATCGTGGTGGCTAAGATAGAAAGTCCCTCCGTACTAAGCTCCCCAGTAATATTAGCACACGTTTTCTCCCACCCATAACGATTAAGGCGTACTTTTATAAGGGCTTTCTTAATAGCTTTAGTCGTTTGTTACTTCGGTCGGCCGGATTGGGTACTATCTTAAACGTATTCGTCTCGAATAATATGAGTTTATTCGTTTAGATCAAAGCCTCATTATATAGCTCTTATATAGATCTGGTTGATCGTACTGATAGAGAGCCCGGTTAAGAAGGCGATCTCCTTAGTGGTCTTGCCAGCGTAGGCTTTTAAAGCCATAATAGAGGCACGGGTCGCGGTATCCAGGTTTAAAGGCATCGTGTGGTTATGATTAAGGTCTTTACTATAATAACGTATAACGTACGGAGTAGAAGAGGGGAAGGTTTGCATATAATTTTGGTGGGCATAATCCCTACTGCTACCTTAGTTAATTGACTAGGGTTGAGGCTTGGCGTTGCGCAGGACTTTTGAAAGGGACCTCCGTACAGACTTACTAATTAGTAGTACCGGTAATTACCTATAAAAGTACTACACAGTGAGTCGGCATTAATTTCGTGCAGTTGCCCCGCCATCTTGGTAGGAACATTACACGACATTAATATCTCCCCACTGTACCTCACTGGTCGCGGTGAAGGAGCGCGTTGGGAAAATCGCATTGTTTCAAGACGCGGGGCTCGGGCAGTCGGGCTAAACCTACGTAGCAATTACTAAGTAACAACTTCATCATACCTACTGTAGACACTGAAGCTAGTCACTACTTTCTTAATCCTTTGCTATTCTATCTCTTTTGCAACACTTTCGTACAGTATTACTAAGTCAATACGACTAGTATATCATACCGTACTGGTATTTTCTGATCAATCACCACAACCGCTGTACTTCACGTACGAGGATACGAGCACGGAGCGTAAGGAAACTTGGTAACCATCATCTACCTGATATTGTAAGGTGCCTACCATCCCTTTGCTGCCTGGAACCACAAGTGTCTGGGGCGGACTTTTACGTAAACACAACTTGGTCGCCTCGGTGGCCGCTGCCTCATAGCCCCCTTAACCCCATGACCAGCCCGTGAGTCAAGAAGTCAGGTATATGTATACGGATACACATAGAGAAAGTGGATAAAGCCTGAGCCCATATAATTGGGTTACAGGCCGCTGGGCGAAGACTTCGGTCACTTTTCGGTACTTGTAGTATTAGCGCAGCACATGCTACTTGTTGGTCTTGGCCGGTAGCCTCGACTATTTTATGTATATGTTCGAAACTTGAAAGCCACCTAATTGAACTCAGAGACTTGTACAAGTACAAGGGCTTCTGAAAAAGGGGTCATAGAAGCTAATCTAAGTAGTAGGTAGTCCTTCAGAGTTCAGAACATGAGTATTATATGCGCAGTGATGCAGTGATCTGCAACAAAGATGGCAATCCAGGGAGTCGCACGCATGTATTGTTGATTGGTAGATGTTGTCCAAGGCACCTCACATGCGGCGATACGCTTGCATGCTGTATATGGTGTTGGTTGTATATGTTCGACTTCATTCGTCCTCATGCGTCTTCAGGCCGAAGGCACCCACGGGGATTGCGTCTCGTATATGCTGTTGGTTGTAAATATCATCCTCATGCCCAAGGTTTCTCACAGATGCGGCATGACCTACGGCTATATAAGGTCATGGAGAATCCGCCAACCTGTGGTCAGATTTCTCTCATCTAACTCACCACCTTTCACCAGAAGCAATCTCATCAGACTTGCAAAGTACTCCCCAACCGACAGAATACGAACTGAAAACTGTCACACCGAGCCGCTCAAGTTCTCCATCTGCACAATGGCTGAACGCTGTGCTCAATCTGGCTGCAACTCCTGGGCCACTAGCGCCTCCTTACATCTCATTCTTTTTTTGAAGTAGGCATAGGATGTGGGCCAGAGCCTTACCCCCTGCAATGGCCGCTTCTAGGATGTCGGTGGCTGAGGACATCCATTTGTTCTCATAGCTAGGTTCAGTTTATCGAAATTCCACTCGCTCAATCTTGGACTATGACTGAGTTGCCAAATACCGACCCAGTTCCCTTGCCTAAGCGGTGGTTACTGTTTGTAGCTTTGCATAAAGAGATGTCTAAGTTGGACATGGTGTACTGCCTGCTGCTTGACTAAATTCCAGCTGGATACTCGTCACCGGTATAGAGATATGCAGCTTCTCATAACAAGAGCCGGAGGTATAGCAACTGTGGTGGTGTTGAACTGAGGTCTAGGAAGGTGCGCGGTGCTGATGACTACTCTCCCTACATAGTGCAGGGGTAAGAACTCGTGCAAGATCAATGGGAGGAGGCGGCACTGTTGCAGCCTGCATGTGCTCCTCCATTCTCCAATCCAAATCAACGACAGCCCAACAGGGCAGCCTTATTAGTGGGGTTGGGGAGCGGGGTCCGTTGGTGATCGTCGGGTTGTTGCCAACCAACAAGATGCAGGGGAACGCGTCCAGCCGCCCTGGTGGAGTGACGATGGCTCGCAGAAGGGTCGTCAGGTCAGGTTGACTTCGACCAACTGCATTGGAAAATCGAAATATGCCCCCCTCGAGGTTCGGCCGAATCTCCATTGGCTCAAACTGGCCCAGTGAAAGCGGCCCACAAACAGCTGTTGGCTTAGGTTAGCACTGGTCGTTACCTTACGTCGTAGGTATCCGTACAGCACCTACAAGGCAGTACATACATGTAGGTACTTGTAGCTGTCGTCGTCCCAGGTGGCGGGCGTCCCCTTTGTACTCCTTCGCCAGATTTACGTCTTCGTTTTTGGTCTTTCAAGCACTCAAACATGCCTTCAATGTGGTTGTGTGACTGGGAGGACTGTGAATTCCCGGCCGTCCAACGGGCTGGGGATTGTGTGCTCTGCGGCAGGCATCTTTGCCGGGCTCACTTGCAGGATCAGTGGCATAAATGCCCTAAACCGGAGGTATATACCTTCATCTTCTTCTCAAGATCCTCGCGTTTGCTCTAATGGATATGTTGTTAATTACTGTCATCAGACCAACTGGAACGATTATAGCACTCAGTATGCCGCAGCTGAGTCCCGGCGGCTGGATGAACTGTGCGGGCGGATCGACGGCGCGAAGCTATGCGAGCGCGCGTCCCGGGTGCGCAGTGACGGCAACGTGCCATGCACGATTGACGTGTCGCGGAAGAAACTTTCGACCATGATGGGCGCACAGAATTGCCATGCTGAAGTTGTGTTTGCCGATGGCGTGGTGTGGCTCGCGCGGTTCCGGCTTTCCAGCCCCGGGTCACCACCGCGTGAGGTGCGTGATTATGTGCTGAGGAGCGAGGCCGCGACCATGGAGTTCCTGGAGCGCCACACGCGTATTCCCTCTCCCCGCGTCTGCGACTGGGCATGCGAGTCCGACCCGGAAAATATGGTGGGCGTTGGCTACATCCTGATGGAGAAGCTGAACGGCACGCCTCTGGACTGGCAAAGCGCAGGGGCCGCGCAGCGGGAGAAGATCGTGCGACAACTTGCAGATATTATGCTCGAGATCGAGAGACACCCTTTTCATAAGCTCGGATCTCTCGTGGCGACGACGCCAACCCCGGGAGGCAAGGCGAACCTGACATCGGCGAGGCGGCCGAGTCCCAAATACAGGTGCAGGGTCTCGCGCAGCATTCTACGTCCCGGTCGGGCGAGCAAGGAGGGCCGCAGGGGCCGTTCTGCTCATCTCGCGAGGCCTTGCGTTCCCTGGTGGAGGCACATCTCCGAATGGTCGCCGCAGGTGAGACCGGGACGGCCGAGAACGCAGTGGATGTCTTTCTCGCCCATCGATTCCGGCTCGATATTCTGGACGAGATCTGGAAGCCAACTGCAGCCGCAGGCACGAAAGATGGTGAGACATTCTTCTTGAAGCACGCAGACGACAAGGGCGACCACATCTTGGTAAATTCCGACTTTGACATCATTGGCATCATCGACTGGGAATGGTGCAGCACCACTTCGAAGGAGGAGGCCTTCTCCTCGCCATGCATGATGTGGCCCGTCGCCGCGTTCTACGACGGTTCGAACGAACTGGCGGACGACGAGCTCCTCTTGGCTCGCGTCTTCTCCGAGAAGGGCCGTGAGGACCTCGCCCGCTGCGTGCTGGACGGGCGCAAGGTCCAGAGGTTATTTTTCGCACTCGGTCCAGGTGGTGCATCACATGAGGACACGAAGACATTTGCTAGTCTATTCATGGGCCTCAAGCGTGCATTTGATGTAAGGCATGGTGGCGATGGAATGCTGGGGAGAGAGGAAGAGGAGTGGGAGGCATGGAAGACGAGAGCGCTCGTGGAATGGAAGCATGATCCTTTGTTGCAGGCTGTATTGAGATCAAATGGCGAATCGCCGGATTCCGTTCCTACCACCCAAGGTTCTACTAGTACCTAGGTAGGTAAGTCAGTACGTATGGAAATGATAACGACTACTATTAGTAGATGTAGATGAGACTATAGACAATGTTCACCCATTCCGCCACCGGCTTACGCTTTGACAAAGTCTCGCATGAGTATTCTCAGCAGCAGCGTCACAGTTGCCCAATCGAAGGTTTTGATACCGAGGTCGAAACGTAATAATACGAACTATCGTCCGCAGGGAATCCGTTCGCATTGCAATGTGAAGCCCCATATTCCGACTGATATGGACAATACCGCAGCGATAGGAGCTTTACCGCCGACGTCGGCAGATGCCCAGCTAAGGCGGAGGGATGAATTGGATCGTGTGGCTATCGGGGCCGGCTTTACCAGGTTGGAAAAAAAAAATATTGGATGTCACGAGAGGTCCGTTCGGGTACAGCGCGGAGCTGCAACGGGATCGATTTTCAGTGTGAAGTTTGGTGGAGGTGATCAATCTGACCCTGGTAAGATACCTACTACAGCGGGGAGACATTAATTTCGTGTAATATTCCCACACAAGATGGCGGGGCAACTACACGAAATTAATGTCGAGTCAGAGTACCTAGGAAAGGTACAGGTAGGGAGGGTAGTGCTGGCTGGCCGCTCCTTCCCGCAGCGCGCCAACGTCCCTTACCACTCCCGTGCGTCACTAAACACCATTTTGCTCCCTCGTTTCTTTTTCCTTCATACCTCCTAGTAGGCACAACATCGCTTATCCTCACCTTCTGTGTGTGCATCTTTCAGCGCCCCCAGCCTAAGCAGCTTCAAGCCCAGGTGTCCTTGACTCTGGCGCGCTTCCCGGCTGTTTCGGCTGGAACTTTTCCACCACATGACGGCCAGCAGCCCATGCCGGCATACCTAGACCCGCGAGGGCCTCGAGTTATCGTCCCCATGCACGTATGCGGCCCTGTGCTAAAACGCAAGCTATTAGGCTCGGAACTGACTCCTGCTCTGTTCATGATGCTGGCTGACCCAGCTGAGGTCCGAACCCATGGCAGGCATGGGTCGGAACCGCGTGCCCTTTACTTTGACATCAGGGAGGCGACCTCGGAGCCACATGGGTGACAGCTTGATCGTCTAATGTGACAAGACAAAGTGACAGGGAAATACCCAGTCAATATGGCGTCAATAGCGCTCATCCAAGTTCCGATACTTGACATCTTGTCAATCGATGGTTTCGACGCCATCCGTATCTCCCAAACGAGCGCTCACTTCTTGAGCTGCAGAGCAAGACCGTTCTGACTGTTAGGTGTACTCGGCTGCATCCGTCTTTTCAACAATGCGCCTCTCTGAGAAGTCTTGAGCTTTGACCCCGTCATCCTGCTAGTTGCAGGAACATGCACACTGTCTGCCGTGCATGTCTTGCCCACAGCCACATGGACCCGTTGAACGGAAGGGAGGATCCAGCACCAATTGGAAGTTCGGAAGCAGTCTGATAAAAACGCAGATTGGCCTAACGACTCGACGTGCCGTGACGCTTGTGTCCCATTCCGGGACTCGGGGTTGCACGACAGCTTTCGACACAGACTCGGAGGCGACTTGATGCTAGTATCCGGCGGAATGGGTTCCTTCGTTACTCTCGACTATACACAAACAGTGAGCTCGCACCGTGTTTACTACCTCGCCCGGTCGATCACCCTCCCTGAACTGAGCTCCCGGGGGGGAGGGGGAGGGGAGGGGAGGATTGATATTGGGTGCCATCGCAAGGCAATAATTGACTTCGTCTGGCAGGGGATCGGATAATAGTTACGCCCACCAGCAGAAGGCCTAAAGCAGCTCACGCATCAGCATTGTTTTTCTTTTGCCAGGAGAATTGGGCTTTTGTCTGGGTCCGAGCAACATGTACAACCCGAGGTGTCGAGGTTGCAAGACATGCTGCTGTTCCTCGCTCGGGCCCTCGCCTTGCAGGCCCCTGCTTGGAGCACAGGTCCGTCCGTATTGCTTTTGCCCTCGAGACCTGTGCAACCGCATTGTTAGCAACGGGTTCACCCTGAACACAGTCTTATTATTACTTCACTCTTGGGTCCGTCCATCTCCAGCCGCCATGGCTCTCGGCATCCAGAGAGTGCGACAAAGGCTTCGACCGTCCGTCTATCTTGTCTCGGGCTGTGGCTTTCTGGCTCGGATGTTAATTTCGTCGTCGCCGTTGGTTACGCAACATACACATTGCACTCAGCACAATCTTCTCATGTGCTTGACTTGACTTCCACTCGGCAGTCCAGCGGTCCGTCACGGGTGCTTTCTCTCATTCTCCCTTTCGATCGGCCTATCAATTCTCCCCCGTCCTTATAACAGAGGCCAGTTCCCGTCAGCAGGCAGCCTTCCGGCCCCCCTCTTGGCCGGCTCGACCATATGCTTCCTCCGGATCATACGACGGCTACCTCGTCTTCACCCAGCCGTCGCATCGCTGTACGCTCTTACCCAGCGCACGGGCGGCACACACAGTCCGCAACCACGCGCCCAAGTCGCAGGAGAACCTCCTCGTCCTCGTCAACATCCACCACACGAAGATCTGTCACCAGCATGAAGGGCCTCATGCCACTCACACTCTCTCCAGCGGGTTCTACGACATCGACGTCCTCGAGTCCTTCACTCGCTGAGGAGCAGATAGGCAACAGAGTGGATGGATATTTCCCTGAAATCCTGGCTCAGGATCTTGAAATATCCAACTCGGTCTTTGCTGCAAAGAATATGACGGCCGGGCCGCCCGAATCCAGTCTGTCCGCCGACGACAAAGGCCAAACCATGCACTCGCCATGGGCTCACCGATCCGTCAGTTCGCCATACCACTGCTTGTCGGGGCCAGGGCGGCCCCTTGGACCCATTCAGGAGCGCGACTCGGTGGTGTCGTTCCTCAATAATGATGAGCACCCCAACTACGACGAGTACTCAACTGACCCTGGATCAATATCCGGCACCGACATCTCGCGTGGCCCAGAGGCTGCCTCCGCAAGTTTCCACAACCGCGAACAGTCCATCAGCACGGCGGCCACATCTCTCACATCCTCCAGCTGGATGCCGTCGCCGAAGGACTCGCCTCCGTGTGATCTCGTACGAGACCACAGCTGGATTGACGCTGACTCGGACGAAGACGAACAGGGGCCGCATGACGACCCAGCCGAAGAAAATCTCGCTCCACTCTCGCCGAGGCCGCCTACGCCTCCGGACTCGGACAATGACGCCGAAACAAGGACGCCCGGTCGAGAGCAAGCGCCTTCCAGCGGCCGAAGTGGGAAGCTCCACCGTAAATCATATTCCATCAGTGGAAGCATGCCAGTTTCTCCTCCCCGACGACGACACTCAGGGCGCCGCTCGGAGTCAGCCTATCAACGCTCTGCTTCCCCTTCCGCTGACTTCATCCGCAAGTCCTGCTCGTCCAAGGCCCGGCCACAAACTGCCTCGCCACCCGCCGGCCGTCCTCGTGCCTCTAGCATGCAGAATCCCCAGAGCCACCTGATCCGGACCACAAGCTCTCGCAAAAATTCTCAGAACCGATTGTTGAGGTTTACGTCCGATACACGGAAGGCGGCTGAGCCGGTCCGCATGGATAATTATGACCTGGGGTCGGACGATGAAGATCGCCCAACGCGGAACCGAAAGGAATCAACACGGAGCCCTGTTTACATCCGGCCATCCCCTCCGCCATCGCCACTACCGAGTGTCCAGTCATGGCTGAACGGGAGCGCGGGGCCCTACACATCCCAGGGCCCAGGAGATGACCTAGCGAGAGCGATTCCACTTCCACCCAACGTGGTCGAGACACTGCGGGTGTCCATAGCCTGCTTCCCCGAGACTATGCTGCTCACCTCGAGTCTGACTCTGGAAACGATACGCAACTACTCGAAGAAGGTCAGGCAGCCCAGCGTCGATCCCATGAGCAGCAACCTGGTCCCAGATTCCCCCGGAAGCCCACGGAGATCACTGTGGAAACGGGTCGTTGCTTATAAGAGGAGCACGACCACCACCTCCGAACGCCGGCCCCCTTACTCCCCAGGAAGCCAGGGGGGAGCTGATCTCAAATCGCCAAGCTCAGCCTCGCTGGAGCCGCCGAAGGCTTGGGCACCACTCAAAAATGTGTTTGGCCACTGCTCAGACTACATCTGCGACGCGCTCTGGGCACACATCGTCGCCTACAACTACATCTCGGCCCTCGTTCCCCGGACGGTAACTCCGCAGCGACGACCCAGCCAAGGCCGCTCCTCAACAGGCAATGACTCGCATAAAGATGAGATTCCCAAGAAGGCTGCGTCACTTCTTGGTCTGGGTCAGGACAGGGGCACTGGCGTCGCCAGCGTGGCGAGGAAACTCGGGTCGCAACTGTCCTGGGCCCTAAAGGATGGCATGGTCGCAGAGCAGTCACCCCGCTCGGCCATGTACGAGAGTGCCACGAGGGACATCCAGGCGGGGTTGATGCGGTGCATCATGAGGCTCATAGCCACGGCTAAGCTCATGGCCGAGGATGGGACCACTGAGGAGAGGGTGGTCGAGATGGAGACGAGGGGTGTTGACGTCCTTCTCACCCGGAGTCTGTGCGAGATTGTCAGAATGGCGGAGGAGTCAGGGTGAAATGCCAAACTCTTGACCGTGTCTGGCGGCCTCCTTGAAGCGCTCTTCTTTTACATGCCATTCGATTCGACGTGAGGGGATTCACGCGATCATGGTCCCTAGACATTCTCTCAGGACGCGAACTTTTTTCCTTTGTTCTCTTTGTATGGCTGTATGCGTCACGGATATCTGGCGGGAGGTGCTGGCGGCCGTATACCCTCATTTTGGACGTTTCCTTTTAGTGACGGCTTTATCGTGCTTTGGATGAAGGTGACACGATGTAATATGGTATATTCTATCTTTGTTTCGTTTCAAATTCTCAATGGCTCGGTGTTTGATGGCGTTTGTGTCGTTTGTCTCGGCTTATTGCCCGACCCGTTCCTTACATACAGTTGGCCGGACAAACGACACCTACAGTGAGGGCCTTTTCGTCCTGCACGGAACGACGCTGCTACACCAGTAAATAGATTTTTGCAAGAAGAGGAAGGTGTACCATTTGCTCCCCCCGGATCCGGACAATGTATGGTGAATGTAACTCGTGTTTGATCTGTGGCTATGTGGAAGACAAGAGGTGGTCTATCAAGCCGGGCGAACATATTCTATTGTGGTTCGGCCGACCAGAACCTAGCATCATCGACTATCAGTGAGGCGGGAGACACGAAGAAGAGAACCCATTCTATAAGAGACGTCAATAATCTGGTCCCACGCAATCTTTTTCTTCCACACTAACCTCCTCGCTCACTCTTCTTCGCAGTGGCCTCAGATTCAGACAGTAGCCTTGTCTCCGGACTGCAGCGAACATACACAACCTCAGGTGACTCAATAGCAACTCAACTGTCGACATGGATAACACTCAGCCCTATCGGATCCTCCTAGAGCCTGTGGCGGGCAATGGCTCGAACACGCAGCGAATCGCGACAAATCTGCAGATCGCAACCACCGGGCAGACCACAAACACGGGCCAGGTCTTGATCACCGGAGAGGTCACGGCCATCCCACAGAGTTCGAACGCAGGGAAGCAGAACCCAAACACCGGGCAAGATACAAACACAGGGCAGAACTCAAGCACCGGGCAGATCCTGAACACGGGCCAGCGACTGGACGGGATGCTGCTGCCTTTTCAGGGTCACCCCCTCCGTGCTCTCCACATGGAGGAGCTCTATGAACCTAGCGGAAGGATGTTCAGGAGGTGGAAAGACCAATTGATGAGGTTGATCCACGCATGCAGCGGAGTACAAGCCCCAGAATTGTCGCTGGCTCTGGATCCCCTGTCCGAGAGGGAGAAGGCGGGAGTGCTGTACGCCATACTAGGTTGTTTCCGACGAGATCTCTACAACAAGTTGGAGGATCGCCTGGGGGCCAACATCAACGACGTTGAGAAAGTGGTTCTGGAGCTGGACAAGATTCGTGACGAGATGTTGTGGAGGACGAAGAGGGACTCGCGTAACTAGACGGGGATCATCAGTCAGGGTCCGCCTCCGCTGGGTGTGTGCCTTTGGGCACCATTTGCTGGATTTCAGATTGGTTTGACTGTCACTAGGAGTGTTTCATTTTTCGAAATATCGGGTAGTTAGCGAATGTGATTTCCGTTTGACCGTGTTCTTGCCATCCGACCCGGTCTGTTTCACGAGCTGTTCTCTACCTGGGGCTTGATCCAGCCTGGCAGGCAGCAATCATCACGCCTCCTTTCTTTTTCAGGCGCACATATCTTCGTACGGTGCAATCAGCGGATCATCACATTATTACGGCGTAATGAAATGTCGGACCGATTCCTGGGTGTATACCCCGTCCCGGCTAGAACATGGTCCCTTTAGACCATCGCATGGGAGGAATAAAATCTATCTGGTGTGTCTGGTGTTTCCATCCCGCCAGGAAACTGCGTAGTAAATAAATCCTATGTAACCAAAGGGAATGCTACACAGACACGACGAACTCGTTGAATGATTGTGGAAAATGAGTATCCATCTAGATAAACTAACTAGTGCCTTTGGATTATCTAGACGGGCAAAAATCAGGGACCTCAAATGTTGTCTTATCTGTACCTGCAGCTCACACCACTTGTTTTTTTCCAGTATTCCTTTCTCTGTCCTTTTCCACTTTCCACTAATTCCATCCCCTTCGTTTCCTGCGCTCTTATGTAGCCGCCACTCGGGGTATCACAGTCTTTAAACCAATACAGACAATGTAACCCCCAACCACGGATTAGTCACTACTGAAATCAATCTGATGTTAATCTCATGAAAGAACTCAGGAGATCGACTACGTTTGCCAGGAAGCCTTTGGGGATAAAAGTTGTGTTATGTACAAAGACAGATTATAGGAGTTGTGACTTCATTGTGAAGCAGGGACTACTATGACAGCTCCTCAGACACCGTCCCGACGCATGTTATTATTACATTTCAACTTGTACATAGAAGAACATATACAGCCTAGTAGTAAAACAAAATCAACAACCATCAACGACGTCCCAGAGTGGCCAGGACACCACTCTTGCCCAAATGCCAGAAGGCGCCGTACCCCAGCGCCCCGGTCACCGCGAAAATGCCAGCCCAGCGGGACCCAGCCTCCTTGAGGATCTCTTTGTTGAGGCCTTCGACGGCCTCGGCATCGTTGACTCTGGGGAAGGGCTCGTCGGGGATGGGCACGTTGAGCATCTTGCAGAGGGGTTCCCAGCCCTGGCTCAGGTCCATCATGTGGAATTTGGCCGGTGGCGTGACTTCCCTGACGTATTCGTTGTGCTCGTCCATGCGTTCTGCGGTCAACAGTGTTTAGTATGTTGGTGCCAAGCAGGCAGGGTGTTGGGGAAACTCACTCTCCGTCATGGGCCCATGTCGCTCTTCTTGCCTGCCATTCAACATCAGCACCACTCACCCCACGTTGCAGGATGAAGAAGAAGAAACACACTGCTCCAAAAACTGGGTAACGAGCTTCGGATACCACCGCTTCCCCGGCACAGGCGCGAGGAACCAGTTGAGGAACCCGGCGCCCGCCTGCTGCGTGACCGACTCCCAGCTCTTCCACCAGCGCTGGCGGTCGCGCGTCACGCAGACGACCTCGGCGTCCGGGTACAGCTCCAGCAGCTCGGCGACGAAGAGGTTGCCGGGGGCGTCGGTGATGGCAACGAAGCCGGCGGTGGCCTGGCGGAGGAGCTTGAGCAGGCGGGGGCGGTCGTGGCGGGCGTCCATGACTTGGGTCCAGAGCTTGACGTACTCTTTCGACAGTCAGTAAGTATTAATTCGAGGTTGGTTGGCATTTGGTGTTGCGGGGGTTCCATGTACCGTCTTCGCGGCCGAGGAGCTGGGATCCCCCGTGCATGACGGGGCCGTCTAGGAGCTTCTCAAGGGCTGAGGCCATGGAGAGGGTGCCGGTGCGCGAGTATCCGGCGCCAATGACCTTGAGCGTCCGGGTGGGATCGGTGGGCTTGGATGCGTTGCCTCCCATGGTGACGGTTGTGAGTGTGTAGCGGTGGTATTGAGGGCGAGTACATGTAACAACAAACCAATGGGCGAGGGGGTGACTACGCGACACACGTATATATATACATATATATATATGAATGCCGTCCGTGACAAGACTCAAGGAGTCAAAAACTGACAACGTGGTCGGTCCGTAGGTAGGTATGTAAGAAATACTGGGGATGGACGCAGCGCATGCCCATGCTCCCACGGTTGCACACACCGGACTTACCCGGCTGCACAGTCAAGGGGATGAAATGCCCGGCACATGCGGAGTAGGGAATACGTTACGACGCGATGCGACGTCAAATGCATGTACCTTCTTGGCCTGGGGTGATTTTCGCATAGCGAGGAGATTCCGTCATGTTATGCTGTTGACTCTACCGCTGCCGGCTTCGGCGCAAAGTCTGTTCATCTCGCCCCCCGGCCAGGAAGTATCAGTATCAACTTACATGACCAAGTCGAGAGACCCACGCCGATGGCCACCGTGTCCGATCGCCGTGGTGGCGCCGGGAGCTTCCTCACGGCCCGGCCGGGGACATGATCTAGGCAGGGGCCCATGGGGTACAGGTATTTTATACGAGCAGGAGTGTGTGTTGATCGATCGATCGCTGCGCTGGGGTTTGCTAGGTCGAAGATGTCGACTCAACCGCGTCGCTGTGATGGATTATTTGTACGACATCTGACTTATAGGTAGACCTGCTTTTGCTTGCTCGGACTGGCGCTCAGGAGCGCAGGTTGGCGTTGGGTTGTACGGGAGAGCACGGACGGCTCGGGGCCGAACCGCTTTGTCATACTCATTGTACGCCGCACATGGAGGGGGCCGAGGGCGCCTCGAGATGTCGAATAATAATGTGAGTTATACCTGGTAGTCTGTCACAGAGCATGGTTCGTTGAATGCTGCTACGGTCGTATGCCCCGCAAAGTCGGGTTTTGGACGGCGGTCCAGCATCATGTCGCCAATGTCCTTGAAGCCAGACAAAACGGAGCCATGAGTTCTTCTCCCCCTCCCGCGAGAATAAAGAATTGGGGCGACAAAGGGCAAAGGGCAAACAAGCACGGACGCCTGACTGAACGATGGAGCGATCGATGGCGCAAGCAAACCCCCTGAGATTCTGGGATGCGCCGTTGGCCAACTGCACCATATGGCCGCCAATCAGGACGCGACTATTAAAATTGGACCCAGGTGGCCGCAAGCAAACCACATGCAGACAAACGCCGGATGAGTCGGATTTATGTTTTTTTTTTTTTTTTTTTTTTTTTTTTTTTTTTTTTTTTTTTTTTTTTGGGAAGTGGCTGAAAGTAGACGGGCAGTCGGCGTTGGGATTGGGTTTAAGGTTGCCTGGTATTTTTTTGTCATTTCTTTCTTGGAGGGGCCGAGGGGAGGTTCATGAACGGATAAAGATAAAGATTCCTGGTAGAAAGATGTTCAACAATCCGGCGATACGAGGCCACCTTGAAGAAAAAAGGGGGTGGAAGGGGGACCCATAGGTTAATTAGTGTGTAAGAATTATAAGGGGAGGCCCCCCTTCCGGAATGAGGGAAAGCGGACCGCGTCCAACACCAGAAAATGTCAGTAAATCCAATATCGATAAAGGATGGTAATGCCAAGAGCAACGCGTGATGAGATGTATACAGGTACTCGTACTACTAGCAGAGAGTCGCGTCAGATTGGTGGCCATGTGTTAAAGGGTGTTGGAAGTAAAAAAGACAAGAAAACTCGGAAAGCACGACCGCCAGGGGTAGTCTGGACTCTGGAACGGGGCCGACAGTCTATGTCCCGACACGGTGACCCCCTGAACTTAGGGGTCTTGGCATTTGGTTGGATACGGGGGAAGGAGCAATCTGTAGGGACTACGTCTGTAATTAGGCCGCTCTTGCCCTATAGCCGTGGCCTTCAGTGGGCAGGAGCACCCTGATAGTGGGCCATTCAGGACCATGAGTGGTAGGAGCCGTGGAAGTCAGGTTCATCGCTGAGGCTGACATGCCTTGGCCCAATTTCTACTACAGACATTCTCACCCCCATCGTCGTTCAGCCTCTTCCCTCCCCTCCCCCTTCTTACAGAATGATGGTCGTTTGTTGATGATTCCTCCCCCTCCTCGCCGTGAAGCCATGGATGCGGTGCGCCACGTCGTCGCCGACGCCTCGCGCCGGTGGGAAGAGCTACGAATACGATACCTACGCTACCGTCCCGTCGCCACATCCGCCGCCAGCAGCGGCAAAGAGCGCGACGCGATGTCCAACGGCGCCGACGCCAGCAGAGTCAATCCCCTCCGACGCGTGCTGCTACTCGCCCCCAAGCGGCTCCTCCTCCTCCTCATCCTCATCCTCGTCTTCGTCACCAGCGTCCTCCGCCTCCGCCAACAACATCATGATGGGCCTGCTACCCCGCCGCCGCAGCCAGAGGGGCAGGTGGTTCAGACAGAGGACGCTCCTATACCAGAGGGTGTCCATGGCGTCGAGCCCGGGAACCACCGCTTCGTCATCGTCCTGCCCACCGAGGGCTCTAGCCCGGACCTGTGCAAGGTCATAACCAGTGCCCTGGCCATGGGCTACCCCATGCCCGTCATCGTCAACTGGAACGCGACCGAGGCACACGGTCCCGGCGGATCCCACCTGGCCAAGGTGGCTGGCACGCTGGCCTACCTCGACGAGTTCAGCAACACGGGCGCCTACGAGGGTGATCGTCTGTCCGACACAGACATCGTCCTCATCATCGACCCCTACGACATCTGGTTCCAGCTGCCGCCCGAGGTCCTCCTGAGCCGTTTCCACGAGATAAATGCCGCCGCCAACAACCGTCTGGCTCAGCTCTGGGGCGATGGGTTTGAGATGATGCCTATGAGGCAGACCATCGTCGCCTCGTCTCAGAAGAGGTGCTACCCGCCTCCCGAGCCTGGCTTCGACCCGCACTGCGAAATTCTCCCGGACAGCCCGCTCCAGCCGGACACCTACGGGCCCAACACCGACAGCGACCCGGCCGTCAACCCCCGCGGATACCACGACGTCCGCCCCAAGTTCATCAACAGCGGCACCATCATGGGTCCCGTCGGCGATGTGCGCCGCTACTTCCGCCGCGTGCTTGACAGGATGGACGAGATGATCGCCACCTACGAGGTGCCCATCGACAGCGACCAGCGCGTCTTCGCCGAGGTCTTTGGCGAGCAGGAGGTCTACCGCCAGTGGCGCCGCTCAACCCGCTTCCAGCCGCCCGAGGGTCCCCTGCCGGTCAAGTGGATGGCCCGCGAGTACGAGTTCCACGTCGGCCTCGACTACCATCAGACAATCGCCATGACCACGGCCTTTTCCGAGGAGGACGGCACCTTTGTCACCTTCAATAATGGCGCCGAGATTGAGCAGCACTCCCAGGCCCTGGGCATCACCCCGAACCGCCTGTACGGCCTGCCCCGGGACATCCAGAAGGCCCACCACCCCCTCGACAACCGCCTCGTCAACATCAAGGCCGCGACGTACGACTGGACCAACTACTCCCTCTACGCCGACTTCTTCACAACCTCGGTCCCCGTCCTCCTGCACCACAACGGCGGTGCCAAGGATCGCCGCGTCCGCTGGTGGGACCGCACCTGGTTCTTCCCCTACCTGCGCGAGCTTGTCAAGGCGCAGCTCATGCCGCCCGCCAAGGTCAAGGCCCTCGCTCGCATTCCCGTCCACGGCGGCGGCGACGTCGTCTACTGGCCGCCGTCGTCGGATGCCTCCCGCCGGCTGCCCCGCTTGCACACCCTGGGTTCCGCGGGGGAGAAGCTCGGCACTGTCCAGTTTGATGCCCTGTGTCGGTATCGCGGTGAGGCTGAAACCAAGCATTGGTATGACGAGGTGTTTAGGGATGGAAAGGGCGGGCTCTAATCTACTACGCCACGCATTTGTCCCGACGTACTGAGCAACGCACTTGATGTACAGGCCACGTTTGATTTTATATCCCCCGTTTATGTGCATTTCTTTTTAATCCCAGTTTCTTCTCCCCCCAATTATTTCTAAACATAAAAAGAGCAAATGCGTGGTTTGGTTTTGGTTTCTTTTCGATGGGAAGGGTAGGGACATGGAACTATGGTTGGATAAAGCGCGCGAATGATGAAGACGGGGCGTATGCATTGTAACTTTTGGACACGATGAGATCGGGTGGCTTGCAGAAGGCCGGAGTGCTGGTGCATTTTCTTTTCTTTTCCAGGTTTCCTTTTCCTTTTGGTCGACGTATACCTAGTTACCTATGACGAAGTCCCCTTACCATACTTGCTCGAGATGCTTCTTGCTGGTATGTTTGTGATGTCTTTACTAGACATGTTTAATGTCTATATATATACTAATACTAGTAGTAACATAATGTATTTGTCTATATATGTACATACTATTAGTAGTAACATTATATATCAAAGAGTCGCTTCGTCCTATTATCTAGTCATTATTACCCAAAATGTGATTATGCAAACGCACAGGTCCAAGTTAGAGAACCTCCAGAGGTCCCTTCCCATCATCAAACAGCTCATCATACCACGGCGTCGATCCCTTTTGGCACACGCCCTCCCAGCTAATTTCCTCAAACCCAGCCGGCACCCCGTCCTTCTGCGGGTTGAACACCATGACGGCAACCTCCCTGGGCGCCTCGTACACAACATCCGCATCCCTCCCCCGATCCCTCTCCCGATCCCTCCCATGTCCTCCTTGTGTTGGCAGTGATGATATCCGGGCCAGCGTCCGCGGCAAGCTCTCCCTCAGACGCAGACTATACGACACCAGCTCCCTCAACCGCCGGTGGAACCACATCCGCGGCCACCACTCCTTCAACCTCCGACCCTTCAGACCACCCGCGTACGCATTGTGGTGTATCCCCACGGGCGTGACGCCGAAGAAGAAGTCGGTGTACAGCGGCTCGTAGCCCCAATACACCCCATCGTAGGGGCTCGAACCTGCCTCGCCGCCGCCCTGGGCGTCGTCCATGGGTGCGTCCTCCAGCTCCTGGGGGATACCCTGAACACGGACCGCGCCGTCGGGCACGCCGGCCTTTTGCGTCTGCAGACCGAGGTCCACGCGATCGTTGATCCGGGCGAAGTACCCGTCCTCCTCGGAGGAGCACGTCGGCGGGATCGTGGTGAAGTTGTAATCGATCCCGATTCCAAACTCGAACCTCTTCCCGTCTTCCCCGAGTGATGCCTCGGCCACGTGCCGCACATGTGGATGCAGCAGCATCCCCGGGCCCGGCCGGTGCCGACTCCTGGCCTCGGTCCCGTTCCACGACGGCGCGAGCTCATCCCTCACCCACGTCCTCCACGCCTCCTGATCGCCGATGACCTCGGCGAGCAGGGCCTGATCACTCCAGAGCTGACGGCCCGCGCGCGCCTTGTCGTCAATCTTGTCGCTGGCGCGGCGGAGGGCGTCGCGCATGGCGCCCATGGTGCCCATGATCATGCCGCTGTTGACGCAGCGGGGGCGGACGCGCCGGTGGGTGCGCGAGGCGTCGGTGAGGGACGGGGTGAGTATGTCGGTTTCGTCGCCGTAGAGGTCCGTCGGCATGGGCGAGGGGGGCCAGAGGTCGTAGTGGGGGTCGGAGCCGGAGCCCTTGTCTGGGTGGCAGTCCTTTGCTGCGGTGACGATGATGGACTGGGCGGGAGGCGGGATGGGGAAGGATGAGAGGGGGTGTTGTCCGGGTGCACTAGAGTCCTCATCGGACGATGATGATGATGAGTCTGGATTCTGACGTGTGAGAGCTGCCTCCCACAGGCGACGATTCCGTTCATCAGCCTCGCGATTCAGGCGATGAAAGCGCTGGATGAGCACGGACGGCGGAAGCTGGAACCAGATATCATAGGCATCGACCATGAGGGCCAGGTCGTCATCGTGGGCGTCGGGGGCAGCCAGGAGCTCGTCGATGACGGCGAGCATGCTCTCGAGCTTGGCGATGTGGCTGCCGGCAAAGTGCCACTCGGGGCGGTTGAAGTCGCCGCGCCAGTTGAGGAGGGTGGGCAGCGGGTAGCCGAGGGCGACGCTAGACATGATGGTCTTGCAGAGGTTGATGTTGGGGCCGTCTGCGGGCATGAAGATGTGGAGGTGGCGGCGAGCGGTGGTTGGTGATGATGATGATGATGATGATGCGGAGGGGGAGGAGGTGCTGGTGGTGGCATTTCTGGTGTGTGGTGCGGCGAGGTCTGAGATGCGTTGGAGTTCTGAAGAGGTGATGACGAAGCTGTTGTCTGTTGATGATGATGATGAGGAGGAGGAGGAGGAGGAGGAGGGGAGGAATGAAATGGAGTCTAGAGCTGATGGTCGGAGCTGTGAATCTGGTCAGCACCTTGGGTATTTCAAGATGGATGAGTGAGAGAGTGAAAAATAGGGAGGTCATGAAATATGACATACCGGGGAGAGGCAGAGCAAGGTGGTTGCGACGGCGGCAAAGATGATAAAGGTTGGCCATTTGCCGCCGCCGGCTCGACAACCACGCAGCTTCCTCATTGTGGACGACGGGTCTGCCTGCCTTTGAGTGAAGGATGGAAGTGTGTAATGCCTGGTATGGTGTGGGTTGAGGGTGATGATGGAGGTGGCATTTGCACCGGGGTGCTGTGCTGTAGTGCTTGTGGGTTAGTTGTCCGTGTGCTTATGGACGTAATATTTCGAGATGGATCCTGGTATCATCCCGGGGCGCCAGAGTACATACGAGACTACTGAGGACAGTCGTGATCGGAGTTATGGAGCGGTAATGCTTAGATAGTAATAGTAGTAATAGTAGTACTACGTACTAAGTAATACTTGTACTGGTTCAGGGTGTGATACATAGCATCACAGATAAGGATTGGAGTATTACCTACTACGGATGCCTACTTTACCGCATGCATACCTGCTGGGGTAGATTGGTATTACTACTGGCTGAAATTGTCGGGAACGGAACACAATATTTGATCGACTGACACTGTACTCTGTACTCCACTCCTGTAAAGACGCCATCTCGGTACAAAATTTAGTGATGGAGGAGGCACGCACGGGCACCGTGCCACAGTCCCTGCGTCTCATTTGTCTGGCCTGTTTGTGCAACCCGGCACCCAATGAACACCATTTTGTCGAATCAGATCACATTGTCCAATGCACGTGCGGTGGGGACTGTCCCTGACAGCTCGAGGCCGGTTGCAGTGCCGAGGCGCTGCGTCGTCTTGGCGACTGGGTCATTAGGTCCCCTGTACGTCTGTATCCGTAAGGAGTAATATACTCGCTTCCCAGTCGTCGGCAGTACGATAGTCGTTGGAGAGCCACGGCAGAGATTGGTACGAGTATGTACGAGTTCGGTACACGAGTCACGACAGGCCTTCAATGTTGGGCGAGAGACGGCGGGCCATAGTGACGGCCCACAGTGACAGCCCTGGAATCGCAACATGGCAGCAGCATGGCTCGCGCAGCCGTCCTCCTCCTCGTCGTCATCGTCACCGCCGCCTTCTTCGTCATCTCCTCCTGCTTTTCTCCTTCTCTTCCTTCTCGCCCGAATACCAAGGTCGTCGCCGTCTTCGCCTAGGAGAAAGCGAGCTGCTCCGTGGTCAATAATGGCCGTCAACATGCACGACGAGTCAACCGCCACCGCTGGTCGCCTCCGGACTGTCCTCGGCTACGCCCTGGTAGGTGAGTCGCGATGGCACCAGTTCTTTCCGACGTGGTCCCCTGATCAAGTACTGACCGAGTCCCTCCCCTCGTCCCTCCAGGCTTCGTCAACACGATACTGCCGTCACTCGTCTTCTCCTCAGCATACCTCATCGTCCCCTACCCGCGATCCATCGTCCTCCTGATCCACACCCTACCCGCCCTACTCGCCAGACTCCCCATCGCCCACCTCGCCTGGGGCCGGAACCCGCACGCATCAAGGCCGCACTGGAACACCCCGCTCGCCGTCGCATCCGCATTCGCCGTCGGCGCCTTCATCATATACGCCTGCCCGCCCAATGTCACCCCGGTGCTTCGCATCCTCGGCGTGGCCCTGGCATCTGCCGGAGCTGCGGCGGGGGAGGTCCTCTGGCTGGGCATGCTGGGGGCGTATGGCAAGCCTGGCTTGGCTGGCTGGGGCCTGGGCACGGGAATAGGGGGCGTGGTGTGTGCGGTGCTGCCGTATGTGCTGACGGTCTATATGGGCCGGTTCCTGCGCACGGGACTCGGTTACGCGTGGTACCTTGTGCCGCTGATGCTGGTTGCACACTACCTGGTCCTCCCCCAGCCTACGCTGGCGGGGACACGAGGAGACGACGGTGACATGTCCAAGGCGGGCATTGAGCTGGATGTCGAGGCATCCGGGCACCACTCCCTTCTAATGCACCCTGAGCCCGCATCGTCCGTCGGGAGCGTCCACGCAAACCTCGACCTTGCGAAACGGCTAGCCCGACCCTTTATGCTACCCCTCGGTCTCGCCATGTTCGGCCAGTCCGCCGTGGTCCCTGGCTTCAGTCGCGCCATGACTGTCACGTCCGAGTTCGGCACCTACACCACCTTTCTCGCGGCGTACGGCCTCGCCTTCCAGCTGGGCAACCTGATCGCGCGGTCGTCCGTGCTGGTCACCAAACCCCCGCGAGCCAGGGCGATGCTGGCGATGCTGGCCGCCAGCGTGTGTCTCCTAGCGTGGACCGGGATCTCCCCCGTGCTGGCTGAGCCGACACTCGTGTTCACCCTGGCGTTTGTGGCCGGCCTTGGCGTCGGGGCCACGTACATGGCAACGTATGTGGCGGCCGTGGAGGGGAAGTCTGAGTCGAATAGGGGCTTGAGACTTGGTGTTATCGGAGCGGGTGAGCCAATTGGTCTCGTGCTGGGCGGCCTGGCGAGTGTGGCCATGGACGCTGTTCTGTGTAGCAGTGAGTTGGACGGCAACGATCGGTGGTGTCACACGACAAGGTGAGGGCGTTGCATGTCTATTCAGGAACTCGACGAACGCATAAATGAAATACTATCTTAAATATTGGCATCAAGGGAGATGTTTCCGGGAGGGACACTTGTCGGGTGGGCGACAACGGCGGCAACATGTTGAACGTGGCCATGAGAGGGTGACTTCGACCCCTTACTTCGGTGTCTCACGACCACGGGTAGCGGATGTGGTAACAGTCGCAGTTGTGCAATTGGCGGGATTGCAGACGAGAAATTCCTCTCCTGGAGTCATCTAACCTCGGGTGTACCCGTCGGATTGGGTTGGCCAGCAGGCCCGGACAGCCGAGATCCGGGGCAACGCCTTTTGAGTAGTATTGGGTAACCACCCCGGCATCAAGGCGGAAACCAGTACGAGTACTACCATGTGAAAATCCCTCGTGTACTCCGCATTGCCACGAAGCTGTGGTTCAAGAGATATCAGGTTAGGGTTGTATTCGGGGAGCCTGGGGCACACTAATGCAGAGGGAGGCTATCCGACTGGCTAGACGGCAGAGCGTATATGCCTCCTCGAAGCGCACAATCCTGCTTCTGACTAGTTTCAGGAGCATCTCCGACCGGATGGGCCTGAGTGGGGTAAAAGGATTAGCGGGAGAAAGAAAAAAAAAAAACCATCAATACACTAGCCAAGTACACGCGAGGTGTACTTCCAGACATTGTAGGGCAGGCTGTTGGAGTGCTTGGTTGCCCTCGGGCACCGTGGGGGTGAACACGATGGTAAGGAAAGCAGATGAGAAACCTTTACTCGTAGGTTCATGTGAAAGGATCAGTCATCTATCTGAGATCTTCCGTATACATGCAAGACTCCATTCATGTTCTTTCACGGCAACTCCGGAGGGGGGTTTGACAGCGGCGGGGAAAGCTACGAAGAAGAGATGGAGAAGACGGGGACGGGTAAAAACGGCGGTACACCCCACGGGGCGAGGCAACAGTAACTAAATCAGGAGGCTTTTTGAACTGCATAGTCTCGAGCTAATCAGATATTAGACGTCACGTAAATACAAGTCTCACCCAGCAGCCATATGACCCGGGACACTGGGAATCATTGCAACACGTACATTAATCCACGTGCCCCATTACCGAACTAAGGACTCGGGTTCTAATACCCCAACATAATAGAACCAGGCGACCAGCAGAAAGAAAAAAAAAATTTCAAGCATAACACGTCGGTTAAAAGGCTTGGTGAGCGGAGACTATGTAAGACCTAGTGGTTCCGGTGTTGGGAGAAGAGCCCCGTGCCTCACGCTATGTCAGCACCAATCCGGACTTGGACATGGCGGGCAGAGCGCGGGGACTATTCCACAATTGAAGATATAAGTCTGAGGGCTTAGTGAGGAGAGAATGAGGGAAAGGACATCCATCACTATTCTGTTAGCCGAGTACACTTGATTCTGTCATCGTCCTGGCGAGTCATGCTGTGTAAGACGGAACCCCTCATCAGCAGTGGTGGAATCCGTGTAAGTGAAGTCCCATATTATCTGTCTCGATACCGAGTAAAAGTCATTTTACCCGGCTGCCCCCAGGGCTCGTTCCCAGCCTTAGGGGTCCGGGACGACTGCTCTTAAGTAGAATATCGAACGACAAATGCCATGTATAGCGGGATATGACGGGATATGCCGGGGAGCCGGGGACCGTCTACCACACGGGATTGTATATCTCCACAACAACACAATGCACACAGTAATTACATACGCCTCCCGGATTCTTCCCCGGACCCCGAGTCATGCAATAATCCCCCCACACACAATCCCTTCCCCCCCAAACGGCCACCCCATACGATACTAGTTCGACGACGGAGCTACCCCATGTCGCCATGTGAAATCCGGACCTCCCCAGCGCCACCTCCACCGGAGCAACATCCACCACACCACCACCGCCCCCTCGGTCTGATTTCCCCCGGACGTTGGGCGCCCCTCAATAAATCCTCCACTCAGAAGCGCAGATGGCAGATACAACCGGCGAGAGCCTCCTCGCTTCGCTGATTCCCGCGGTTCGATCCCAGTCTTTCCAATTGATTAGCCTAAACACGGTTTATTTCGAGGGGAGGGCTACTAAGCTTGGTTCGGAATGTCTATCCTCCTCCCTCCCCCGCGCGTGGAGAGTCTTGGGTTCTCCGGCGGGGAAGAGGCTGTCCGGGTGGTCCATCCGGCTCTGTGGGGGAGGATGATTCGGCCCAGCCTCTCCGAAGCGATGGAACGAGGCCTCCTCGAATGAGGCCATACATGCCGTCGCCAAGGGTCGACTGAGAAGACAAACAAGGTCGCGGTCACCATGCAAGCTGGGGTCGGATGGCCGGTGAGGACTGTCAGTTTAAGAAGTGCTCACCTCCCCTCACCTCCCCACACCCACCAGCACCATGCGTCCGGTTCCAGTCTTGTGTGTCCGTGGATCACCCTTCCCCTTTTACACCGGAGATCATCTCACCACCACTCCCTTCTCCACAAGCAAACCTTGACTCTTTCTTCCAGAAAAGTCGACTTCTCCCCCCCCCCCCCCCCCCNCCCCCCCCTTCCGCCGCCGCCGTCGTCATGGCCACCGAGAAAGTCACCGGCGACAGTGACCTCCGTGTCGAGAGCGCCAACCCGGACGTCAGCCGCTTCCAGAATGTCGACATCGCCGACAAGTCGCTCAACGCCGGGGCCATGGAGGCCACCGCGCAGGAGCACAGCGTCGGCTTCGTCCAGGGCTTCAAGACGTACAAGCGGGCCGCCTTCTGGTCCATCGGTAAGTTTACACCTGCTCCAGGGCCAACCAAACCGACCTTCAATGGTGGTGAGATGACCACTCCCTGACGTCCTCTCCCCTACGATTGTGTGTAGTCATCTCCATGACCGTCATCATGGAGGGCTACGACGTGACCCTCCTCAGCTCCTTCTACGGCTACCCGCGCTTCCGCGAGAAGTACGGCGCCTGGCTCAACGAGGAGCACGGCTTCCAGATCTCGTCGACCTGGCAGCAGCGCTTCAACTGCCTCGCCGCCGTGGGCAACATCATCGGCGCCATGATGAACGGCTGGGCCACCGCCCGCTGGGGCCACCGCAGGGTCCTCATCGGCTCGCTCGCCTGGCTGTCCGCCTTCATCTTTGTCGTCTTCTTCGCGCCCAACATCGGCGTCCTCCTCGCCGGCCAGACCCTCTGCAACATCCCCTGGGGCGTCTTCGCCACCACCGGTCCCGCCTATGCCGCCGAGGTGACGCCCCTCGCCATCCGCGGCTACCTCACCGCCTACATCAACCTGTGCTGGATCATCGGCCAGTTCATCTCGGCCGGCGTGCTCAAGGGCCTCGTCAACAACCCGACCCAGTGGTCCTACCGCATCCCCTTTGCCCTGCAGTGGGTGTGGCCCGTCCCCCTCGCCCTGGCCGCCTACTTCGCCCCCGAGTCCCCCTGGCACCTCGTCCGCAAGGGCAAGCTCGAGGAGGCCAAGCGCTCCCTGCAGCGCCTCTCCGAGCCCGACCACGACATCAACTACGACAACGCCGTCGCCCTCATGGTCCACACCAACAAGCTCGAGATGGAGGAGCGTTCCGGGGCCAACTACTGGGACGCCTTCCGCGGCACCAACCTCCGCCGCACCGAGATTGCCTGCATGGTCTTCCTCTCGCAGATCACCAACGGCGGCGCCCTGTGCTACAACGGCAGCTTCTTCTTCCAGCAGACGGGCATCGACGCCGACACCTCGTACGCCATCACCCTCGGCGGCAAGGGTCTCTCGTTTGTCGGCACCGTCGTCTCCTGGTTCTACATCCACCGCTTCGGCCGCCGCACCATCTGGCTCTGGGGCTTCTCTACCCTGTGCCTCATCCTCTGGATCATCGGCTTCCTCGCCCTTGTCCCCAACCAGACCATGTCTCTTGCCTGGGGCCAGTCGCTCCTCTGCGTGGTCTGGCTCGGCGCCTACTCCATGTCCGTCGGTCCCATCGTCTACACCATCGTTGCCGAGATTGGCTCCACTCGTCTGAGGACGCAGACCGTTGTCCTTGGCCGCAGCATCTACTACGTCGGAAACATCATCTGCGGTGGCATCCTCCAGCCCAAGTTCTTCTCCCCCGGTGACTGGAACCTCAGGGGCAAGACGGTAGGTCTTGTTTTCCCCCACCTAGCTCGCTCCACCGTGCTCTCGAGGGGGGGGNGGGGGGGGGGGGGGGGGGGGGGGGGACCGAGAATAAAGTCCAGGGTTCATGGAGCTAACGTTGGTTTCAGGCCTTCTTCTGGTCCGTCCTGGCCACCCTGACCCTCCTCTGGGGCTACTTCCGCCTCTTCGAGACCAAGGACCGCACCTTTGGCGAGATGGATGTCATGGTAAGTTTTTTTCACCCCCAACTGAGACCCTCGTGGATGGGTAAAAAAATACTAACAATCCCATTTAGTTCCAAAAGGGTGTCTCCGCTCGCAATTCGTCCAAGTACCAGATCCAGGAGGAGGATGTAAACATGACGGAGGCGGTGCAGGAGGATCGCAAGGAGTAGAGGGGGAGGAGGGGGCGGTGACATGGGGATTTTATATGCTCATCAGCGTGCTGGACTATAGGGACCCGGACAGAATGCCCAATTCTTTCTCGTTCATCCAACATTGCCTCTTGGTCCTGAGAATGCTTGCCCGTGTTCATGAGTACATGTATTATCATCGGAGACAACCCCGGCAAGTGCCGCGAGTTACATAGTTTCCCAGGGAGGACAACACGGTAGGCTTCCGACCCTGATCTATCCTTGACCGCTGGGAACCTCATTTTTCGACAGAGGGAAGAACGAGACGAAGAGTACTCGTACAGCGGTTGTCGGGAACTATGGCCCTCGGTGAAAAGTGAGGCTGTCCGTGATTGTCCATTGGGGGCCATCCACGAGCAGCTGAGCAATGTCTCCGCCTCCGCTCCACCCTCCTCAGCCACCCATCCTTGTCTTAAATACCGCCAGGCTACCAGCCAAGATATGCATGCACTGCGGCTACGCCCGATTCAGCCCTGCTAGGCTCCCCGGTCAGGCGGTCACCCAGGCATCCACGAATCCCAAGACATGGCATGGCAGTCCCGTAGTCATAAATCCCCTCGCTCTCCCGTCAGTCTTTGTCGTGGCTCATGAAATTACCCATAGCCTCCCATCTAGATACTCCATGTAAACGAGACCCGACCTCCATCACCAACCCAACCCAACAACACCCCCTCCCCCCCCACCACCACCCGGGCGCCGGGCGCAAACAACCGCGGACTTACACCCACCCGCCGCGACAACAAACAACCGCCAGCATGTCGGAGACGGTCGCCATCGTCGACGGCTTCAGCCTCCTCAACCGCTGGCTCCTCTACACCAACTTCATGCTCGCCCCCGCGCAGTTCGCCTCGGGTGTGTGCAACAACTGCCCCAGCAACATCGGCTTCCTGGCCTACAACTGGTACACCCAGGTGGCCTGGTACCGCGCCGCCAAGGCCCAGGAGATGCACGCCATCTCCCTCGTCTTGGTGCACGTCAACCAGCTCTTTTCGCTGTCGTACCTCGGCGGCGTGACCTCGGGCAACATCTACATGGGCGCCCTCCTCGGCCTCGGCACCGCCGGCGTCATCATCCTCAATTCGGTCGCCGCGTGGACCGCCTGGGCGACCAACATGCACGACGGCTTCGGCGAGTACCAGTTCTTCTTCTTCGGCTGGCGCACGCTCACCAAGGGCTGGCATACATTCATCCTGCTGTGGCAGATCTCCGACTCGATGCTGGCGTGCGTGGGTATCGTTGCCGCGCTCGCCATACCCGTCGCCCTCATAGGGATGGACGACAAGGGCATCCCCTGGTGGGTGCGCTACCCGGCCATGCCCCTCGGCGCCGCGGTCATGCTCTTCATCGGCTGGCCGCTGATCCTGTGGACCGAGCTCATTGTCCAGAAGAACCACATCGAGTCCGAGACGGACTGGATCGCCGTGTGGCTCTTTGTCGCCCAAGTCGGCACCATGGTGATCCCAAGCTGTGGTTTGAGCTTCAGCTGTCTGTGGCCTTCGAGTCGCTCGGACGTGGTAGACGACGCACCCGCCGCGGAACCTGGGCAGGAGAAGACGTCGTGGCGATTCTGGCGCAAAGACGGATCGGATTCGCCGGCGGAGGAGCCACGCCCGGGTCAGAAGCAGTTCTGGCGATTCTTGCGTAAAGACAAATCGGGGTCATCAGATGCATAGCTGGTAGGGACGACACCTTTTAGAGGTTTGTTTCTGTTGATTGGGCGTAGATGCCAAATGCATTAAGCTTAAACTCTCTTGATGTCGGAACTATCCGTGTGCTGTCCTGGCTCCCTCGGACCGACTCGATACGGCCAACCCTCACGTACCCCGAAACTGCTCTTTGCGATTGTCAGTTATGTCTTTAAGAGGTGTTCTTGTCATTCAGAATTGCTGCCCTGCCATCTGGTGCTGAGCTCCAACGTCTTCGAACCCAGCATACACTACTGTGTAAATGCGCCTCAAGTCAGGTATGACATGCGGAAAGCTACACGAATCAGTTCAGCTCTTAGAACAACCTCGTTACAGCAGCAATAGGACTTACCTCCAGGGTTCCGAGCAGCTGCATACATGACCTGAGAAATTGGTCGCAGCTCCTCCTCAAATCCCCTGGCAACGTGATTCTCCCAGAAGTCCAAAACAGCCTCCACTTTAGCCTGGAGCTCAGGGGACATGGCATCGCAACACGAGATGCCAAGGCAGGCTCCAAACTCCCGGAAGGCTAGCCTCCTCGCGACAGGCCGGTTCAGCGTGGGTGAGTCCTTGGAGATTAGTCGCCCCGCTAGGGCCAGGGCTCTGCCCTTGAACTCGGAAGACCACGCCTCGTCTGGGTAGATGTGTGAAACCCAGAGGCCCATGCCTAGATCGAGCGGGTCACCGCTTGGGTGGGTCTCCTCTTTCCGTCCCATGACCTTTGCGTAGTCGTCCACCTCCTTCTCCAACAGCCCCTTTCCGCGGCCCTGCTTCTCGGCCGTGTCTTGGAGCAGCTTGAAGATGATGAATCCCGTCGCCGCGTCCAAATTCCCCTGTGACTGCACGAGCACCGTCTTCATGTCCGTCGAGATCTTCCAGACCATGTGCATCTGGCCCGGTGCATGCTCGACAAAGAAATGCGGATGGATTGCCCGAGCCAGCTGGATAGCCAGGTCGTTGTATGCGGGATCCTTGGCCGCCACCGACAGACGGTTGAGAGCGAACATCCAGAGCGTCAGGTAGTGGTGATACTGGCCATCGCAGTCCGGTCCGGACTCGGTGGTCTTTCCTATCCGCAGACCACCTTTGAGGGGTTCTTGGTCCGTGGCGCGGTCGAGCCTGGCCGTCCCGTCTCGTGTCCGGCCCAGCACGTCGTGGACAGCCCACACGAGGCGCTTCGCCAACGTCATGTACTTCTCGGACGATGTTCCGACAGCCATGGTGACGAAGTTGACGACGCCAAATGCGTCCGTCCACAGGTACCGGCCACGATGACCACCGGCGCCGGGGCTCGAGGGTGGGACCCAGGCGTCGGCCTCGCCCGGGGAGAGCTCGTCGAAATGCCCGTAGACGGCGGTCATGGCCGCCATGGCGAGGCCCTTGGGGGTTGAGGGCTCCATTCTGAATCGCAGAATAGTCGAGGCTGCTCGTCGTCGTCGTCGTCGTCGTCGAAAACGGTAGCAGTTTTCAGCCGGGCGGGTCAGGTGTGTCTGGCGGTTGCGTCGTCTCTACACGGATAGCGGAGCTGCTTGCTAGTCGATGGTGGATGGCAAAGTCTGACAACTACACCGGTGTGTCTTTTATTTCATGATTGTTGAGGGATGGTTGAAACGAGGAGGCTATCGATGACGACTGAAGTCATCGAGAAACCCCCCGACCGGCCTCGTCTGGGCAGGTAGGCAGCTGACGGAAATCACATTTGCGTCACAAAGACGTCAAACAATTACATCAGGGGGGAATTACCAGGTAAAACAAGACGGGAGCATGTTCAAGCATGTACCACAACTTCTATGTACATCCGTATCCCGCATCCTCCAAGGGTCAATACCCTGAATATAAATCGTCTCGCGGCTTTCAGGAAGGGATCTCCACAGGAAGCGCCTGGCACCAGCTCTGCATAGGTCGCTCCGGCAAGGTCCGGGTTCCCCGCCGGAGGTCGCCTCGAAGAATAGTGGGTCCTGCTCCGATGATCCCGGTGGTGCGATGGACCGAGTCGTCGATGTGTCGGCGAATCAGAGTATAGAGGTCATACTTGAAGCCATCTCGGACTTGAATTGACGACTGTGTGTTGGCAACATTAACCGTAGAATACAACAACCAGAACCCCCGTAAACTCGAACCAGAATCGTGTTGCAAAAACGGACGTTGGATGTGAGAAGCCAACATGCAACAGGTGCGACCAACAACTACCACGATGGGCTGCGAGTTTGAGCAACTAATGCTAGGTCATGCGACATCATTATTGGCGCAGAAATTGGGACTTGGAACTTTTGAAGAGAACTCATAAACTCGGATTCTCGTATAGACCATGGTGCGACCGACGAACTCTACCAATACACCGACATGGACGGCGCGTCGGAGAGGCAACGCCTTCAGGCCGCAGCCAGACGACGCATGGCGCTACTCGTCGTCATACTCCTCCTCGTACTCCTCTTCCTCCTCCTCGCTGCTGCTGCTACTACTGCTGCTGCCACTAGACTCCTCAGGCTCGGGCTCGGGCTCAGGTTGAGGGGGAGGAGCGCTGTAGTAGTGGTGGTGGTGGACTTCCTCGTCCGAGTCACTGCCGTCGAGTGCGCTGGCGATCACAGCACCGGCGGCGAGGCCGCCGGCGGCACCGAGTAGCATGCCCTTTTTACCACTGCTGCTCTTCTTCTCCTCGGCGCGGTACCCGTCGTGGTGCCCGTCGCCATGCCCGTCGCCATGCCCGCCGCCATGCCCGCCGCCATGTCCGTATCCGCTACCGTAGTGGGAGCCATGGCCATCACCATGGCCGTACCCGCCACCGCCGTAAGGAGCGCCATAGCCCGAGTGGCCGCCATGACCGCCGTGGGGATCACCATAGGCTCTGGATGCAGAGCCGCCGTGGCCTCCGTGGTAGCCAGGGGCCTCCCACTGGGTGCTACCGGTGGCCTCCTCGAGGTAGTACCAGTGTTGGGTGTTGGGGTCGAAGAAAGGCCTCCAGCCAGATGGCAACGGAGGCTTGTCGGAAGGGGGCTGATATTGAGGCTCGGGAGGGGCCTCATGGTACTGGGGAGGGATTGGAGGAGGGGCTCCCCCATGGTAACTACCATACGAGGGCCCGGGGGGAGGTGCTAAATGTAAATGCGGAGTTAGCATGCCTTCTAGAAGACTCGAGATATGATATGCGCAAGGCATACGCGCGCATTCGACGAACCTCCATAACCCTCCTTGCGATACCCTTGCGAACCCTGGTAGTGATCCTCAGACTCCTCACGGCGATAACCTCCACCGTCGTGGGAAGGCGGCGGTGTCTCGTCCTTCTTGTCACCCCCCAGGCGCAACTCGTCAAACTCCTTGGCGATCTTTTTGAAGAAAGACATGACGGGCGACGTATGTCAGAAAGACTGCAGGTAGGCACGTATCAAGACCCGATCGCGAAAATGACTCGGCACCGGGCAAGCTGAGTTAGGTGCCGACTGCCTGCGCCAGAAGCAGGGGATTGGAGACGGATATGGAGGGATAACGAAAGAGAATAGGAACTTGAACTTGGGAAGAAGGCAGGGCTAGGGACGGAACATGGGTGGTGGGGAGGGGGGATCGTCTGGTGGCCCAGGAACAGGCTCAAGGAGGTCGCCAAACAGGGCCGGCCCGAACCTCCACGCTACGGGATAAGAGCCAGGGAGGGTCAGGTACACGCTGGAGAGTGGAGCATGAGAGAAATACCACTTGTTTGGAATCGCGATGGTTCAAGGTTGCAGATAGCTGGATGGGGGAAGTGAGAAGAAAGTTGCCGCCAAGAAAAAGGATGACGAGTCCCTTGTCACATCGTGGCGGGGACTACTGTAGTTGAACATCGAAACGCCCCCCCCCCCCCCCCCCCCCCCCCCCCCCCCCCCCCCCCGCGCAAGGACCCCTTGACACACCTGGCGGGAGCTTGCAGATCTGTCACCCAGTAACATCAGGAGGGACCATGAGAAAAAGGGACCCATGTGGGGGGGGGGAACTCCAAATGCCCCTCCTCCATCCGTCCCTCACGATGCCCTTTTACCCCTCAGAGTACGCGTATGCGCCCAGACAAAGCTGTGCGTGATTGGGTCCCGCGCGGCACGACAAGGCAGACTGGACCTTTTCTCGTCCGTCAGGTGCATCAATAATCTCCCCTGCCCGAGTCTCGGCTGGTTGGATTGTCCTGTCGCTCAGTCCCGTCCGCACCTCCAGTCCCCTCCGCCGTCGTTCTTCCTTTAGTTCCCGGTTCCCTCGCTCATCTTCTCCCTCACACTCGACCGACCACGACACGGCGTATCCGAGCAGCAACCTTGGCAGTACACATGTCCCATTACGGAGGCGGCTATCCCGGCCAGGGCTACCACGGCTCCCAGGACCATCGCGGAGGCGGCAGCCCGTACCAGGGCTACCAGGGCCCTCCTCCTGGATACCAGGGCTACCAGCAGCACCAACCTCCGCCTCCTCCCGGCGGTGGCTACGGCCGTGATCCGCGCTACGAGTCCGGCCCCGGCTACGGTGGCGGGGGTTACCAGGGCCGCTCCCACAACCGGCCGCCGCCTCCCCAACACCCGCCGCCTCCGGGACTTGACGCTTACGGATATCCTCTCCGGCATGCGGGCTACGCCGCTCACCACGCCCGCGCAGGTCCTCCTCCGCCCACGACGCCCCAGCAGTTCGGCCACGGTGCCCCCGAGGGCTACACCTTCCAGTACTCTAACTGCACGGGGAAGCGCAAGGCTCTCCTCATCGGCATCAACTACTTTGGTCAGGACGGAGAGCTCAGGGGGTGCATCAACGATGTGCACAACCTCACTGCCTTCCTCACCGAGCGCTACAACTACAAGCGCGAGGACATGGTCATCTTGACTGATGACCAGTCTAACCCTGTCATGCAGCCCACCAAGGACAACATTATCCGCGCCATGGGCTGGCTGGTCAAGGACGCTCAGCCAAACGATTCTTTGTTCCTTCACTTCTCGGGTGAGTGCCTAGATCAATACTTCTCTACCTTGACAATGGTCAATTACTAATCCATCTCAGGCCACGGCGGTCAAACTGAAGACGCAACCGGCGACGAAGACGACGGCTATGACGAGGTAATCTACCCCGTCGACCACCAATCCGCCGGCCACATCGTCGACGACGAGATCCACCACTACGTCGTAAAGCCTCTCCAGGCCGGCGTGCGCCTGACCGCCATCTTCGACTCGTGCCACTCCGCCACCGTCATGGACCTCCCCTACGTCTACTCCACCAAGGGCGTCCTCAAGGAGCCCAACCTCGCCAAAGAAGCCGGCGCCGGGCTCCTCGGGGCCCTGAGCTCCTACGCCTCTGGCGATATGGCTGGTGTGGCTAGCTCAGTTTTCAAGTTCGCCAAGACGGCGTACAAGGGGGATGATGCGTACGAGAAGACCAAGGAGACCAGGACGTCGCCTGCTGATGTTATCATGTTGTCCGGCAGCAAGGATGATCAGACGTCGTGAGTCCTCCTTACCTTTGCTTTGCTTTTTTACCCTTGTTTCGCCTATGGGAATCTGAACGATTGCACTCACACTCGCAACCAGAGCCGACGCCACCATCAACGCACAAGCGACCGGCGCCATGTCTTACGCCTTCATCGCCGCCCTGAAGCAGAATCCCCAGCAGAGCTACGTCGAGCTCCTCAACAGCATCCGCGACATTCTGGAGGAGAAGTACTCGCAGAAGCCGCAGCTTTCGTGTAGTCACCCCCTTGGTACGTTCCCTTCGCTATAACCATTTCTTGCCGTCATGGACGCAGCTGACTGTGTTAAGACACCGATCTCCTGTTTGTCATGTAGAAGGATTTCGGTGAATCGTGCTAGATAAACAAAGAAAAAACACCAGGAATGACTGATGAAACAATCATGACTTCCCACTGCAAGCTGCGAGCCCTTCCGGGAGTAGAAAGTGAGTGATTAACCAGGGTTTCCACTTGCGGCTTCTTCCCGGCGCCAAACACGGCATGTTGCATATTAGTGCAGCCAACTTGCGCCTCGTAAACTCTCGGAGACTTTTTTATGATCAACGGTCGTGCTTCTAGGATCTCCGCATGCCGCGGTCAAGCGTGGCCAACCCGTGTCGCGGGCTAAACGAGGCGACGAGGCGGGGGAAGCTTCTTCGGGTCTAGGTGGGGCCGGTTGGGTTCGGGGCCGGACCGGATGGGACCCACATGGTGCCCGGGCGAGTCGGAGACGACTAACAGCGACCACCGAGTCGGCCAATGAGGATTCTCAGATGCCCGAGTCTTCAAGGGGATGGAACTATGCGAGGGGACTTCTTCCGGACAGTATCCTCCAGTGAAAAGGGACACGATGTGTTGAGGTGAAGGGTCGTCATGTTGCTGGTGCATATCCCCTGTGAAAAGCATCAGCCATTCGGCAGTGCAAACCGCTCCGCCGCGATTAGGTCAACCTCTGATGTAGTAGTGGCGGCGACGGGCCCCGGCGGCGACCGTGAAACACAATAACTTTGAAGATTTCTTAGATTGCATAGAAGGTATTACATGTAGTCATTCCCGGACATGGGTTGCTTAGAACTGATTCATAGGTATCGAAGCCTGCTCGTATTTCAGAGCCCGCTTGACTTATCCATCTTCGACGTCCTGCGTCAGTGGTGGTGTACACAGTCGGTGGAAAAGAGGCGCGCTTGCCACGGATTCCGGGTCTGCAGAGTCTTCCAACGCTGACCCATCTCCGTCTTCCGTGAGATCTGGCGCACATATTTCTTTTACAAGAGGCCTGAGTTCCACGCCCTCCAGCTCTTGCTGTGCGAGATCTATGCCAGGGACTTCCACCCATGGCGTCTCGCGTGGGGGGAGCCGACCGAGGCCGAACCCCCATTCCATAAAGAGCTCGAGCCTGGTATCTCCCGCATCCTTGGACACGAGCGACATAGCCTTCTTCGGGTCGTTATGGCGACCGAGTCTGACCACCCTTTCCGGACTCGCCCCCAGTCGAAGCCAGCACTCGATGACCTCGTTGGGCCTATGGAACTCCACGGCCAAGACCAGCGCCTGGTCGACCAAGCGTTCATAATTTCGTATCTGGTCTCGTCGCTTGTAGTGTTCGAAAAGAAGGACTGGCCCTGGGTTCCACGGATTGAAGAAGACACGTTGGAATTCCACGCCCTGGCCTCCATAGCGCCCCGGCACTTGATCCAAACGAGCGTCATGCCTCAAGAGCCACTCAAAAGCAGGCCATTTTCCCATTCTACCGGTAACAAAGAGAGTAGAGACAATCATGTTAAAAGCTATCTTCCTGCAAGCCCGATCACAAGTGTTCCCGGGACTCAAGAGATGCTTAAACGTCGGCCGGTAGCTGGTGGCGGTGCTGACGTCTGCGCCGTAGTCTATCGCTTCCTGTATGCGCACTATATCCCCGTTGAAGCAGGCTCGGAGCAAGAGGCGCTGGCGGGCCTCGCAGTTGACGCACAGATACTCTTTGAGCCTTTCGTTCAGTTCTTTGCTGCATAGGCCTAGCTCGAAGATATCAAAGACGTCGAGGTGATCGAGGATCACTAGCCACAGCTCCCAGGGGAGCAGCAGGATAGGGGGAACCATGGTTGGCAGGAGTGTCCGTATAAATGGTCCTAACATAAGAAGAGACAACCGCAAGGTTTTTTTCCCGACCGATGTTGACATTTTATACTTGTCCTCACCTATAGTTTATGGCTGTTTTTTCGTTTGCGAGATTTGTTGCCTTGGTAGTTGAAGGCTTGACGGTCCAAGCCCCAACTTACACATAAAGTATTTTTTACTTGAGGGCGGCTCCAGGGACCGACACTCTTTCCGCTGTGGAGTGTTCCTACTCGTTTCTATCCCTCCCCTGTACAATGAACAGTAGCACCAAGGCCTTGGGCTAGCTGGAGTAATATTATTCTTATTGATATGCCCCGGTTGACTCGCCAGGTATCTGCTGCCACCAGAGTCTGATGGGTACAGACGTGGTAATGGCGTTGCGCAGAGCCGATCTTTGTTTGGTGGGTGGCTGACATAGGCCATGTGAGTCTATACATAGACGATGTTAGTTTTCGATCACCAGCGACGCCAGCAAAGGCAGCGAGGTAGCAGCTGAGACCTTTTAACACATAATCAGCCGCCATATGGCTAGTAGTTCACCTAGTTAATTTCCACGTGCACCAAAAGACTTTTGTCGCCAAAGCATCGTAAATATCTCAAAGGATGTGTCGCAATGCCACAGAGTCATATCCGTGACGGTAGGTCCCCAGGTCTCCAAGGGTGAATATCATATCGTTCAGAGTGAATTAAAGCCGGCGGCCGGCTTTTCTACAGCGCATATCCCGGTAACTTCCGGTGTGAAATATATAAGAGTGTGTTCCGGCTACCGTAGAGAACCTCACAATAGCCCCGAACTTTCCCAGGTCGGAGGATAGTGATGGCTATGGAAGGTTTATTTGTCCGTAGAAGAATTTAGAGACACAGACAGTCAAAGACTAGAGGCTTAAGAGGGTGGTGTGGTCGGGGCTACCGTGTTTATCAATATTGACCTCGTTCCCTCCAGCATCTATGATGACCATAGACTTGGTTGTGACATCTTCACAAAAGAGACTACACTGGTTCTGGCCAAAATAAGATCTTGGAGATCCCAAAGCACGATATATATCAAGAAGGACATAGATATTTAGGGATGCCTTCTGTATTGTCGCGCTGGCAGTACCACCCCACCTCCAGGACATATATTGATTGCCCTTGTTGTGTAGCCCCTTTTTAACCCCTGGGCGACCGTCATCCCCGCAACGTCATCCCTGTCACCCCGTGTTTCAAGGGCATTTGTGGGCTTGGGCTGATGAGCCATGTCATCGGGGCTGTAATATCTAGGAACGAATAGTATTATTTAATGTGCCGTAGGAAGGCCAAAAGAACAAGCTAAGAAGATGACGGTAAAGGATATGCTGGTCAATTCGACTAACTCCCAATACTTACCGTCCACCGAAAAAAGCCTCGTCGCAGTTGAACTGACGTCGTAGAGAATGTCCGTCCGAATCATGGTGCCTACCGGCTGGATTTTCTTGGGCAAGTACACTATATCTAGGACTCGGGAAGTGTCGTAGAATCTATTAGAATAGGATGGAACCAAGTGAAGTCAAAGCATTGTCCGAGTTGCGTTCAGGGACAGTTTCCCGGCATGTCCAGCCACTAGAGGCAAAGGCGTGAGCGAAGATGTGAGTAACTGTTGCTGCGGATGGCCCATGTAGACAGTGGCGTATCAACCATGACTCGGCGGGCTGAGCGTGGAGATAGCCGCAGAAGCAGGTTTAGCGTGATATCACAGATTTATGAGGATCACTCCTTCTTCGCTAGAATTTCCACAGTATTGTTTCTTCCACGATGCGAGAGCAAGAGTATCGGTGGTCGTCACTATATACATAGGAACACATACATAGGATCACAGTGCCCGTTTCCGCCAAATTCACTAGTTAAATCCATCATCTGGATGTAACTGGGGAGGAAAAAGCTAAACACGACATCACATTATCAGCACGTCTTGTCCCAACTGCTTCACCTCAGTGGCATCTCGACCGTCAAGCCCGCCGGCACCGAAGCTACCATCCGCGTCCTACCCACCTACATCGCCCAGCAGCCCGATGGAGTCCCTCCAAAGGCACTCGCCCTCTTCCACCCGGGTGTGCATTTTGAATGGGACTTTGTCAACGACCGCATCCTCTGTGACACCTGCTCCAGGGAGAGCGGCTTCCTCGTCTGGCAGCCGGACTTTATGAACGTGACGGCTCCTCCGAAACTCGCCACCCTTCGCTTCGTTGCAGAGACATGATATAATTAATAGGAGGAGGAATATCTGACGATAATAGTTGATTCGTGTTTTGGCGCGTCTTTGGATGGACACGTCGCTTCATCCATGCCAAATACCATGAATAGCCCAACTTACTAGTACCCTGAGGTGTATGCGCCCATTGGCGTCAGTGACCATTCGACCTAGCATTTCATCTCGAGATCAAATACGATAGCATCCGTCCGAGTTCCAGTCGTGGTGTCGACGTTGGCAAGGGAAGTCATTTAAACTCGTCCGATGTCCGAATCAATGATGTGATGGGGTGGAGAAACTTGGTCGTTTGAAGCCTTCATTGAGTCATTCCCAGCTTCCTCTGCCCCACCTCTCCAGCATTTATCTCTCCCAAACATCTCAGGCCAGCCGCCGTGCAAACTCCAGTCCCTTCCGACACCACTCCATAACAAAAAATAATAATAATAAAATCGCCAAAAAAAAAAAACATCGTCATGGCTTCCAAAGTCTTCATCGTTACCGGCGCCAGCAGGGGCATCGGCGCCGCCATCACCAAGCGTCTGCTCAGCCAGTCCCACAAGGTCATCCTTGCGGCACGATCGCAGGAGCCCCTCGAGGCGGTGAAAACATCACACCCCGGGCAGGTGGAATACCTTGCTGGTGATCTCACAGATCCCAATGTATGTGTTTTTCACGATAATCGATCATGTATTTTGCTAGGGCTATGTTGCTAACGGTAGATACCTGAGGAAACAGATCGCAACCAAGATTGTCGACCTCGCGGTCGAGACATTTGGGAAGATTGATGGCCTCGTCATTAACCATGGGATCCTCGCCCCTAAAAAGCTGGCTGATTCCTCGATCGAAGACTTTAGACACGTCTACGACGTCAACGTCTTCAGTTATCTCACCATGGTACGTGCGCTGCAGGGCGACTTGACTGTTGTCTTGTGGCATGTACTAACAGATCACTAGGCCAAAGCGGCCCTCCGCGAGCTACGAAAGAGCAAGGGGTCCATCGTCTGGGTGTCCTCAGGTGCCGCTAGCGGTGCCTACGTGGCGTGGGGAGCCTACGGCTCATCCAAGGCCGCAACCAACTCCATCGCCGCGCACATTGCCGTCGAGGAGCCCGATATTACCAGCATAGCCGTCGCGCCGGGTCGGGTCGACACCGACATGCAAGCTACGATTCGATCCGAAGGCAAGGACATCATGGACGAGGCGCAGTACAAGAGCTTCGTCGACGCCTTCAATCAAGGAGTCCTCCTGAAACCGGAGCAGCCCGGCAATGTCATCGCAGGACTCGTCGCCGAGCCGGCCAAGGAGCTCAGCGGCAAGTTCTTGTCGTACGTATCGTCGCAAACACCCGAGATACCTTTCCGTGCTAACGAGCAGACAGGTGGAACTCACAGGAGCTGGCCGCGTACCGTCAATGATGGGCGGGGGGGGGGGATGGTCGAGGATAGATCTGTGAACTTTCGAGTTGTTAGCATTACAATGCTCGTGACCCAGTAATGAAGCAAATAAGTGTGTGAAATGGGGAATTGCAAGTCAGCCGAAAGATGAAAAGCTCTCATGTTACTCATCATGGTAATTTTCAGGATTAGCATGGAATAAGTTTTATCATCACGCAATATAGTATACCTCCGATAGACGGAGGAAGAAACAGAAAAAAGAATATGAATTTTCCTTACCTGTCATCTGGACACAACATCACCGTCGCTGGCTATCCCAGTGGCCGTCACCAACGTGGCCAGCCCAGCAGCAACTGTGTCCTGCATTAGTGCGTCGGTCGACATAAAAGGTCGAGACACGGATGCGGCGCTTGGAAGCATGGCTCAGGCTATCGAAAATTTTCTCCGTCATTTGACGACATCGGTATTTGATAGCACTGATAGACAAAGCATCACGGCCGGTCGGGTCGGGCGGTGTTCAACATTGCCACGGAGGGGGCGCGAGGGAGCTCACGTTTTTGGACAAATCTGTGGCTTCCAGGTTAGCCAAGGATTTCTCGAACCGCAAACGAAGAGAGAAAGTAGAAAAGGTTGAGGTCTATCAGATCACGTCTATTGGCTTAGACAATGTCAATCAGCAGTAGAGGCTTGTCAGAACCTCTTAAGACTGGGGCGACAACGAGCTCATCAGGGAAGAAGAAAAGGGGGCCGCGGTGTGAAGGGGGGAGGAAAAAACCTACCAAGGCAGCAGAGGAGCCATCTCGGGCGCTATCGTCGACTAGAAGCTGGCATTACTGCGGACTAGACGTAGACAGTCTGGTGCACTGGACCAGTCGACGTGCAACTGTTGCTGAGATGGGTTTAACATCTTGGCGTTTTGGTGATTGTGAAGGAAAGAGGAAGGAAAACCCGTGATGCGAAGCTTTTGTATTTTTTTTTCTAAAAAAATTGGGGAAGGCTCTGATCTTGGGTGGGGTGGTCCGTGCACCTGGAGCTCCACCTTCCGGGCGCGCCTAAACCAAATACCTCTCCGGGCCTTTTATATCAACGCTGCCCGGTCCCACCACCGCCGCCCGGGTTGTTGTCATCACTGCTGCTACCTGATCTCTCATCACATCCATTCGCATTGCAGCCCCGCCGCGCGCCACGCCACGCAACGCCCAACACCGGATATCACAGCTTCAAGTCCTAATCATCCATTTTCGTCTGCAAACGTTCGAAAGCGGCTTGAATCGTCTCATTCCGAAAATTCCAACCCCTCTTTCTACCTCAAATTGTTTATACCTGCAACACCCTCGCCACGTGCGCATGACGCGACTGGTACCTTGATAACAGAGGCGCATCCAATTACACAATGTCGGATCACGAGTTTGGGGGTAAGTGAATTGCGTATTTATTCTGCTTTGATTTATATCTGCAATTTGCCCCGTTCCTCTGTCACGTCCAAACCGTTCGTCAAGCTTGCCATGGCAAATGCCGGGACGGTGCATCCGGCACTTGGACTGTTGACCGCCGTGGAAGTTACCATCGTGCAAACATGCTACACCTATTCATATATACCACGGTGGACTTCCTCTTTCAAAACTCCATCATGGAAGAAGAGGGAATATGCTGCCGGGTGCTCTCTTCCTTCGGGCTAAATCATCACGATGCCACACCGACCCGCCTCTGATCGGTACTGGGAGAGGTTTGACCGGGGAAAGGGTTTAAATCACTTACCGCATTCCAACCTTATCCTCAACCTTTGGGAGCTAACCGCTATATATATACTAGGCAACGATGATTTGTCCCTCCCCAAAGGTACGTTCACGACCCATGGCCTGCCACCCTCGTGCTGAGGCTGCAGGCAATAAACACCCCAGTACCTACCGCTAACAGCGCCACCAGCCACCGTTCAAAAGATTGTCGGCGAGATCCTGCCGCCTCACGCAGGTGTCGGGTTCGCCAAGGAAGCAAGAGATCTACTCATAGAATGCTGCGTGGAGTTCATAACCCTCATCTCGTCCGAGGCAAACGAGATATCTGAGAAGGAAGCCAAGAAGACCATCGCCTGCGACCACATCACCAAGGCCCTCGAGCACCTCGGCTTCTCGGATTACGTGCCCGCCGTGTTGGGGGCGGCCCAGGAACACAAGGAAGTTCAAAAGGTGAGATTCACCCCCGCACCTAGCGATGATCTCCTTCACACATCTCCCCCGGGTCACTTTCGTACTAACGTGATTGCTCCCAGGGTCGTGAAAAGAAGCAGGACAAATTCGCCAACAGTGGCATGTCTATGGAGGAGCTGGCCAGGTTGCAGGAGGAGCAGTTTGCGGCGGCGAGGGAGCGCCACGGTTGATATCCTTGTTCACCTTTTGGGTACGGTACGGTTCTCTTGGGGCATCGGGCGTTACACGGCGTCCGGGATTCATGTTCATACGCGGGCGTGAGGTGGGCGGGAATAGTCAAAGCGACATACCCTACAGTATGGGTTGAAGCCAATCGTCTACGCAAACATCCCCAGCTTTGTTCTGTCGGCGAATTAGTACGACACGTCAGGGAGGGTGCTTGGTCAAGTCCCTTGGGCCTCCGATATCAGGAGCATCGTGAAAGAACGGCAATGAAACAGGGCGTCGGTAAACACGTGAGGAAATGAATAGATGTACACAACGCGCGTATACTCGTTAACCACGGTTTCGCCAAATGTCAGTGATGCTGCTCCAATGCGCGTCGTGGACGGTGGGGCGGACGAGGCGTGGCGATGACTCGTATCGATGGAGATGATGAAATGCGAGGCAACCCGGGCAGGTCCGTCCGGACGGAACTTTTTCTCCTTCTTCCCTCTTACACCCAACCACCAACAACACCGACCCCCACCACCATCGTCATCACCAACTACGGGTGGGCGCCGAGAACTTTCGATTTTGGACCCCGTCTCGTATGCGCCCACGCTCCTCGAACGCATCATCATCCTTCTTCGCCCGCTGCACCGCCATCATAGGCAGACGACGCCGCGACCGCCACGGCAAGCCCAAGCCCAAAGGACCCCGCGTCCCCCGCTGGCTGGGCCGCATCATGGGCCAGGAATCCTCGTCCCTCGTGGACGAGAGCGTGCCGCCTCAGACCCTCGCCGCGAGGACACTCTCGGCCGTCGCTGAGTACATCAAGGATGGCAAGGCGAAGCGCATCGTCGTTCTGACGGGCGCCGGTATCTCCACAGCCGCCGGCAGTACGTTGACACTGCGTCCTTCCCGTCACTGAAACGGACTGACAGACTGACCGCGGCACCACCAGTCCCCGACTTTCGATCACCAGGCACCGGCCTGTACGCCAACCTCGCCCGCCTCAACCTCCCCCACGCCGAAGCCGTCTTCGACATCTCCTACTTCCGCCAGAACCCCGAACCCTTCTACGTCCTCGCGCGCGAGCTCTACCCGGGAAAATTCCATCCCACCGTCTCCCACGCCTTCATCACCCTCCTCGCCCGCCGCGGCCTCCTCAGCCACCTCTTCACCCAGAACATCGACTGCCTCGAGCGCCGCGCCGGCGTCCCTGCCGACAAGATCGTCGAGGCCCACGGCAGCTTTGCTACCCAGCGGTGCATCGACTGCCGGCGCGAGTACCCTGATGGACCCATGCGTGAACACGTCGAGAGGGGGCAGGTGCCGCGGTGTGAGGATGAGACCTGCGGTGGCTTGGTGAAGCCAGATATTGTCTTCTTCGGGGAACAGCTACCGAGCGATTTCGAGAGAAGCTTGCACCATCTCTCCATGGCGGACCTCGTGCTCGTCATCGGAACGAGCCTAACGGTATTTCCGTTCGCCAAGCTGCCGGACCTGACTCTCGACGGCAAGCCGCGCGTCCTGTTTAACCTGGAGAGGGTGGGCACCATGGGCACCCAGGCAGATGACGTGCTCGAGCTAGGCGACTGCGATAGTGGCATTAGGAAGCTGGCGGATGAGCTTGGGTGGCGGGAGGAGCTCGAGGAGCTCTGGACGGGCATTGTCGGTGAGGAGGAGGCGACGAGGCAAAAGGTCACGCGGAAGCAGCACGAGGATGAGGTGGAGGAGGAGGTGAAGCTGCTAGCCCAGGAGGTCGAGGCGGTGCTCAACATTGAGGAGACGCCGCGGAGGGATCCTGACACCGACGGGAAGAACATTGATGAACAGACGGCAGATACGAAGGTGGACGAGATTAAAGCGGAGACGAAGGAGGACGATAACGAGACAAACGCGAACCAAAAGCCGGACCCCGACAAGGCAAGGCCATCGGAGACAGAGGCCACGCCCACAGCCACCGCCGCAACACCAGAACATGTGACAAACACAGAGTCAAAAGCAAAGGATACCGTGCCGACAAGTAGCGTCGAGCCGACACCTGAGACCCGCCCCGCGGAAGATGAGGCAGGGGCGGGTATTGATACCAAGGAGACCAAAGATGCAGAAAAGTCTGTCCTTTGAAGACGTACACCGAGAGCAATCATGGATGGCTCAGACCGGCGCCGATGAGGTTTATTAGCAGTACAGCATTGAACACCGGATATAGAGTACATGCTCTAAACATTGATCATAAGTCTTTTGGAATAACACGATTCTTGGCCCGATGCCATGACCAGCATAGGCGCGTACAACAAATCTGTCTCAAACAACTCTCCCTCCCCAAAGAAAAAAGGAAGGAAAAATAAAATCATAACTCCAACCAGGCACCATCTATACCCAACTTTCCCCCATCAGAGCCCACTATCAATCTGAGCCGGGATGTTCGTATGCGTCCACTTGGCCCACTGCCGGCACGTCTCCGCCACAACGTTGGGTATGCGCATCGTCTCGACCACCTCGTGCCCCGTGAGGAACTGTATGAAGAACCCCGCCGAGGCGTGCCAGGCTATGTGGCAGTGAAAGGGCCACACACCCGGGTTCTCGGCCGCGTCAAACTGCATCACAAGGTGCCCGTGCCGCCGGACCTGGAAGACGTCCCGGCGCTGGGGGTTCTCTGGGTGGTTGATTCTGCCATCCCATTCGCCTTCGCCTTCGGCTAGGATGTACATGTTGAAGCCGTGAAGATGCATGGGATGTCTAAAAAGGAAATATGGGTACATGTTTAGCAAACAGCAACTTTCAGAGGGAGGGGGTGCTGCGGACGGGAACTCACGGGACAGTCGTGTTGTTGATGAGATGAACCCTCACGCTCTTGGCTCCCTGGATGATCCTCACGTTCCACTCCTCATCGAACGTCAAGTTCCCAAGGTTGCTCAGCAGCAGAGTCGGACTGTTGTAGTTCCCGCGGAATGACACTCCATCAAGGGACCACAGCTTCACTCCACTCCCGTTGGTAAACAGCCTGACCTCCATATCTATGATCAAATCTGGCTCCGGGAGCTCCATCTTCATGAGCGGCCGCGTTAGATCGAGGTCGTCATTCGCGCACGATCCAGGATCCGGAACATCCGAGGCGACAGACTTGGGCTCCTCGTCCTCCTTGGCATCGTCGTAGTATATGGCCGCGACGGCGTCGGGATTGTGGTTGCGGCCGCAGATCCTGGACACATTTGCCCGCATCCAGTACGCTTCGAGGTCGCCGTCGGCTTTCACGAGGACGTCGCTCCGCTGGCCGATCCCCAGGGTAACCACTTTCGTATCGTAGGGCTCGACGGGGACGAAATCATTGGCGATGACCGTCATCTTGTGGCCGTCGATGGAGAAGCGCTGCAGTCCCTGCGCGCCGGAATTAACCAACCGGAGGAGGTGAGTCTTGCCCCGACGGAACTTGAACTTGGATATTCCCGCATCGCTGACACATGGCGTCGCGTCCTTGTGCGCGATACTCGAGCAGTTGAAGTTCATCTTCCCGTTGATCAGATTGCTATCCGCGACCACGGGCGTCGAGTTGGCCGCCATCGTCTGCTCCACCAGGCTAAAGTAGTCGTCGTGGTACCAGTCCGACAGCAACACCGGCCCAATGTCCACGTCGTATTCCTGACTTTGAGGCCCGTGGATGACCATGGGACCGAAGAGGCCGCCCGAGTATTGCCCCGAGTAGTGCGAGTGGTACCAGGAGGTGCCGTACATGTCCGCCAGGAACTGATATGTGAAACTCTCTCCAGGCGCAATGGGGCACTGCGTGACACCGGGGACCCCATCCTGCCAGGGCGTCCCTTTCTGCAAAAGGCCATGCCAGTGGAGGGAAGCTCCCTCCTCCGGGTGGGTGATGTGGTTGTGAACCGTAACCTGAATGGTGTCTCCCCAGTTGGCTTCGATGAGCGGCGCGGGAAAGGCTCCGTTGATGAGCAGGACCTCGCGCTCGTAGCCATCCGGAGCCAGGATTCCGCGACTAATAGTGAAGTCGTAAGATCGTATCACTCCGGTGTTTGGTGTCTGCTCGTAGTAGTTGGTCGTGCTGTTCATGCGACTCCAGGGGTACCCATTTGGCAGAGGATTGTTGGAGAGAAAACTCGGCAAGGAGTCCGCGTCAAAGGTCCCCCATACTGATTTCCTGCCGAGTGTTAGACAGGCGAGTACATCATTCATCTGGCGTCCATACCTACCCGTTCGTTCTCGCCTGCTCTATCCCTCCACCAAGGCTTTCCAGCTTGTAGACGCCCTGGGAAGCTGGGAGAGCGGGTGAACGGCTCGCTGTATTTCCCATGGCGACACTGAGTACCTCTGAGGACGTTGAACAAACAATCATACGCAGAGGCTGGATGACGGATGTCCATGGGGGAGAGCAGCAAGGTCGCTTACCCAGTCACATTCTCGGGACGAGCGACACCACCAGCTGATATAAGTCCCAGGCTCCTACAAGGTATCTTCCACTGCGGACTTTTTTCCTGAGCGAAACTTTCCCAGTCAGTCGGCTGCGGTCAGCAGGGCGCCGCCAAGGCCGTTGATATTTCTGATCAGGACCTCACGGTGCAGCCGGTGTCTCACAAACAATCATGTCGCGGCGATCTCAGCCGGCCTCAGCCTAGAGAGTAGTCATAAATAAGTAGTAACGTCACATACCGGTAGTCCAGACCAAGGTCTTTTGGGATCCCCTTGCGCCAATACTTGGGGCCAGAGGTGCCAGAGTACAAGTGGGTGATGGGCAGTGGTTCCGTCTGCGGCTAGGGACTCCATAATGCAGGGAGTCCCCTCCCGGCGGGCATATGGTTCGGATACGAAGCCGCGGATGGGCGGAAAAAGAAATCATGGCTCAATATTGTGCTGTCAGACGATCAGCAAGGACCCGAGAATAGAAGCACAGAATCTTGCTGGTCGTCGTACAAGAGACGCCCCGTTGCGCCCACGTTAAGATCCGCGGCAAAGACCTCTCCCAGATTGGAAGATGAGCTCGAGGATAGACGTCGTCCGGATGGTTCTGCTTGGGTCAAAAAAAAGCAAATCCCAGCGGGCCCCGGAGACCACACGTTGCATCCCGCTCCAGTTTAGTTTAACCACAATATATATAACTGCGCATACCCGAAGGCAAGTCTACAGGGGCTTTTGGGAGCTCGCGAAGAACCGGTCGGTTGTTGGGTGATGGATGCAGCAACAACTATCGCCCAGGTAGTTGCCGGCCGGCCGCCGCAAAGAGCTCGCATCCAGTTGCCGTCGCATTCATTCCTCTCCAGTTCCTATGTCAATACTCGCGTGTCTGGCGTGCGTAGCCCAGGGGGCTGGCTCAGCTGGGCCACAGCATTGGGGCCTTATACTGTTGCCTGGCATCCGAAAGTCAGCCTGTCCGACACGAGAGCACAGCTGGAGGTGTCACAGAACCAAGCCTTTGTTCAGCCCCATTACGCGCATGATCTCCTGCATTGCAGCATTCGCTAAGGAGGCGATGGAATTCCCTTTTGCCACGGTATGGCAGGCGTGCGCGGAGTCTGGGTGGCCAGGCAAAGGTATGGACGTACCAGGCAAGCCTCGTGAAAGCCCGGACGGTAAATCAGTCGGACGTTTTCGGAGAGCCATCCAAATTCATATGGAGGGTCGAATGACCCATGAGATGTAGCAGATCTCCTGCGGCGAAAAAACTGGAACCCAAGCTTCTCCTTCTCCGTCTACTCGAGAAACCTCGGCACTGGTTTCGGTTTGGACTGTCACGTTTTCGCTCCGCGGAAAGGAGGTAATAAATGTTCTCGACGCGTTATTAACTGCAAGTTGGCGAGGTGGAGTATCTGGCGTATAATACATGATGACCGTCACGGTCGAGTGGTACACAGTCGGCCACGTTCGGCTTGGTCGACTTCCTGTAGAACGAGGCTCGCTACCAATCAGGGGTTCTTCTTCCAGGCCTCTTGCGCTCTCCAGATTATCGGTCGCCTCTGTGCCTGCATATACATGTCGTGAATGTGTTGATCGGCGTCTGTTCGGATGACACTGCCGATGCCCATGAAGAACCTAGAAGGCCTAGTCAGCAGAGGTAACCTTCACGTTCCAAATCATCAGGAGCACGAACCCAAACGTCGCACCTGATCCGGCCATGTACTGCCCCAGTGTCCTCATGATGCCGTTCGTGCCAGCGCCGTAGCGGAAAATGTTGACGGTGCCTGCAGGCAGTCAGTCTTGGCGTCCAAAGCCCCGCGATTCTCCAGCCGTACCGAAGATGAAACCAATGATGCATCCAACAGCTGGAATATTGTCAGTCGTTTGTTCGCCAGGGGTGAAAGAGCTCCTCGAGGATCGTACTCCCGCCCATCATGGCACCCATCTTGACTAGAACGTCTTGTTAGCTCGGCTGACGCGTTTCGTTTATGCGGGGTTAGGCTTACGCTTGTCAAAATTGGACGGTCCATGGTGGCCGCCAGGTACTGCCGCAACAGGAGGCATCTTGTCGATTTCAAATGATACCAATATCGCACAAGAAAGAGGATGTTGCAGGTTGGAGTCGAGTGCACGTGGGTGGGTTGCTTAGGAGCCTCGTCTTCGGAGCTTAGCCCTCAGGTTTCCCCCAGATTTGCTGCCGGTCTCATTGGTTGCCAATTCGGATCGGGAGAGGGTTAATGCGATCAGCCTTCCGACTATTCTACAGTGCGTCTGCGAGCGGTTACCTGGGGCTGACACTGTGAGGAGTGCATCACGTGGATGATGGTCATGAGTCGAGGGGTGGATAGTGCGCATCTAGCGACGAGATAACTACCTGATACCGGTTATTCATGGCTCGTACCTCAATGGCCTGAAATTCATTAGAGTGTACATCTCGATTCTACTCTGCGGTGGGAGCTTCTCAAGCTCATGCTGAGGCCGGCCAGGCCGTCCGCCCCACTGTTTTCTACCCCCCAGCTCCAGCATCCCAGGCGGCGCTTACCGACAGCCCCAAATCTTTCCTCCCAGCCAAGGAGCTCATGTCGAGTCCTCAACCACGACGACGCCAACACGCCCACGACCGCGAATTTCTATCTCCGAGTAGGTGTCGCGGCCCTGCACCATCAGACGGCTTCAATTTCGGTCCGGTTGATGCGACCTGGCCCACGCGGTCGCCTTTCAATTGACCAACGCCGTCAGAGCCGCCCGGCCTGGTCCGCACGCTGACCGATCGCCAATCATCAGAATAACTGCATACGAACCCCTATTTACGAACAATCACATCGACGTTGTTGGGGTGCTCTTTGAGCGATCTCAGTTCGGCTTACTTCGCTTCCGAGTTTGTCGCTGGTGGAGAGGCATCGAGATACCCTTGACGACACGTCTCTCGACTGACGCCATCGAACGACCATTGTGAAGCATCCGCAGCAAAACCGGCCTTTCGCAAACGCCTCCTTCCATCAAGCCTCATGACGGCAGTCGCGAACCCCCCGACATTTCCCCAAATATCTCGACCAGCATGGGGTTCTATTGACGGAAACTCGATGAACCCCGACGACGTGAGAGGCATGTTTGGTGTACCGCGAAAGACCCTTTCGCGAACCAACTCGTCCTCCTCGGTGTCTTCCAACTCATCCACATCATCCGGATCGACTATTCTCTCGAATGGTGCCCAGTCCACCGGCACGCCCGCGTCTACAAACTCGGATCTGAGCCAGTGGTCCGCCAGTGCCGCGTCACGGAAGCGACCCCGGAATCAACCCTGGCCCGGGACGAAGGGGGAGGTGCAGCCCGACTTCTCGAGGCTTCCAGCAGGTCGCCCGAACGGCATGGTTGCTCAGCATGGTGCTCTGCAGCCCGGGACCAACCAAGCCCAGATGGCTCCGCAGGGTATGATGGCCCGTCCAATGCCAGCTGAGCAGTTGCCCCCAGGGCAGCCTGTGTTGTATCTACTATCGCTCAACGGCACATTCGAAAGGAAGACTATTGGTGTCCCTTTTGCGCCGGATAGCCTCCGCATCGGACGTCAGACGAATCAGAAGACAATACCGACCCCGACCAATGGCTTCTTCGACAGTAAAGTGCTGTCGCGACAACATGCCGAGGTATACGCAGAACGAAATGGCAAGGTCTACATTCGAGACGTCAAGTCATCCAACGGCACATTCGTCAATGGGACGCGTCTTTCGCAAGAAAACCGCGAATCAGAGCCCCACGAACTGCAGACCGGTGACCATCTCGAGCTCGGTATCGACATTGTTAGTGAGGATCAGAAGACTGTAGTCCACCACAAGGTGGCTGCAAAGGTCGAGCATGCCGGATTTACAAATTCGTCGAGCAACGTTATGGATATGAATTTCGGGGACCTGGACCCGGCCAACAGCTCCATGATGATGTCGGCTGGCGCCGTACAGGCGCGCGGCCGCACCGGGAGCAACATGTCAATGGCTGGCCAGAGTCGCATGATGCAACATGCTGGAGGGATGAACCCCCAAGGCAACAACACGGGACAGCAACGCCCGTTCTTACTTTCTCCTATCGCAACTGATCAAATATTGAAGAAGCTGGCGGTAAGTTTCCGAGCATGGCTTGCCGACCGACTTGGTACTGACAGCAGCAGAATGAGATGCGAAGCGCGCGGCTACAAGGCCAGGACCTCAGCCGTACAAATCAGTTCGTAAACACCTTGCTGTCCAAGAACGACGTCAAGGACTTGGAGAAGCCCGAAGCTCCTGAACCAAAGACAACGCATCACGCAGTGAATGGCAACCTGCCCTTCCGCGCTGATCCCAAAGCTCGATTTTCCGAGCCACCAGCACCGCCCCCACAGCAACCCCTACCAGAGAAGCCGACTGTCCCTTCGTTGAAGCGAGGCGCCCCGGAGCGCCCTAAATCTGGCCCAACCGAGGCGTCATCGCCCATTCGCCAAGAATCTCAGATCATGCAGCTCACAGAAGCTCTCAACAGTGCGAAGCGGGATATCGATACACAAACGGTTCGCATGAGGGAACTGGAAGCCATGCTGCAGAAGGAGAGGGAGGCGCGAGAACTCGCAGAGAGCCTGGCGAAGCGTCTAGAGCAGTCGGCAAACGTCCACATCAATGGATCTGTCGTGTCGCCTTCGGATGCTGCTGCCGAAGCCGCCGAGGCTTTGAAGGATCTCAGCGTTGATGACGATGCAACGAAGGATGCTGCACCCGAGACCACGTCCTCTGAGTCGGATATCGCCAAGGAAACAGCATTGGCCCTCCAGGCCCGCATAGACACGATGGAAAGCCAGATGAACGACCTCAAGACTCAGGTAGAACAGTGGAAGCAGCGGTGCGTGACTGCGGAGTCTGAGCGTGACGCTGACCGCAAGACGCTTGCGGAAATGGTTGAGCAACTCCGAGCCGAAGAGGCCCGACGGGTGGCCGCAGAAGAGGAAAGACGGTCCAGGTCACAAAGAGGGCGGATGCAAACGCCGGATGCGAACACCGACGACCTGGCAGCGTCTCCTGTCTCGTCGGGCTCTGAGGATGCTGCTACAATCCAACGGACTGATGGGGCGGCCTCCAGCGCCGACCCGAGCGATAAACCAACACTGTCAAGAGCCAACACGATAACGCCCCTGAATCCCGCCAAAGGGGCAATGCTAGGGCAGCGGCAACTTGAGGCCGGGCTGCCCTATGCGTCTGCACTCGGTGTTGTACTGCTTGGCATGGGTCTGATGGCATATATCAACGGGTGGCAAGCTCCACCAGGCCGGGTAGATGGATGATATGGGAGCGGTGGACGAGCACTACCAGCCAGCTCGTTCTGGCTCGACGTCCGGCATAGCGAAGCAAACATTCCCAAGTTCTACAGCGTCGTGCTTTCACGTGGCCTAGACTTTGCTATTCGGCCACCCGGGACGACGAGATGGGACGGTTCATGACAAATTCATACCTATCGACTACACGGATTTCCTTTGTTGTATGAACCATGGGTCTGATTCTTCCGGTTTTTTCCCCCCCGTGTCTTATTTCTACCCTGTACAATCGCGACGACACGAGAGACTTTTTCTTCACCTCGGGTTTCTCATATGTGTTCTTTTTCTTTCCCCGATGATATGGCTTTGGGAAATTTTGGCACAGGCAAGGGCAGGCGTCGATTTCGTTCATCGTTTTGGATTGCTTGATGGTATAAAGAAAGCGAGCGTTGTGAATGTGAACGAGCGATGAAGATGGGTGCAGTTGGCCCCGGGGAAATGGAGTACGCATAGTTTTTGTCGGGTAATAACTGCCCAGGAATACATATCATTATTACACTTTCTAGCCGTTCCCCATCCGGGCCTTGTCCTAGCGCCCCGCCCAGGGCTGTCTTCTATGTATTGGTTATTCGAACTTCACACTGCCATTGCACTGCCGATTGGAACATCTGGAGCGGCACGAGTCCAAAAAGCACATGTTGCGCTTTCGCAGGAGGAAGCAGAGTTGATCAACAAGAGTTGGCAGGGGACTCGGTCGACATGGCGGAAAATCTGGAGCAACTTTCAAAAATAGCTTCAAGTTGCTGGCACATGGTATTATTATGTATACTTGTTGTGGTAAAAGGGACCCCCCGCGTGTTTGAGGATGCGATGTCTTGTTAGCTCGTTGCTGCAAACCTGGAAGTTTGGCCGCATCGGAGGTGAAAAGTGTCAGACCGTGTGGGGCCAATTTGATCCGACAAATTGAGCTCGCGAACAAACCTGTGCCATCCATCCATCCATCCCCGAGCTTCCCGAAACCAACACCAGCAAACAGCATCCGACCGACCGACCGAACTTCAACGGACAACGGGCACACACCCCCCGTACCGAGAATCGCGAAACGAAGCAGTTCGACAATCTATTTCTATTCCTCGCCTCGTGCCCGCCAAGATGGGGACCTTCCAGAGCAACAAGTTCCGCTCGTCGGCGGACATGAGCCGCGTGGGCATGCGCTACCGTGCCATCATGAACAAACACCCGTTCCTGACCTTTGGCCTGCCGTTCCTCGCCGTCGTCATCGCGGGCTCCTTCGTCCTCACTCCCGCCACGGCCATCCGGTACGAACGCTACGATCGCAAGGTCCGGCAGATGACCAAGGAGGAGGAGCTCAACGTGCGTCGGGCGCCGCGCAAGGTCGACATGCGTGAGGAGTACTATGTAAGTTCTTTAACCTCCACGGGCCGCGCTGCGCGTGTCTCCTATACCAATGCGGGGAATACTGGGGTTGCTCGGCGGTTGCAAGAGGATAATGGACTTGGAAGTGGCTAACGTGGGTTGGCAGCGTTTGGCCGGTCGGGATCTGGACGACTGGGAGCAGAAGCGTGTGGAGAGACTACCAGGAGAGAGCGACGGCATCCTCCGATAAGAGATGCAGCCGTCTCATCACTGCCGCATCACCCGATTGATGCGAAGCCTCCTGGGCCGCGTCCATCGGGGGACTTACTCCGCAGGATACCATGCGAAGCAGCAGCCTTGCTCGAATGACGCGCAGAGGCTGCCACCTGCACGTCCACACGCGGCACCACGACGACGGAATGTGGGTGCAGACCCCCTCTGTATTTGCCACCAGGCCTCCCACCCACCAACCAGACGATCATATCCAAGGCAATTACGACATGTCACCGGGGCCCGCTACTGCAGGAAAGAAAGAGCGAGGCCCTTTAAGGGGTTTGGAAAATCGTCGATGAGACGCCAGATGGAACACTGATTGCTTGTTGCGAAGGCGAAGGCGGGGAAGCCATTCGAGAGACCTATGTATGTCTGTCTCGGGCGGGGGCGCGTCCCCTCTTTTTTCTTTGTTTTTACTGAGACCACGGCGTGCTGCCGGGAATTTGTACACGGGCGGGCGGGCGGGCGCCGGGCGCGTCACATAGCACCCCACAGTTTTCCATGCACGCACTTTAACTCGGCCGTTGTGTCAACCGAGGTTTTTGTCTCTCTCTCTTGTCTGTTCGACGGTGAGGCAGAGGAGGGGGGCGGGGGGAAGGGGGGTATATGGATCGTTGATGATGAAAGGGGCAGCGTCATTGTGTATCGGAATGATGGCCCTAGGGGCAAGATGGGAGGCCGATCAGGGAGATGGGTCAAGCGGTTGGGTGTCATGAGTTGGAACTTGGTTGACGGGCGTTTGGTGACTTTCTCGAGGTGCAGGAAGCAGGAGGACAGAAGTCGGAACTTGGTGACGGGGCGACGCTGTGAAGTTGCTCCGCGGACACTACCCGGAAGGAAAGTCTTTCACCTCTGCGCAGCATACTGCCACTGGGTGAGCTGCCAGCTGGCTGGGAGTAGCTTCGGCGGTGGCGACGGTGGGGCTGTTGGATCAGGGGCACCAGGCGTCCAGCTGAAGTCGGCCCTAGGCTCTCGGGAGCGCGATCCTCGGGTACCTATCCGTAGCACTACCGTAGGAGCACACTAATCGAAGCCAAGAGTCCAAACTCAATTCTTGGATTGATGAGATGGAGGAGAGAAGGGAAAGGGGGGGGGGGGGGGGGGGCGGCGCGGATTCACCACTTGAACGAACGGCTCGGCCGACCCAATCGGGCCCGATCCTCCCCATCGCGGAGCGGAGCTCACCGAGGGCCTCGACCATGGATCACTAAAGATGCTCGATAGACTATTCTGTTTTCATTGGGTGGAACTCGGTTCGATCTTGCCAGCTGTTGTGCGTGTCCTAAATTGACGGATTGATTGGTCGCCAATTACATACTGTACTGTACAAAACACACGGCACCAAAAGGACGGGCGAGAGGAGTAGGTACGTTACGCGTAGAGAGACGTGAGTGTTTGTGATGATGATGTGGTGATGAGACCGCGGGGGCGGAGATACGGTTGCTGATGTCAGGCGGGTGTCAAGCTGCAGGCTGGAAGCATGAACCTTGGAAAGTTGGACAGAGATTAGCGAGCCGGCATGAACGCGGGGACAGCCAATAAGCAAAGGCAGAGAGGCCTAGGTTACGAATCGTGATCCCGTGTCTTGCATGTGGATACTGATGTTGTGTAATGTTCCTGAACGCCCGTACAGTATTATTGCACCTTTCTTTTTTTTCTTCCTCCCGCCTCCGGGTTCCGAACCAAAATGTCTCTTGTTCCTGGCGTTTTGGGCGTCCTCGTGCCTGGTACCTGGTGCCTTGTGTGCCTGTGCCAAGGTATGGATGGCTTCTGCCCTGTGCCTGGTGGTACCTGATGTACAGTACCCGTCTTAGCCCGTGTGACCAGATCAGTCTGTGGGGGGTTCCCGATTCTAGACACGGGCATCCAAAAGGGCAGGAGAATTGCAACCTCCAAATCCACCAAAGCTGATGAGGCGTCGTGCGCCAGCACAGTCCAGCCAGCCAAGCGTTTAGAGACGGAGACGGTGCCGACAATCGCTGAATTTCGCCTCTGGGCTGAACTTTAAAATTGGGGTATTCCCGAGCGGACGAGGATCTCGAGGTGGCCTGTGCCCAAGTCTAAAGTCTGTGGCGATGGGAATCATGGGGATCGAAATCCAAAGTGGGATCCATCCCCCCCACCCCCCCCCAAAGGGTGTGCGATCAGAATCATCAGATTCGGATGCGTCTGGGTTCGAGGCCAACCCCGACAGATGGGGGACGTCTGGTGACAAGCTTCCCGGAAATACCTACTACTATTAGTACGTACTCTGAATCAGATCATGGTATCCGTATCCTGTGCGCCGAGAATAATTATGTACAGCTGTAACAAAATGAGGGGAACCGTAGGAAGAAAAAGCAAGGAAGAGCCGATCGAAATGCAGGCCAGCAAACCTTGCCAAGCCCCATCCATCATCAGCTGAGCTGAGCAGGTACGCAGCCCCAAAAGGAGCAGTTCGTTGGGAAAAGGGCGTTCTCACGGTTAGCGCGAACGCTCAAAACCACCGGGAACGGCACGGGATTGGGTGCCGCGAGGGTGGTGACGGGTCAGCCACCATTGACTAGGTACTCGTACTAGTAATTTCCCCGCCTTTCTTTCATGTTGCGATGGTGTATCAGCTCTTGTGAACGTGGAGGTGGAATTGTGTCACATTGGTCCCGTGAGTGAGTGAATGTGCGTGCGTGCGTGTGTGCGTGAGTGAGTGGATGTGCATGCGTACGTGTACTATTGTTGGGTGTCAACAAATTAATAGATTGTGTGCGCGGGAGAGACAGCGGGGAGGGCAATTTACCAATGTGATGTCGGTGATGATGGGACTGGACGGAATAGCGGTGGTCATTAGGGGGCGGTGAGGGTGGTTCCGAAAATGGGCGGAAATGGCATCGTGACGTGGCCGCCGTATTGGAACAGCTGCATGCAGGCTGCAGGAACGACCGGTGCGATGCGTATGTACCTGCAGCGGTCGCCATGGGGTCATGAGTACCTTGTTTGCATATCTACCTTACGTACTACTAGCAGGAGGTACTACTAGTACGTACGTCCGTACTGTAAGTAGGTAAGTACTTATCCGTAAAGCAATACCGATTACCGCTGCTGCATCTTCTGCATCTCGAGGCAGGTGACTAGATCCAGCATGGGTTTGGCTTGGTTAATTGCCATCCTGGATCTTTTAGGTGCGGAGTTCTCCGTGCTCGGTAGTCGCTACATGTACTCGTAGCCTTGTGGCTTTAATCGCCGGCTGGGCAGGCTGACCTTGCTCCGGATCCAAGTCTCGCTACCTACATGGGCCTCGGTCTGACGCCTAACCGTTGCCTGCTACCTTGAGCAGCTCTGCGCGGTGAAGAGTCACCACTGTACATAAGTAAGTAGGAACGTACTTACGTGCGTACGTGTTGCATAGGTAGATACCTGGTGGGCGACTTTCGGAAATGGTCGCCTGTAAGCGGCGGACGAGACAGTCCGGGTGCAGCCCCTCGATGCATGCACGTACCTGCCACTAGTACGTCCGTAGAAATTCAGGTACGTGTACTTGAGTGTGTATGGCATCTAGAATGCGGCTGACTGCTGCTCTACATATGCGGACGATGGAGAATCGCAAGCGTAAAGTCTGATCCGCTCTATTGAACAAGGCCTAGAATAAAAGAAAACAAAGGTCCCTACAATTGGCTTTAGGCTTCTACAAGGGAGGATCCGCCCATCTAAAACGCAGCGTGTACTGTGAATCCAGGAACAGAATGAAATCAGGCACAGGCACAGACACAGGCACAGGAAGCGACGCAGCTGTCTCACTCTCGCACACCCAACACTCAGCTCAGTCAGACACGACGGTGTGCATCCATCCCACACCAACCCCCGCTGCACCCGCCGGAACGCGGTCGTCGTGTCATACGTAGACTGTACGGTCCGTACTTGATTTGTCCAAAGGCGCGCGATCGCGCGGTGTGGGAGCGGTGTGGAAGGCGTTGTGCACGCCCGGTCCCGATTTACGCATTACATAGCAAGTACATACTGTACTCGTACGGCCACGGGGGGGCGCAGCAAAACAATGACGTTCCCCGGAGAGGGGAATGATACGACCGTTGTGCAGTGGCGATGTGGATGTTTTGCATGAGCCTCGGTGTTAGGCAGCGTACATAATTACCTAGCACTGTAGCCAAGAACAAGAAAACAATGTTGACAAGCAACAAGGTTCGAACGGACAAGAGGCTGTTATGTGTGAGAGATGGGCCGAAATGCTGCTGAATCTCCATAAAGTCTTTCAGCCATCATCATTCCCCATTTTCTCGTTGGCAGGCTCCGGCACCACCGACAGCGGAGGCGGCGGCGGTGGGGGAGTGGCGGCGGCTAGCAGCAACGGAAGGGGTGTTTTCAAGCGAGGTGTGTGTGGTGTGTGTGTGTCTGTGTGCAAGATTTCATCCGATCTGGTGGTGGTGGTGCCTGTCCGGTTGAGGTCTCGGTCACAGTCACAGATTGACACAGAAAAAAAGCCCCACTCCCCATCAGCCCAGTATCACGCCAAGAACCAAGCCAAGACCCAGCTCCTGCCAAGGTTTCCATACCACACCGTTCATCAGATCCACAACACCCCACCCACCAGCCAGCCGTTCCGCCCGTCACACCGGAGTCCAGACACTGCACCTACTGTAGTACCGTAGGTACCTATATAGAAATCATGGCCTCCCACCTTGTCTCGACCCCCCGGTCTTCCCCATGACCATTGATGACGGCTCATGTCGATTGCTCGACCCTGATACCCTTTCTTATTAATGCTGCATCTGTAATTCGTGTCGACCTACGGAGTACTCGCTCGACAGTATACCTACCTACCTACCTACCTACCCACCTCAGAGGCTGCCTGCCACTTACACGGGGCTCAACCAACCGACACTCGCTCGACGTCTTACACCACTCTCACTCAACAACGGCTCCCAAACAGCCGACCATTTTCCTACTTCAACAACTAAACAACAACACTATACACCTTGTATACACACACAAACAGCCCACTATGAACGTGTTGGGGCATAGCTTCAGCCAAAAGTGCCGACGCTCCAAGCGTCGCCCACGCGACCTGCACATCCGCAAGGTCTCCTTCTCCGGCTCCTCCCTCTCCGGCTGCTCCCTCTCCTCCTCCGATTCGACCGCCTCCGCCATGACCGCCATCATCACGCCCACACAGCACACCACCGTCTCCGGCTCCGGGTCGATACCTCCGCCGCGACTGCACGAGCGCGCCTTCAAGGTCAGCCACAGCCCGCAGCGGCCGCAGTTTACGACGAGGAGCAGCAACCCCGGCGGCACATTCTACCATGACGACGACGACGACACCGAGGAGGCTGTGGAGGAGGACTCGGAGGAAGACTCCGGGGACGAGGACGACGAGAACCTGCCGCGGTTCGAGATGCAGATGCCGCCTCACGCCAGCCGCGGCGACGAGCACGGCGGCCACGACAGGCACGAGCCTACAGATTACTTCGCCTTCGCCCTCGCCCGCCGACCCCCCATGCCACGCTCCCGCTGGTCCGAGTCCACCATCCAATCCGTCCAGTCCATCGACGCCCTGCCCACACCGGGAAGCACCATCAGCACCGCCGCCTCAGAGCAGGACGAGAACCAGGGCCCGCCCGTCAAGGTCGAGATGCCGCCCAACATGAACTTTAGCTACAAGCGCGCCGTGTCCACGCCCGGCGCTACCGTCAGCAACCCCTCTGCGACCGTTTCTGGGTATAGGAGACCGCCAATGAAGACGATGGACTCGATCGACGAGTTTGTCAAGCGCGGAGGGTGGAAGCGCCGGGGCGTCGTCTTCCGCGAAGATGAGGTTGAGACTGGCTTGGATGCCGATCTCTGCCTGTAACGACACACAAACGTCACACAACACACACACGTCTCCCCTCTCTCATCTGAGATGATTTGCATCGACACACACCCCTTTTCTTTTTCTTTTTTCTTTTTCCGTTTCTTTTTTTTTTTTCAGCAGAGCATGGGAGTTTTATCTGCATGCGCCATGAGAATGACATCAAGCGCTGGGTTCAAGTTTTTAGTTTATTGGGACAACTTTTGGAAAGATACCACTTTGGGAATTCGGATACATGCACGGTACCACACAGGATGGGGAAACTGGCCTTCACATCCCTTCACATCTATAGCTGACTATACTAGTACTTTTCTTGTAATTAGCATTACTTTTCCTTCTACGAAAGCTCGCAAAAGTTTTTAGACGAGCAAATATCATCATCATCATCATCATCACATCATCAACTGCATAATTTTCCTCTGCTATATGGGTACCTATACTAAATCCACAATAAGGGCGTGTGCGCAAATGACATTTGCCAAGAAGACGGAGAAAAAAAAATGAGCTGAGCTATCCTCGGCATTCGGGGTTGGGGGGTCGTCTTCCTTGACTTGCCCATGTGTGTCAGCGCAATAAAATGACCGTTCACTGGCTACTATACCTGGTAGTAATTTGTACGGGACAAGATGCCAATCAATTCGCCGGCGCCGCGTCGTCATGACTCCCGTCTCTCAGCCTCCTCGGGAGCCATGGGCCCCATGGCACATAAAAATTTATTACACGAAAAACTTGACTTTTGCCAAGAAGCGAAATGGCGCCATCGCCAAGCGCTCCTGCTTCGCCTCGTTTCCAAACGAGATCAATTACGAGAAACCAGGCTGACGAAACAGAGAGGCCAAGGGACACGTGCCACCCTGTCAGATCATCGCGTTCAGTCATCCTCAGCCCACCCTGCCAGCCTGCTAGGGATGACACCAGGGGGTTCCCGGCATGTCCCCACCCGTCAATCCACGTGGTCGTACGGGACCAGGGGCAGGGCAGGGCAGGGGAAGGTTCGCGAAGCGCCAATTAAAAAAAAAAAAAAAAAAAGAATGAGAACTTACCGCACCCCTCGGCAGGGTCGGCTTCTTGTGTCGTCCCGTGTCTTTCTTTCTTCCCGGAGGTACTGTACAGTACGGTAGACTCGTTCGCCGGGATTGGGAAGTGAATCCCGTGTGCTGCGCGCTCCCGAATGCGCCCTTCATTCCGATGACTCGAGTCGTGGGTTGGAATGCCGCCTGGTCTGGATCTTTACGCGCGTCCCGTAGAGGACTCCCAAGGCACCCCGATGTCCAGGGCGTGAAAGACGGTGCTGCCTGTCCGGTGACCGAAGTCGAGTCACCCAGCTTCGTGTTAACGGCTGGTGTCAAGTTCTGTCCCCACCGTGTTTCGAAGATTCCACCACGCAGGCGCGCACGCCTGCTTGGTCATCTGGTGCCGGGCTGGGTCTATCATTTGCCTCTTGTCTGGTTTTTAATTTCCCGCGTCATTCACGCGGCTCACGCTCCCAGCTAAAGATTGCAGATTCCGCTGGGCTCTCCGTTTCTCGCCCTCCCTGCATTGGAGTGTTGCGCTAACCGGCGCATGTACTAGCAGCATGCGTCGCATTCCGTAGCTCAACTGCCTCCTCCACTCACCGCCTGATGCCTCCCATGATGGATCGACCCGGCAGCGCCTGCAACTATACGTGGTGTTGTCCCTTTACTCTTCGGAGTTTCAAGGGAGGCCTGGACAAAACTACATATACATGTAGCTTCACGGCCCCTTTCGTCTGGTGAGCTGCGACCGCCTTCGCAGTCTAGCCGGCACGAGACTGGATGCATTGGATGCTATACGGCAGTGAAACCGCGTGTTCTCGGTAAGCGCCGAAGCGGGATTGGAATTGTGCCGGACGGGTAGGTGCATGAGCTGGCTCTGCCTTAGGTTATGTATAATGTCGGCATTTTCCGCTCCCGCAGGGTAAGCCGAGCCTGGTCCCTTCCAGGCTCTTTGCTAAAAGTAATTACCTACCTGGTATCTTACAGTGCAGTACGAATCACTACATGTATCGGTGTACATCAGGCCTTAAAGTAGCGGCCCGTTCGGTGAGACAAATACTCACCAGGGTCATTCAGCCTCGCACTATCCGTAGACAGTATGTGCTACTTGGCCCGTAATCATCAGGTCATTAAATCCCTATGCTCTCACTGTATGTAACCTTGCCCGGTTGGAAAATGGGCTGGTATGCCCAGCGCGCGTTGCTTTGGAACCCTTTCCACGGTGTTTCCCCGGGAATTGGTCACTTCCAGGGATATGAATCCCAACCTGAGATACTTATCATAACCTGGGGATTTTCTGTTTGCATGCCGGCGGAGCGCCCATGAGTCGGAGGGATACGACAGGGTGTAGGGTAGCCATACTCTTTTCTACATACAGGGGAAAAACAGGTGGATCCACACCTAAAGGCATGGTGTTTTGGGTTTATAACCTACATGTAGCTTCTCACAACTTCCAAATTTCGCGACTAAAAACACCCACTAGCCGGTCGATAGGACAAGCGGGAGACCGTTGATTTTTACGGGCGAGGACTACAGCGGGAGCATCCGTTATGTATCTGTCCTTGTCTCGTACTCATTGTCGTCGGGGATGGCCACGTACCTTTCCAAGTCTTGCTTCGACCCAATGTTGACCCGAGGATATCAAGGGTCTCTCCATTTTCTCGACATGTGCTCCGGTCTCCGCGCCTTCTCTTTTCCATGTAGCGCTCGGTCATAGATAGCCTTGGCCTGGTTGTAGTACTCCTGGTCGGCGCAAAGGTTCCGAGATTATTAACTGTGTCGAGCGTCTACCTGGTATCCAGGCAACACACATACAACAATACGCACACAATTACGCACATAATACGCACACAATACATACAGTAACACAAACCAAGAAATGTAGAAACACGCAGAGCAATACATAACAACGATTCAGAGGCGAAGCCCGAAAACCACAGATCAACCAGCTCCCAGGTATACATCTCCCAAAACCACCTCGCAGCTTTGCTCAATGAGATGGGGCAATCTAGAACGGCAAATATATCTCTGTCATTCATGTCCATTACTTGTCGATATCTACCGATATAAGACCATCCTTCCAGAGGCAATATTGGCCGTCCTCATAGTCACGAGCGAGATCGTCCACTGCGCCCTCAGCATCTAGTTTGAGGTCTTCCTCGGATACATGACCCTGTGTGACCATTTCCAGGTCAACAATCATGATCTTGTCTTCCACATGGTGAAAATTATCGAGTTTCTCATCGCACTGTAAAATCCCGAATTGAGAGAGGGCAGTCGGAGCCTGGAAGAGCATCCGGCGGAGATCGGCAACCTCGAGCAGAGCTCCCTGAGGTGTTGCCAGACACTCCCCGCCGATGTCTGACAACAGCAGCGCTGGAGTGTTTTCATAGTCAACTTCGCCCAGAAACTCTGGGATGACGATCCCTTGCAAGGGCCGTAATCTAGCGTAAGTCGCCTTTTCTCCCTCGAATTCTTCCTCCCAACCATCCTTTCGTTTCTTCAAGATGAAGCGGGACGGGAGATTCCACTCGGGGAAAACGGAACCGAGCCATGCGCGTGTCGCTGACGGGAGGTATTCGAGCAGGCTCTGGAAGAATCGCTGCACGGCGCTGGGCTGTATATCGAGTCGGAGAACATTTGCGTGTACGGGATCCACTGGGCTGCCACTCGCGCTGATGCTGCGCGTCCGAAAGCGAGATCGCTGTTGAGGTTGGGATCTTTCTAGAAACGGCTTGTGAATTGATGGGGAATCGTGAAGGTGGGTTACATACGATCGTCTCTGCTGTTGGTCGCCACTGGACGTGGGTATTGAGTTTGAGGGGACCTGGAAGCCGGCGGAGGCGAGGCGGGGGGGCCCGCGGCTTGGAGAAAATATCTGGCCATCCTGGCACAGATGGACGGTCTCTGTCAATGGGATCACTCATTTCCTAGAATGATGCTTAGCACAAGACCTCAAACCCATCTCCGGCGTCGAGGCCGAGGTAGGGTACGTATGATGGTGGATGATGATTGATGTCTGGGACAAATCAAACCGCATTAGTTCACCTTGGACCGAGGAATGTATAATGAACACAGGGCCTTGAAGACTTGTTATGTGCTTACCTAGTATTGATAGGACTCGTAGTAGATGAGGCTCCGGACGAAGGCGCCAAGAGATCGGGGAGATCTGGAGGTCTGGGGTAGGTATCCGCATCCCGCACGTTATCAGCTTATCGCAGTGATAAGTGGATATTCTGGCATGTGAAAATGGCAAACGGGCAGTGGGTCGGCCACTCGCTAATGAGGGGCCGACGCCAAGACCGGCACTACCCACATGCCTCGGTCGAATTTCAGTCGCTGACATCAGCGACTGCGGCGCGAGAACACAGTACACAACTGATGGCGGTGACGTCCCGTCCGCTGAATGGTGCAGGTGCACATGCCATGCCGTGCACATGAACTGACTGCCAGTGGTTGGCGGCTTCCGTCGCGACAGACTGCACCTGCCGCACGTCCCTTGCGACACATCCGAGGCCTACCAAATACCAGTAACAGGGACCGACCAGCTGCCGGAACCAGATATATTTTCGACACCACCTGTCTCCTAGCTTCCTCCCTCGATCATTTGCTCCTACTTCCTCTCACTTTCTCTATCCATCACCTAGCCTTCCAGCGACAACATCATCCTCTCACCCACCTTTCCTCGCCACAGAATCACAACCGTCACCATGGGTGGTACGCTCTCGTTCCCCACCTTTACCCCAAGTCCATACTGACAAAAGATAATAGCTCTCGATCGCGTCTCGCAGATTGGCGGCCAGCTTACCGGCAACCCCACCGCCGGCGGCCGTGAGAAGATTCTCCAGAAGCGTCCCGACGATGTATGTTCATCCCCATTCTCCCTGGTGATACGAACATAGCTGACGCGCACACCCACAGGTCGTCGTCACCGCCTGCTGCCGTAGCGCCCTGACCAAGGGTGGCAAGGGTGGCTTTAAGGACACCGCGGCCGCCGACCTCATGGCTGGCGTCCTCAAGGCCGTCATCGACCGCTCCAAGATCAACCCCGCCCTCGTCGAGGACATCTGCGTCGGCACCGTCCTCGCCCCCGGCGGCGGCGCCACCGAGATGCGCGCCGCCAGCCTGGTCGCCGGCTTCCCCGAGACCACCGCCGCCCGCACCCTTAACCGCCAGTGCTCCTCCGGCCTGCAGGCCTGCGTCGACATTGCCAACCAAATCAAGGCCGGCATGATCGACGTCGGTATCGGCGCTGGCGTCGAGAGCATGAGCACCCAGTACGGGTATGTTTGCCAACCTCCCCCATGTTAAACCGCCTCAAGTACTTAACGTGCGACATGTGCTAACCGAGTGTCCGCAGCCCCGCCGCCGTCACTGAGTTCTCCGAGCTCCTCGAGTCCCACCCCGAGTCCGCCAACTGCAAGGTCCCCATGGGCGTTCTCTCCGAGAACATGGCCAAGGACCTGAGCATCTCCCGCGCTGCGCAGGACGCCTTCGCCGCCTCGTCCTTCCAGAAGGCTGAGAAAGCCCAGAAGGAAGGCCTCTTCAAGGAGGAGATCGTGCCCCTCAAGGTCAAGCACGAGGACCCCAAGACCGGCGAGACCAAGGAGATCATCGTCGACAAGGATGATGGCATCCGCCTCAACATGACGGCCGAGTCGCTCGCCAAGATCCGCCCCGCCTTCGCCAAGGACGGCAGCATCCACGCCGGCAATGCCAGCCAGATCTCTGACGGCGCCGCCGCCGTGCTGCTGATGCGCCGCTCCACCGCCGAGAAGCTCGGCCAGACCATCCTCGGCAAGTTCGTCTGCGCCTCGGTCGTCGGCGTCAAGCCCCTGCTCATGGGCCAGGGCCCCTGGAAGGCCATCCCGCGCGCCCTCGAGCTGGCCGGCATCTCCAAGGACGACGTCGACATCTACGAGGTCAACGAGGCCTTTGCCAGCCAGTGCCTCTGGTGCGCCAACGAGCTGGGCATCCCCCACGAGAAGATCAACCCCAAGGGCGGCGCCATCGCCTTTGGCCACCCCCTGGGCTGCACGGGTGCCCGCCAGGTGTCGACGCTGCTGTACGAGCTCAAGAGGACGGGCAAGAAGATTGGCAACACGTCCATGTGCGTGGGTACGGGTATGGGCATGAGCGCCGTCTGGGTTGCCGAGTAAGTACGCGGACCGACGGTGGAAAAAGCAAAATAGGTGTGGAGGATATATGATGAGTGTAGACATTCGTGTGTGTCACAAGGATGGACTTTTGTATGAATACCACGGTGATTTATGACTGGGAAGACACAAGAGATGTCCTATTCAATGTACTTTGAAATTTACATGCTCAGCTAGAACCCAGGGATCTGTGTGCCAATGTTCTTCGCCCTCGCAACCTTGACTATGTGGTTCCCCACCACGAGATCCATCAGTCCCAGGCCGACACTCTTATACACGACCGTCCCGTCGCGCAGCCAGCGCGACCGTCCATCCTCAGTCTCCTTCTTGGTCTTCTTATCCGAGTCAGACGCGCTGCTGCTGGATCTCTTGTGGAACAAGCTTGGGAAGCGGGATCCGGAGTTGGTGGTCGGGCTGGTGGCCGTGGAGGAAGACTCGGCGGCGCTGGGCTCGGAGGGCTTTTCGGAGTCGAGGAGGGTGTCGGTGGAGGTTTGGCTGAGGGGGTTGTCTTCGGATTCTTCGGCGGGGAGGCGGTCGAGCATTACTAGTTCGCCCAGTCTAGATGGGACATTAGTAAAGGAACTTGTAATGGGGGAAAGTGAGGTGTAGCATGTATGCTGGGAAAGGAGGAAAAAAGAAAAGAAAAAAAAGAAAAAGACAGACGTACTCGACGAGTTGGTTCGCGCCTATCTTGGCCGAGATGATCTCGCCTGACTCGGTGAGAGCACCCTCGAGCGTGTCCACGACGACGACGCCGCCCTCGTCGGCATGCCGGTGGAAGTGCCGGTGGCCCTTGCCATGGTGCGGCTTCGTAGCCTGGAGGAGCAACTCCTCGGGCAGCTCATGCATGTCCGGCTTGAAGCTGCCAACAGCAACGACAAGGCGACCGCGTCGACGGCCATCATGCGAGGTAAGTATGGACCCATCAAAGACGGGCTCGCGCGAGGGCGTGCAGCAGTAGATAACATCAGACGCGAGCAGGTTCTCCGTCAACAGGCGCTCGTAGTCGTGAAACGCAGGCGTGAGCATGGAGAACTCGGCCCCCTCCCAGCCCTCCCTCTTCTTGATCTCCGGGTCGACGAGGGAGAAGCTGCGGAGTATGGCGCCGGCGGCGTCGGAGAAGCGCCGGTTGACGACGTGGACCTTTCTGATGGTCGACCCGCGCAGCATGAGGGCCAGGCGCACGTGCCAGTAGGCCTGGGAGCCGGCGCCGAAGACGGTGATGGTGCGGACGTGGGCGCGGCGGGAGAGGAGGCAGGTGGAGGCCAGGGCGGTGCGGAAGGCGGTCAGGGTGCTGGCGTTGAGGAGGCCGAGGGGTTGGCCGGTGGGTGTGAAGAGGTTGACTACGCCGGTGGGTGGGATGGGCTTGACGGAGGGATCGGCGTCGGTCACGTCGGAGGTGGTCAGGGAGACGACTGACGGCGAGGGGGGGGGGGGNGGGGGGGGGGGGGGGGTCGTCAGCTGGGTTGTACATCTTGGGGAGGGTGAGGTACTAGGTAGGCGAGAGAGTGTCGTGGATGGTTGGTTGGCGTACTCTTGCATCCCATGCCTTCGGGTCCGCACGAGGGCATGTACAGACTCATGGCCCTGGATGTGGGGTGATGAGTGCTGATGCGGAGGGGCTGCTGGTACGACTCCTTGGGGTTGGTGGAGAACTCGTGGAGAGCCGTGGCGAGGACGTTGCGGAACTCGTCGAGCTCGTCATGGCTGAGGTTCTCCAGGGTGTCCCGGATCTGGTCGTCGGAGAGGACCGTGAAGGTCATGGTAGCGGCGGCGGGGGTGGATGGATGGCTGGTGTTGTAGTAGCTTCCCCAAGTATCTACCCAGCTTCAATTGAATAATATGTTGAACAACTCGCTGATTGTCTGTAATCCGTATATGTATTATGCTCGGAGTGACGCTCGCAAGATGGTGAGCTTGGGAGGTTCGGACCGGCGGGGTGATGCAATGGGGAGAAATCGTCAAGGACTATGATCACCAAGGAACACCAAAGCCGCTACCGAAATGCTTCCTGCCCCTCATCGCCGGTGGACCCTAAATGTCTTCCCCCCCTCGAATCCTACGGCGGGACGGCGGTAGGGCGCAATGAGCCCCGAGCTCGGCGCGGGGAACATGGCGGGGCACTCGGCCCAACTTTGCTGGGCTTCCTGTCCGCATTGGACGGGTTTACGAGTACTAACGTTAGTTACCTATTAATTTAGTATATATGAGTACTTCTCGTACAGATAGTAGTGGATACATGTGCGTAGATGCCAGAGACACTCGGTGTAAGTCGCGCTGCCTGTCCGCCTTGGCCGGCGCATGCTCCGGGACCCTTTGATACGTGTAACAACCTTAAACTTAATCATTTGACGAATACTTGCACATGCCGGAGTAGTATAAATTATCAACCAGGCCCGTCCCTTGCCGACGGTCGGATGTGCGACAGCGGACGGCACTCATCCCCAACAGTGTTCCACTCGGACGGAAACGCGGGTAAGGAGCCGGAACCGGCCGCCCCTCGGGGCAAAGACGCCCGACACGTCTTCCCGCCCGCCACCACCCATCGGCAACGTGCATGTGACGAGCAGGAGGAGGAGGGGGCAGACATTCCAAGTACAAGCCAGTCCGTCCCGTATTGACTTTCCCATGTCCATCCTCCATCATCGTCCCTCCTTTTCCCAAAATTCGCCCTACACCGGATACTCCCAAGAGGCACCACCAGACCAAGATGGCAGCACCCACAGTCCCCCCGGACGGCGTTTATGTCCCCGCGCCCACCTTCTTCAAGGACCGCCCCGAGCCGCCCGCGCTCCAGCCCGCCGTCGATGTAGACACGCAGGTCGCCCACAGCGTGCACCTCGCCAGGTCGGGCGTCACGGGCCTCGTCCTCCTGGGCTCGACGGGTGAGGCCGTGCACATGTCCGCCCCGGAGCGATACGACCTCGTCGCGGGTGTGCGCAAGGGGCTCGACGCCGCGGGGTTCCCCGGCTATCCCATCATGGCGGGTGTGCTCGTCAACAGCATTGATGAGACGCTCGACTGGCTGAGGGAGTCTCACAAGGCGGGTGCGCAGTGGGGGCTGGTTCTTGCACCGGGGTACTTTGGTGCTGCTGCTAGTCAGGAGAATATCGTTGAGTGGTATACTGTTGTGGCGGACCAGAGCCCAATTCCCATCTTGATGTAAGTGATTCAAGTGGTTTCTTGGGGCCAAGCTCACCTTTTGTTTCTGCGAGTCCGATTTACTGACGCTGGACCCCCTTCTTCTAGCTACAACTATCCCGGCGTCACAAACAACCTCGTCGTGAGCATCGAGTCCTACGAGAAATTGGCCGCCCACCCCAACATTGTCGGCTGCAAGATGTAAGTGAAAATCCCGGAAGCATCCTTTCCCTCCCCCTCTGTATGTCAATGGGGAAGAATAACCTGTGCTCACGCCATTCAGGTCCCACGGCAACGTCAGCCACCACATCCAAGTCTCCCTCCACCCCAAAATCAACCACTCCCAATTCCGCGTCTTCTCCGGCTTCGGCCAGCAGCTCGGCCCCATCGTCGTCTTCGACGCCGGCGGCGTCATCGACGGCCTCGCCGCCATCTTCCCCCGCACGGTATCCCGCCTCTTCTCGCTCGCCTCCCGTCGTCCGCTCGACGAGGCCACTCTCCAGGAGGTCCGCCGCCTGCAGTGGAAGGTCTCTGCCGCTGAGGAGTTCATCGTCAAGAATGGTGTCTTGGGGATCAGGGAGGCGATCTACAGGGTGCTGGGCTTTGGGCATCTCGCTGGTGGTAGGCTGCCGCTCAGGGGGGCTATGTCTGCGGGGGCGTATGAGCAATGGGGCGAGGTCTTTGGGCAGATGCTCGAGGAGGAGAAGAAACAGTAGAGGCGACATCATAGAAAAGAATTGACATGTATAGTCCATACAATTTATATTCATGAACCGAAGCTCTGCGTTACCCCTGCGCCTTTCACACTTGCTTTCATCAAATGCCAAGATATCCTCGTTCTTTCAACCAGAGAAGCCCATCTCAAAAAGTTCACTTCCTCGTCCTTTTCCCCGCCCACCACACTGCGCGGAGAGAATTGTTAGCGTCATAGGCTTCGAATGGTCATCATTTGCGTTCGTGCCAGTCATCGAGTCGTGGGATTGCTGGGACGGGGGGCCAGCAGAATTGCCGGGTCGGAAAAGTAGCCGACGGCGTCGGGAGTCCGGGACCCACCACCGCCACCGACCGGACCGATGTCCGGCTCCGGCCGGCGGCGACCCTGGAGCCCGATGTCAAGATGGGTTACATATTGAACTAAGCCTGCATTAAATATTGTGTAGGTTGACACTGGTATTTCATGCTTAGTTGCCCTATGAGTTTGTGCTCAGCCCTGTGGTGGTACTCCCCCTTTACCTCGGGTGTACTCGGAGTTGCGGCCGGGGACTCTGCTATACTCAGCCGTCATGATTCAGACAAGTGCAAGCGTTGTGACGTATAGCCCCGCGGGCAATAAATTCCTCGCTAGGAACACCGGAGAACCTATCCCGTCACACGGTTGCCGGTAGGGCGGCCTTACATCTTGTCGAACTCTTAGGTATAACACCTTGCGACTGTCACGCTTACCACTGGCCACCGTCGATCATTGGAAAGATAACGTGGAAAGATGGACCGGACATGGGGCGTCGTGGAAGCAAACTCCACTTGTGCGATTTTATGACATTGATGAGATCCAGGCTGAGAGAGATCGAGACGGATAATTCTATTACTAGACTATCCAAACATGATATGTGTGTATATAAAGATGTAGGCATGGTCAGCCAGAAGAGAAGACAAGTCGGCAGCCCCACGGGCCCTCCCAATTTTCCGCCATACGATATCTTTCAGACATCCACCCCATCTCGAAGTCGACATTACCCCCTCGGTGGATAAGACGCGGAGGCATGGGCCTTGGGAATTCCAACTCCCCGACACCACCACCACCCATCAAACCAGCAATTGACCCGTGGTGGACCATCTTTGCCAGCCTCACTATGCAGGGGAAATCGTCCCCAGCTAGCCTCGCTGGTCCGAGGATGAGGGACCATCCTCGCCACCGCTCTTTACGCGGAGAATGTTCTCAACCATGTCGATAATCTTCTCGGCCACGTTCTTTTGGCCCTTCTTGAGGGGATACGGGGCGCCGGTGGGAGTCTGCTGGGGTGACTCGTCGGCCGTGTCGTCCTTGAGCGCAGTCGGGAGCCATTGGCCTGGATCTTGAGTCGATGAGTCTTCAGAAAAGAAGCTTTCGCAGCTGTTGGGGGTGTAAACCTGTTAGCTACTCCATATGTTTCATCTGTCCTAGGGCAAGGTATGTCCGGGAGGGGACATAAGTCTACCTACCTTCCGTGCTGCGCGATCATGGATTGAGCCTCGTCATCGTAATTGTCATCATAACTCGCGTGGTCGTCATGGCCCTCATGGTTGCCAGCAAGGGACTGACCGTCCTGGTGGCCGTTGTTGTCGGTATAGTGGCACGCGGGGGCCGTTCGGGGCTCCTGGCAGGAGCCATTCATGGTATCGTGGCTCTGGTTCATGTCCAGGCGGCCGTCGTCATGTGGCAGGTCATGCTCCGTGTAATGCTACTTGGACACGGAGGACAGCACATAGTTCGGGGAGCCGCCATGCCCCTCGGTAGGGGCGGCCTCGTGTCCACTGGAAGAGGAGGACTGGCGGCCGCGGTGGCCGTGGGTCGGGGTGCCAGAGTCTCCAGCCATATTCACCTAGAACGAAGCCGGCTATTGGAGACTTGAGGCGGGTAGGTAGGTAGAGGCAGGTTCCTGCCAGAGGGATGCTGGTGTCTGATACGGGGTTAAGAGAGGAGTGAGAAGTGTCATGGAGCCATGGACGGATGGTCATTGGGAAGGGGGGGGAGTCGATGTTTTATAGTCCTGAAGCAGGCCAGGAACACATCAAGTAGAAAAGAGAAGTATGGCACAGGTTCTCTTTCCTCGAATCTTTACTGACCAGGATGCCTGACAGGATACCTCTGCAAAAAGTAGAAAGCGGTAAACGGGAAACTCGGGTTGTGTCCGAGGTGCGTTGCCCACCAATTGTTACTGCTATTATACTTCCGCGAATGTACCACCGACTACGAGGAGTAGTTGAAATTAGTGTCAAGAATAGTTACGGTCAATTGACGAAAGAGGAGAAAAGAGGAAAATAGATATCCATTTTGGAGAAGAAATGGAGGGCAGCATCAAGGGCGTAAGGAGATGCACCATCACTCTGTCGGTACTTCTACAAAAGTATAGGTGAGTGAGCTCTGGTGGAGATGGGGTGTTTTTCCCCCCGCCATTCCACCGACCTATACTTTTCGCCATGTACCACTGACCAGGATGTGGGTTTGTTTCACTGTAGGTAATCTGCAGCGTCCTCGGCCGCGCGCCCTCTTGCACCACCCACTCACCAAACAATGGACCGCCCTTTCATGGCAAACGCCAAGATGGCCTCAGCCGCACTCTGTATGGACGCCAGCGCTGGATGCACATTCCCAATACCAGCCCGACACGGGTCAAGTTAGAGCACCTAATACCGAGTAAGTACAGACTAGTTACTGTAGTAGGTATGTATTACCTGGTGGAAGGGAAGTATTACCCCAAATCTAGCTTCGCCGGCCACGTTCTTTACCGGTCATACGTGTGTCCATATCTGAGCCGGAGGCGTGCCGAAACTGACTACACTATCGCGAGAGGGTCGAGCTAGCTAGCTACAGCCTGAGAGGAAGGTTCAAACTAGGTCAAGGAGCATAACTACACGCCCAACCAAAACCCAACCACCTCCCTCCGCCCCTCCCCCCAGCAAGGGTCCTATGGGCCAGCATGTATACTTGCCCACATCCTGGTAGGTACATGTAAAGAATTCCAAAGTGGTAGCAGTGTGCGGGTGAACAAATCTCAGAGCCACCAAAATCACCCCTTAGTACTTGTTGCACAAGTATCAATGGGTCTGCATCGAGTCACCCAGCGACATTCCCCCTCAGCTTTGATTTCGTGATTTGTACGGATACCAGGTAATATTATAACGGCTGCTGCCCCACGGCCATGCGGTTGAGTCGGCTCATTGACCACAGTATCATTTTGGAGGTTGTGATCTGGTCTACTTGTGCCCAGACAAGCCCTTGGAAACTGTGCGTATTATCTACCGGCGATGATTGGGAGGCCTGCCTTCACTCTCGAACTGGTCGTCGTTCTCTCTCGGTTTTCGGTCGCTAGACTTTGTGGTTTCCTCCAACACCGACAGTCCTGACGGTCGTCAGAACACAGATGAGCTTACTCAAGGGGGGCGTTTCTGTCCGGAAATAAAGAGAAAAAAAAAAAAGAAAAAGAAAAGCAAAGCCACATGGAAGTCGGGTAAGAATCTTTTAGCGCAGACTTGTTACTACATGGGATCGTAGGCGCCGTCGGCTGCCGCTTGCAGAGGCGCTAGGCAGGCCACCACTCTGCCGGGCCACAAAAAGCTTCGAGTACTCTGTACATACTACGACTCCACTCGTCGGGCCCTGTCCCCCGCATAAAATCTCACGACCGACCTCACGACTTCCCACGCTTCGACTGCCCACTCCATCGCTCGACAACGCACGCACGTGCGACCCTGCACGCGCATCACTCGCTACCAGCACGAGCACCCTCCCGGACGCCGAAGCCATGGTGCACATCACCAACCTGCCGTGCGAGCTGGTGGCCGCCATCCTGAGCCAGCTCGACGGCCTGGACGACCTCATCAACGCCATCGTCAGCTGCCGACACCTCTATGCAGCCTTCCAGGAGTGGCCCAGCGTCGCCGGAAACATTGTCCACAACTTCTTCGACCCGGAGCTCCTCCCGTTCGCCGTCACCGCCCAGCAGGTCTCCACGCTGCCCCAGCCGCGCACCGCCAGCGCCGTACGCGACTTTGTCGACCTCCTCTCCCGCAGCGACCGCGCCGTACTGTCCAACCTACGATCCATGTCCCTGCGGTCCATCTACGACATGCTCGACACCGAAGACGCCATCACCGACCTGGCCTTCGACATGGCCGAGTGCGCCTGGCAGGAGATGCAGTTCGACTCCACGTACCGCACCCTCGGGAGCTTGCGCGCCGTCGGGCTCTCCCCCGCCGAGGCCTTCCGCTTCGTCCGCGCCTTCTACCGCACCGAGATCTTCTTCAAGGCCTTCAAGACGAACGCCAAGAATCCGGACCCCGAGGTCATCCGACAGAGCCAGATGTGGCTGGTGACGAGCTTTGCCCAGTTTGAGATTGAGCAGATCGCCTGCGTCCACGACTATCTCGAGAGGACGTTTCACAAGCGTAAGCACTGGCAAGAAGAAACGAGGAAGGGGATGTATGTTTGCTGACGGAGATGTAGGTTACGGCGATATATTGATGAGGGCCATGGAGTTTGGGGCGTTGCAGGTGAACTACCGCACGCTCGGTGACAATGTCTGGACGCAACGATGGGTTAGCCTTCACGCCTCTACTCCCATCCCCGACGCCCCTGCCGACGGCTCCCCAGCTAACTTACTCGGCAGATATCGCAGGGAATCGCCTCCCTTCCGCGGTTACAGAATAAATCCCTGGCCGCAAAGAGAGCCGCCCTCCTCTCGGCACTGGGCGACAACGTGCCCGCGGCATTCCTATGGAAGGCGCTCAAGGGCCAGCACGAGCTGTACCGCACCCACAAGTCCGCCGCCGCGCTCTCACCCCGCGACGCTCTCGATGCCGACTCGGGACCGCCGAGCGCCTTCGACTACGCCAACATGGACATCCTCTTCGACGAAGAGGACCGGCCCACCGGGGAGGTGGTGCTCGCAACGCTGCCCGAGGACGACCGCGGGCTGCGCGAGATGGCGTACGTGCTGTGGGACATGGAGCGCATGAAGAACTGGAATCTCTGGAAGCAGATCGACCTCGCGCCCGAGGTGTCGAGCAACTACCCCCGGACCAAGGATCTTTTCCACATGCAGGCGCTCTGGACGTATTGCGAGGACGTGTGGCGGACGGGGGGTCGTGGGATGTTGCCAGTGGCCGCCAGGAATATAGGAGGTCTCGATAGCCTCGCCTCATGGTATCGTGAAAATTAGAAGCACCCTTTCAATGCATTATGGGTTAGAGTGATCCGACACATTGACGACAAGTCTTTTTTTGTGGGTTCAAGGCAAACCAGCGTGGGCAGTTAACTCCCTTTTCTCCCCTCCTTGTTCTCCTTGCCCCCGCCAAGCAACCTCGAGCAAGTACAGGAAATTTGGATTTGTTAGAAGCGACATGAAATAGATTTCATTTTAGAGAACTATTTACCGCTACAGCAACAACACACCCGCCTCTACCAACACGGTATACGAGTACGAGCATGTAGCTGGTGACGGGCGATGGGTTTAAAATTACCTGACCCCATAGGGCTCATGAATCTGCCGGGCCAGGTCCCTTGCGCTAATCTCCCGCCGACGCAAATGTTAAAGTACTCCAGTCCCCACTGTCCAGTCTCCAGGCCCCGGCGCAGACACCCCTGCTCGGTTACCCGGATGACGGGCGTCGGGCGTTGGAGGCGATCGGCCTAGGGAAATTTTGATGACCGCGCGTGACACCGAGCACGATGGCGGGTGACCAAGTAGCGGCGTCTCATCATTTCAGGGCTGCATGATACTGACCCCGGCCCCCTGTCAGCCATCATGTTAAAAGACATTTTGATTACAGTCCGTAATAGCTGCCGAATAACATTACGCCCTCAACATGCCGCGCTCCGGTTCGAACTTTTAAGAGACCGTAAGCCGGCTGAAGATTCAGCCGATCTGGATCATGGTGGAATACGGTTTAGAGATTCACTTTGAAATGAGAGTCGATGATGGTAGTGGGATGGTGTGTTGTGGTGGCTGACGATGCGATGCGATGTAAATCGTAGGAAGTTGGACTGGAGTCTTCTCGAATCGCGGCTCACCCACACCCGGGTGCAGGCAGCTCGGTGATCCGCCTCCGGATGTGGGGCCGCCCCCCCCGGAGCGAACCCCCGGAGCCGGCGGCAGTGGAACCACACCTCCCCCTCCCCCGGGAGGGGAGTCGAGGGACAGCCGAGCCGCAGCTGAATGCCACCTGTCTAGGGCAGGGAGGCGAATTGGTAGGGATTGACGGACTGGCGTTTCGTTCCTGGTGTACTCGTAGATTCGTCTCCTACTGTGTGTCCCACATTTCGACAGCCTTACATGTGGAGACTTTCCCCCCTCCAACCCCCCCCNCCCCCCCCCCCCCCCCCCCCTTGAGCCGGGGCGCACGCACTTGACACCGTTGTGCCACCCCTCTACTGTACGCCCCTTGTGTAACCATAAGCCCTCGTTCGGGCCATGCGCCCTCCCTTTCGAGGCCGCATACGCACACTAGTGGATACTTTAGCCTAGATACACGGTATATCAAGGTTTCGAGGCCAGATAAGAAAGGCATGGAGCAGGATGTTGGTTAGATCCCTGGGGGTGGATTTTGCTGCAGATTTGGATCCCGCTGAGGTTTGAATTTCTCTGGAGAAGCACTGCGTCAAGCGCCCAAAGTGCGCGTGAATTGGGTCTAATGTCAATGAGGGCAAGGCCGTGGAGATACTTCTCTGGACGGTTAAATAATGTTGTCTGTACCTGCTAAGATTCCCCATCGAAGAACCCCCGGATGCGCGCTGCTTTAGCAAAGTGGACAGACGACCCCTGCCGGGGGGGCGGTTGGGATTGGGGTGTGGGCTGTCCACCTTTGCATTAGCCACTTGGAGGAGCACCTACGCTGCTGTTGGCCTTCGATACGTCCGATGGGAAAATCGGCCCCTTCGGCTGCATGCCCCTGCGGGCAGTGGTAAATTAATAATGGGATGAACGACGACGTGGCACGGCAGCCAGCCTTGTTTCCTCCCCCAGCTTCCATGGCCGACGGCAGTCCAGACCAGAACTCCCCAGCGTTGTTGTTAGGGAACACGTTAATCAGCGTGTTGTACAGTCTGTGGATCGCAGCTTGAACTAAATTTCGGCCCGTAGCGTATGTACATAAAGTATGGAGCCCAGCTTTTGAGGCTTGAGACGGATCAGGACAGGGACCCCTGGCAGCCTTGCAAGACCAGCGACGGACAGATAGGGAACCCAGGAATACACGGACACCCAATGGCAACCGTGCCCAGCAGCCAGCCCAGATGCAGTCATCTGCAATGACCTGTCGCAACGTCCTGCAGACGAAAAATTTCTTCGTCCTGTCGATCTCAGATATGGCCTGCATACTGCCATGCGTTCTTACACGCGACCAAATGTGTTCCCAGACCATTCTGTACCTATTAGATGCCCCTGGTCGAAACGCCCAAAAACTTTTGTCGGAACTGTTAAAAAGGGGTCTGGGGGGCTGGGCGTGTGCGTCTTTCGGTGGAAGTCCGTGTTACGATTCGACGACACTACCAGTAAGTACCTGAGTTGGAATCGGTTGGCGTTGCTGGTCCCAGCCCTGCGCGAACCGCCCTCCATGGTTCGGTCCTCGGTGTGGCCGCCTTCTAGTGCGTGATAGAACGGCTACAGAAGAAGCCCCCTTTCGCACCTGCTGGCGAGTTACCGAGCTGAATCATGCTCGCTCTCTGCCGGGAGCCTATAGGGCTGCTCTCATAATATTTCACATTTGCTAACCACGTCTTCTCCTATGCTCTGGGACCATCTTGGTCGATAGCCTGGTATTATCTATGTACATGCTCCCGCACCACCACCAGTAGGTACCTGCAGGACCTTGCATTTACACATGCTGTGGACTTGACTGAGATTAAGGCACAACCCCTTTTACGACGGGGTCCACTTCCTGTCGCCAGCCAGGGAAGCACTTCCTCTCCAGGTGCCGGACTTGCGTTAGGCCGCGCAAGCTCGCCACAAACCGACATGTCCATCTGCAAATGCCTCACCCCTCCGGCAGAAGTCGTTCCATGGATTGGGATGGGTTGGAAGGGGGAGGGGTGGCGCGATACTGATCGCCCCAACCTCATGGCACCATGTAGTACGAGTACTACAGTTCCCCTTCTCATCCCTGTACGGCTGGCTGCCTTGTAGCTTGCGCGCGTCCACCTTCACCCTGGTACTGCCAGGCTCCCCGCCCTCGCCGGCTCGATGTAGATCTGTTGGCGAGCCTCACTTGAAAATGAATCTCTTGCAGGCCGTGGTTTGGTTCGTATCTCGGGTCGGGAATCAACCGAGTCTATGAACCCCAGGGCCCTTCTCCGGAAACGCCCCCCCCCCCCCCNCCCCCCCCCCCCGCTCTTCCCCCTTGACTGGCCGTACACACACATCACCGGCCTCGACGACTTGGCCGGCAGTCGCCGTGGAACCCGGCGATTCCCACATGTCATTTCTCTCAAGGCATACGCAAGGCAGTTCAACGATCTGAGATTCTAGCCCTTCGCGCCCTTCGCCTTAACCGACAATACATTGTTGTATGTCAAGGAACCTTTCTGCCTCCCCCCGCCATCACGCAAGCTCCCACCCAGTCTGTACTTGGCACGCCGGTACCACTACTGCGCACACAGTACATGAAAACACCACGCCTACCCTAACCCATGGCAGCGGGAGCTTTGACAGTCCAAGACGGGACATGTCGTGCGTGACGTGGCACCCCAGGTTCAGAGATGGGCGCTTTGCATCAGCTCATAAGCCGGTACATGTATTAGTTGCCAGCGGCTCCGTCACATCCGACGAGCCATGGACCCCTGAGCTGTTTCCTGTTCCTGGCACCGCGTCGGTGAGGCGGGCGGCGTGATTTTAGGTTCTTGACACTACCTTAATCTTGCTCCCGCTTCTACTCATTTCTCCTCCAGATGATGAGCCCCAATGTTCTCCTGCTGCTCTGGGTTCAGACCGTTGAGCGGGTCTGTGGGACGCGAGGCTAATATGGCCACCCCTTAAGCCCTTCCCCCCCTGGCTGGATGCCTCATGCTCTAGTCGCTTCTCAGTTCAGACACCGCCACTCCAAGGCGTCCTTGATTTGAGGCTCATGAAGAAAAAGGTGAGCCGTGAATGACATATCTCCCTCCCAACTCGGTGTGCGCTTACCTGCTCCAGTGACTATAAAGCAGCCATCCCCCTCGGCGTCCCTACGTCCACGTCGGCCCTATTCTTCGCCTACATCAGACAGCAGCATCCATAGAAGGCCATCTTCACTTCCCTTTTCAAAGTCCTCCTCGACAGCTCGATCCACAAGCTCAGTCTTCTCCGTCTGTCGACAATGACTCGTCGTCGCTCAGACCCTCCGTCCAGCCACCAGGGCCGACGCCGATCCTCGTCCTCCAGGGGACACCAGACGGCCCCAAGCGAAGAGCACCACCAGCCCCCAAACTATGTCCTATCCTCTGTTTCCGAGTATGAGTACACGCACGCAGAGGATCATCAGCCACGGAACGGCGGCCGCGTGGACATGAATGCCTACAACGACGGCGCTCAGGGTCAAGGCTCTTCCGGCAACCACAGCCACTATGACGGCCTGTCCTATGATGACGGTCAATACGCCCATGACAACGACGACACAATGTCCATGATCCCTCAGAACGGAAGGTGGGGAACCTCGGGTCCTGTTCACACATAACACGAAGTTTTCCCTTTTGAAACTAACAGACAATCCTTTCACAGTTCTGAAAGCATCCACTCTTGGTTCCGGCAGACCCAAGATCCGATCCAGCAGCAACTGGCCCAGCTCGCGGGCGAAGCCGCCGACGAGCCACGTGGACAACCTGCCGAGGACCGAGCACCGCATCCTCGCAAGAAGAATCACCAGAAAGCGGCGCAAAAGACTATTGATGAGTTTGTCGACAAATGGGAGGGAAAGAGCAGAAGCAGCAGCAAGAGCAAGAGCAAGAGCAGGAGAGGCAGTAAGAAGGGATCTTCGTCCTCTTCCTCGTCCTCGGGCCAGCGACGCTAGATCGGACGACAAAACAAAACGCTGTGGATGCCATGGTAAAAGATGGTCAGCTCCGGAAGAAGGTTCGTTGGTAGTAGTATGGTCTGCATGCCAACTTGCTGCCAATGAATGACTTCTTCCCTTCATGCTACCGTGGGGTATGGAGGAATACATAGGTAGGTTGCAAGACGTTCGGAACATCTGCGAGGTATTCTGGGAGTCCTCATTCTTCTCCTCTGGCTGACAACTATTTGTATGGGAGACTCTACAGTGGCGGCCTCATCAACATACCTGTAGATTTAGATACTCTAGGATTTAGAAATTTAAAATTATCCACCGTCATCTGCCCCGATCTCCCGGGGGCTAGATGTCACGATTCCCCCCCCCCCCCCCCCCCCCCCCCACATCACATCTGCAGTGTAAACGAGATGCCACCCTCTCCAGATCGCATTACATTGCCGTTCGTGGCCCGCTGCATGAAGCCGATACCAACCCCCATCTCTGGTAGGTCGCCGGCTGCACGGAGGCGTTCGTTTGATGCGGAAGGTCGTTGGCTAACCCGCGATTCCTCGGGCGGGGTTCCCATCTCTTGCAGCCGCCTGCGTGATACAAGCTGCATAAAGAGCGGGAGATCATGTGGTGTTTCCCTTTCATCTCTCATGAAGGAGAATGTTGTACTTGAGACCATGGCCAACTCAGTGGGCTTTAATCGCCGGTTAAAGGTATAGTTCATGCCGGTTTCGATAGTGTTTAGCATGGTGATGTCGCTCCAAGGCTCGCGCTCCCTCCTCGGGCATGTAACGACAATTGTAGATGAGCCCCATCGGGTAGTCTGGGTCAAATCCGGGATCGTGGAAGAGAGCTACTGAGATAAAATCCAATACATAGATAACAAAGGGACTCCTCAGCTCATCATAACACATCATTTTGCTATATGGGGGGGGATCACAGTCAGTCGACGCCCAACCCGCAGACCCCGGATCATACCTTGGGTCTGCACTGATTTACCTGCACCCAACACATCACAGCCCGAGGCGGACACTGCAGACCCGACCTCCCTCTGTCGCAGATCTCTCATCCTCTCAGATACGCGGGGCTCCGCCGTGGGCGGGTGGTCCTGTTGTCGATACAGATGCCCCAACCGCAGCCCTCGGGGCCGGTCCCGTCCAACAAGTTTATCTCCCCGACTCCCCCCTCGCTCTCGATCTCTTGCTCCAACTCAAATCTTATCCGCATTGTCATTCCTCTATTCTCATTTCCCTCGCTCAAGTATCCATTCCATCCGCCCGTACCGCCCCAGGCCAACCTCGCCCGAAGATATAAACTCACTCACTCCTCTTGTTCTCGACCAGTGCCCGCCCATATAGTCCAACCCACGTGGCCTCCCTTCAAAGTTCAGACACACCTCACAAGGATAGACCTAGCCTTTTGTGTTACCAATGACGTCGAACTTGTGGCCTTGCCCAAGCTGACCGCCCATGGGCTCTCCCCTGAGGCCTGACGTTTCCCCCAACAGCCCCTAACCATTTCGCCGCCTCCGGCCTGAGGAATGATATGCCTCCCATACACCTATTTTCTTTCAGTCTTCCCTCTCCCCTGCCCTCATTGGAGCCTCCTTGGCGCACCATGACCAGTGGTGCTTTGCTACTGGAGACGTGGCGCCCTCCACCTCTCAGTGCCCCTTTATACCAACCAACTTCAGCCTCATCTGCCACAACCACACGCACCTCGTGCCTACTCACCGCCTCAACCCAAGAGCCTCATCATATTTTTTATGGCCGCTTTTTTTTCCAAGTCATCTAGCATGAGGCTGCCTTGAGAACAAGCTAAGCCACAGATCTCGACCGACACCCGTTCGAAGACACCCGCGACACGGTCCTTCGAACGAGCCTCAAATTCTGGCTGCCTCGTCGAACCCCTATGGATCGGGCATCAAGATCACACCCGTGACTCCCTCGAAAGGATCAGATCAGCGGTATGGTATATTGCTGGCTTCACCGCTTCGTTTGCCAAGAGAAGGATATACATAAAGAATGAAGACGTTTCGTGGTACCGGGCGTGAGCGCGGAAAGGCTGTGCTCTGCCCAATGTTCACAATGGTTACAGTGTAGATACCTGACCTCTCGATGCGTAGTTGGGCGGTCTAGGTCTCTGGAGTATGACTGCTTTTATCGAAACAAAAATGCTTCTATCAGTCGGGCTCTCTTAAGAGTCCGTCGTCACTCTTACAGTCAGTAAGCACGACAACATGACACTCCTTTCTCCGTCTTGAATCACTTTTATTTTGACATTGTATATTTCTACTCCCAACTCTCCTTATTTGCAACATCCTTGAAATCATGCACTCGCGCCATGCCACGCCGTCTGGGGACGCAAACAAGGGAACCGAGCCGCGGCCCCTTGACGGGCTCCCACGTGCCACACTTCTCCTTGATCCCATCAACCCCGAAGACCATACCCCTGAACATGGAGACCTTGCAGCTTCAGTTTCTATCATTGCTTGCGCCGGAAGTACGGCCGACAGCTATGCCGAAGAAGAAGCCCAAAACGCCAAAGACCTACAGCCCCTGACTCTGGGGGCTACCGAGAGGCCTGCTTGGGCCCCTGACACCCCTGAGTCGGGGACCACCAAACATCCAAAGAGCTACTGGAGAGATCTTATCGATTTGGAGACCTCCTTCATGCACGGTGGCGGATACTTGATGCCAGTAACGACGGCCCTAAACCCATTGGACGAAAAGGGGCTACTCTCGGACTTCACCCCCACGGGTCAAGGACTACCCCGGCCAGAACACCCACGGCCTCTACCTCCCTCTTTCGAAGATTCTGGGCTGTCCCCGACCAATTCTGGAGACCCTGAAGGGTATTCTGCCTCCCAAGTCCAACACCCCTGAAACTACCGACCAGTGGCTAACTCCGATTCAGGTCCGTCGAGCAACACACGCAGTCACTTACAACGGACCTCAACCTCACCCGACGCCACAATCTCTCGTTTCATGTACCTGCGTCGTCGTCTCTTGGCTCCGTTGCCAACTTCGTCGATAGTCTGCCCCTTTTCGGGTACGGATTACCCAGGGGTAGCGAGGTGTCCCGCACCCTTGAGCAGCAGCTCGAGGTTATATATCCGCACGGCTACCCCTGATAGTCATGTACGGCGGGATGGGGGAGCCTCTTTCCATGCATTGTAGACATTACAAGCAGCCCTTCCCTCCTCAGAGTCAAAACTGGGGTTTTAGCCGTTTGTACCGGAATCTGTTGGTTCAAAAAGATGTTAGAAAAGCCTGTCATTACTGAAAAAAAAAAAAAAACCCCGGAGGACTGTCGTTACTCGCATATACATTTTATGTATGCTGTAACTCCTCTTTATTCTTTTCTCAACATACGTTCCTATTCCTCGATTCGATTGCCAGGGATATATGTGCACCTCACTATTCTATCGTCAGCTTCATACCATATTAGGACATTCCACGCCAAGAGATTCTATTACAGCGGTTGTTGGCTCTATAGAGAATTGATGTCCAATCTTTCCGCAATTCCCCAAGTTCGGCCGCTATTCTTGGAGGTGATTGTCGAAGCAGGGAGAAACAATTATAGATTTAAGTATCCTTAAACAATATTGGGTACCTAAATAGGGGTGCGTGAGTAATTTTAAATACCTATAATAAGGTCTAACTACATACTTATAAGCTACCTAGTATAACCTACAGCTAAAATCAAGTCGTACTAAATGACTTGTATATTAAAACGAGTATAAGCAGTACCTAGCTAACGCGCAGGAGGTAGCCGCCCCTACCTTTTGATGCCTAAAATATAGACCGAAAGAAAGTTGGGCGAAGCCATGGATTGCGGCCTCCATCTCTTCTCCCCAGTGGTTGAGCCTCGTCTAGGCAGAGAGGCAGAATAAGTGCATATTTGATTAGGTGTTGGTGCTCAGAGGATAAATCCTTGGCCAACCCGCATGCAGGTCGACGACCGCGCACTAATACCCCACAGCCGATCGTTAGCCCCCCCCCCACCGCCCCAAACCCTCCTCCCCCCCACTTATGCTGTCATGGCCCGAGTCTTGGAGAAGTTGACTTTCGTGACCTCCCGAGTCCCAACACCACATCGCCTCGACTCAGTCTCGAAGCTGCTGTTGACGAAACGAACGGCCTCGCGGCGCGCGGACGCCCTTCGTGGCGGGCCAATCTAAGCGCAGGTATAAATCCCATACCCTCGACCGTCAAGATGATGCCCGCCATGAACAGTCGAAGTTCTCAAGGCGCGGGCACGCCGCTCTCGTGTGCAACTACCCAAGGCGTGCAAGAAACGGTGCTCGACGCTATCGCAGGTGCGCATATCCTTGTCTCCAAAGACTAGGAAGAGTTGCTAAGACCATAGATAAGGTACAGACGTCCCGAGACCCGACATTGAGCAGTCCCCAGAGAGGGGAGTTACCACCAGAGACCCGACCCCCGTGCCGTATGGGAAGGAGCGACGCGATGCGCCGGAGAGCGACGCGACACCCGTGCCATATAGGAAGAAGCGACTCGACGCGCCAGAGAGCGATCCTCTGCCCGCGAAGAGAGTCCGACTGACACGGTTGGACGCACAACAGTCCGGAGACGAAGACGAGAAAGCAGAGCAGGCTGAACAGGTATGGCGACTTACTCACCTCCGCATGTTCGTAACTAATGGAGCCGACTTGTGCAGACAACTCTACAACTCCCAAAGCCCCATTCTCCCAAGGATCCAGACGCCTCGCTCCTCAAAGACTTTGTCGACCCTGCCCATCAGGGCCCGGGGCCTTTATCCCTCTATACGTTTGTTTCCGAGTGGCTCGAGTCGGTGGGACTAGACCGAGAGAAACAGTGTCGGTCGGATAGTCATCTCCGCGGTTCAAACAACGATCCCTTCTCGAGACGACTCACGCGTTCGGCGCCAGAGATGGCTTACCGACGGGATACCGACGGGTTTGCGATGCCCCAAGCACCGGCGTCTACCCCATCCCGTGTGCCCCGGGCAACAGAGGTTTCTGCACATAGCATTGCCAGTGTCCGGGATCCCGCCTACCGTCATGACAACCTGGCCCACAATGGCATATATATTCGGAATGCCCTTGCTCAGTTACCTAACTATATCTCCGGTCACGTTAACGAATTACCGGAAGAGCGTGACTCGCCTGGTCCGTCCTCCGACCAAGTCGACACATACCGTCAAGGCGTGGAGCAGCTCGCAGAGGGGTGTACGGAGGCGGAAGTGCAGCGGTTTTTCGAAACCTTGGTGTTTCCAAGCTGGTCGGACACCAGCTATGGGCGCCTAACAGGCTTAAGGAGTACCCAGTCATCCCTAATGTCATCTCACCTCGTCCCCAACAATCCTGCAACGCCATTTATGGTTTCTGACCCGAAACCTGATCTTCTTTACGGATACTCTAGTGATCCCTCTGATGGGGCTTTCACTAGTCCCCAATTCGTGGCTCTGGCCAGTCTAGATCCTCAAAATCCGACGTTTACGAAAGCAACAGCACAAGGGCTTAGATTTCCGTTCTTAGCCGTCGAGTTCAAGGCCGCTGGGGGTACTCACGGCGACCTCTGGGTTGCTACAAACCAATGTGCGGGCGCTTCATCTGCATGTCTCAACGCCATCCACCAGCTGAATAACTGCCTTCGAGACCACCAGAACGTGCAGCCGGTTGACAACTTGTCCTATAGCATTGCTATGGACAACAATACGGCCCAGCTCTATGTAGCGTGGATGGAATATGACACGAACTATTACCTCCAACGCGTTGGGTCATTCCTAATGTCGGACCCGGAGCATTTCAGGAGGTTTCGCAAGCATGTTCGGAACATCCTCGATTGGGGGAAGGGCACACGCTTGACCCAGATTCGGGATGCGCTGGATAGCACCTTGGGAGGAGAACAGGCAGGCGACTACGGAACGCGTAAAGTCCCGCCAACCATCATTAGGTGGTTCTACCGCTGGTAGTAGTAGCAAGAAGCGCAGGTCTTCATCTAGGCGCTGACGCAGCAACAGCGCCACCATAATGCAAGATCTAGGCGGTGGTGGAGTTCACAAGAGTTATATAAATAAGTGTTGTTATTCAGGCTTCAATAAACTCCTACCTATTCGTGCTATAATTTCTACATTACTTCTCCACTCTTCTTCGCTTATACGAGTACTAACTATAACGCAATTAGCCCGATGCTAAGTCGAGAAGGTAGCGTAGGTTTCCTCGGTGAATCTCCTATACATGTGTTTATAACGGTTAGGTGGGAGTATTATCGTTAGTATAGTATTGAACATGGATCTACTTGTTCAATTTATCGTTTCGAGACCACAGTTTTGAAACCAAGATGTTGGCTGGCTGGCGTTAATCGCGGGGTGACTCATTTACCTGAGCTTTGAGGCTGTGTAACGCAGCCAGGATCGGATCTGACTCCGTATATATGAAGAGATCACCACACAGCATCGGGTGTAGATATTGTCACTTACTTCTATATCACCCGAATTCCTGCGCAAGGCGCATTTGCCACACGAAGAAAACGGGGAATCAATCGAAGCTCACCATCCTCGACTTAGGGACCCCCATCCCCGCTTCGTGGGCAATCGTACAGCAGCATCCAACGCACCTACATATACCTAGGCACCTGGAGGCAGCAACAGATGGCGCCGAAGATAATCGAATTAGACGGCCGCACAGGCGAAGGCGGCGGCCAACTTGTCCGTGTAGCCGTCGGTCTGGCAGCATTGACGACCCAGCCAGTCAAGATCACCAACGTCAGGGGGAACCGACCAGGTGGTCGCGGCGGAGGTGCGTCTCAATGCGCGAAGCGAAATCCACCCTCCCCCCCAAAGATGACCGACCGACCGACCGGGCAGGAATTCATGCAGAACTGACCCCCCCCCCCCNCCCCAAGCAGGACTCAAGAGCCAGCACGTCACATCGATTCAATGGCTTGCCCAAGTCACAGACGCGGAAACCGAGGGCCTCAGCGTGGGCTCCAAGACGCTGACTTTTTCCCCCCGGCGCCGGCCCACAGAGCTCGTCTCCCGCAACTTCAGGATCGAGGCAGACTCGGGCGCCGCGAGTACACTGCTCATCTTGCAGGCGATACTCCCTTTCCTCCTCTTCTCGGGGACCGCAGCCGCCGGCGAGGATGGCGGCAAGGAGGAGGAGGAGCCTATTGTTCTCAGCATAGTGGGTGGCACAAACGTCTCCTTCTCGCTGAGCTTCGAGTACCTCGACCAGGTACTCCTCCCCACGCTAGAGGAGCGCTTCGGCGTCCGCGCTGAGAGGGAGTTGAAGGACCGCGCGTGGAGTCTCGGCCGCAGCAGTGGTAAAGGAGAGATCTCGCTGAAGATACACCCACTCCCACGAGGCGAGGCACTGCATTTCCAGCCACTACCAGGGCGATATCTCCCGAGCCCCAGCATAGAGGCACACGACGAGGTCAAGAGCGTAGACGTCAGCATCATCACCTCGGGGCTACCACAGTCAGAGGTCCAGGAGCATCTGGTTAAGCACCTGGGACACTTATTCCCGAACGCCGACGTGAGCTTCAAGGTGACGGAGGACTCGGGCGACGTAGCGCGCTGGTACATCCTCCTCGTCGCCAAGTCCGCAACGGGCATCCGATGGGGCCGCGACGCCCTCGTCTCGATGCCCAAGAAGACCAGGTCAGCTGGCATATGGGCGGGCCAGGTCGCACGCCAGGTCTGCAAAGACCTCTACAAGGAGGTCTCCCTGGGCGGGCAGGTGGACGAGCATCTTCAGGATCAGGTGGTGGTGTTCCAGGCGCTGAGTAAGGGTTACTCGTCGCTGCCGCGGGGTGATGATACTGGTGAGCAATCCTCCTCGACAGAGACGCCGCTCGTGGACGAGCTGGGGACCCTTCAGATTCGGCCCGGTGGGAGAATGAGGAGGGAGAAAGCCGTGGAACCGTTTGGACACGGGTCTTTGCACACGCAGACGGCACGGTGGGTTGTGAGCGAGCTGCTTCCCGGGGTCAAGTTCTTCAACAAGGGCGATATCGTCGAAGGCGTCGGCTTCACGCTGAGTTGATGATTGCGACCGGGCTGATGATGCGAATCGCATAGTAATTACTAGTAGGTATTACTAGGTAGATAATTAGTCGTAGAAGACTAAAGTGGAAAGATGGGAGTCTGGTCGGGTTCGGAGTTAAAAAAGAAAAGAAAGATACATGGACAATGTACCACCGGCGCCGGAGAAACCGCGACCCACCCAGGTCGCGTTGCCCGGCAAGCTGCAGGAGCCCTCCACTGAGAAAACACCCTTCCTGAAAATCTCCAAGCTTTCCTTTCCTAGTGACTGTCCAGTCACGGCGCATGAGACTCGAGCTCGAAAGCTTCCATCCGCGAGACAAACCCGGCACAGGCCACCACCGCCCATCTCGAGGGATCTCGACTCCCCAGATTTCGCACGCACAAACACGACGACCATGGCGCCCCTCATCCTACACAATGTCCCCGATGACGAGTGCTACATCGGCGAGGATGGCGTCAAGAGGCCGTACGCCATGATCTTCCACCAGTACGACACGACCCCCATCCAAGCCTTTTCCCCGCCCCGCGTTACGCGTCGAGCCTAACCTCATCTTTCTCCAGGCAGGATGGTCCCACAGGAAGCACCCGCTCACGACGCGCCGTAGCTGAGTCTGGCTCCTTCGGCAAATCCACCCGCCGCTCGCGATCCCGCACAGGCACACCCGCCGCCCGCGGCCGCGAGAATCCCACCCTCGCCGTCGCCGACAAGCTCTTCGGCGACTGGGTGTCCAACCAGCAGGCCGCCGCCACGGCACAGCAGAACAGCAGCTCGCAGTCGCAGCAGGACGACGCCCAGACCTCTTCCCAGCAGCCTACCTCCCAGCACCAACAGCAGCAGCAGCAGCAGCAGGCACAGCAGCAGCAGCCTAAGCGTTCCCAGCCGACGGAGATTATCCTGCGCGGATACCGCTCTACGACCCAGCAGTACGCTGCAGTCGCGCACTATGAGTCCCTCGCCGGGACCATCCTCGAAGATTACCACCGCGAGGCCCCCGCCTCCCAGCGCCGGTACAAGTCACAGCTGCGCGATCCTGCCTTCACCCGTCGCAGAACACTCTCCCGTGACGAGCTGGCCCTGGTGAATCGCGCCGACGGCGGCAACCACTGGGTCAAGGTCACGTTCGAGAGCTCCGAGGCGGCAGAGACGGCCATGTACGCGAGTCCTCAGCGGATACTGGGACACCTCGTCTACGCTGAGCCGTATCGTGGGATGCCGCCTGCCAAGGACGAGGCCTGCCCGGACCTGGACGCTCTATTCGACACCGAACACGATCGCTCCAAGAGCGTGCCTGCGGCGCTCGGTACACCTGGGAGGAGCGGCACGAACGGGCCTAGCTCTTGGCGCAGCCGCCTGGTCGATAATCAGAACTCGCCCTCCGGCTCCCTAGGGTCCAGTCACACCCTCGACACAGCCACCCTATCCAGCGCAACGGCCACCGAACTCCCCACAATCCCCAAGACACCAACAGCAACATCAACCTCGACCGGCATCGAACCATTGGAGATAGCCGACGACGACGTCTTCTGCCGACGCATCCCAACCGCGCGCCGCGCCCGCCTCCTCCCCGCCGAGCAGGCCCTCCGGCCACAGCAGTCCGTCATGCAGCGCTTCGTCAGCGCGATCCCCTTCCTCAGCTGGTTCGGCGGGAGCATCATCGGGAACGAGGTGCCCCGCACGGAGACGGGGGAGTTCGACTGGAACCGCGCCAGCCTGTACTGGAAGGTCATATGGTGGCTCGATGCGACGTTTGGCCTGTTCAAGGGCGATGTTAGCAGCATCGACAAGGACGACTGATGGATAGGTGTGACGGTCTGGGTGGTGGATTTATTGGGGAATGGGGTACGGGCGAGGGTTTATTTGAGTGAGCCACTACTTCCCCGGCATATCATGGCATCGGCGTTTGGCGAGAATTATACAGGCGAGATAGATGGCTGGTTGTATACGCGTAGTTGGGAGAGGGCTAATGAGCCCTCCGTGAAATGCTACCTATCTGCTACTAATAGTATATCAATGTACATAACGACAACTGTATTTCAGTTACCAACTCCGAGTCCAATAGTGTGAATCCCCCTGTACAACACAGATCGCACAACGCCGTGCCTACTATGTAAGCTGTTCCTTGCCCCCGCCGCGGCTATCTGTCATTTATTAGAGTCCGGTGAGCTCTCGTCCGTGATGAAGTCTGGGGACTCGCGTCTCGCGGGACGCTCTGGCGTCTCTGACCTGTCGTCTGCTCTCGCATCATTGCGCTCGTCTTCCTCCTCATGCTGCTCCTCCCTGTCCTGCTCACTCTCTCGCTCGTTCTCTCGCTCATCTTCTTCCCTAATCTCCCCATTGACAGCCGGCATCCAGAGCTCCGACCGTCCCAACATCTCATCACCATCCCCATGCCGAGAAGACCCCGTCGCCACCGCCGCTCCCAGCGAGTCAAATGTAACATCGGTCGAGATCCTCCGTATCGGCTGCGGCGAGAACGGCCGAGCATTGCGCGGCTTGCTAAACTCGGTCGACATGACACTGTCCGCATCGCCGGCGGCGGCGTGGGACTCGGCCACGGCGGTGAGGGGCTGGTACTGATTCGCGTCCACGAGAAGGCTGTCGCTCCTGGTGTGGCGGTGGCCCGCGCCCACGGCGGCTCGCGACTTGTCCGACGCCGAGTCTGCGAGGATGCTCTTGGGCGGCAGGATGGAGAAGAGCTTTGGCGGCGCCTCGGACGCGCCGGCCACGTCGTCCGCCGCGAACAGGTCCTGTCCCTTCTCCAGTATGTCGTCCAGCCCACCGCCGCTCCAGCCCTTGCGCGCAAGACTCTCAAAGATGTCCACCTCTGCGCGCACCAAGCTACAGCTCGCGTCGGCGACGCGACCACTCGTCTCCTGACTCTCCCGCAACAGGGTACGCGCGTGATCAGCATGCAGCGCCGTCAACCCGTCCAGCTTGCCCGTCAACTCGACAAGATGCGCCCGAAACCGCGAGACGTCCCTCTTCCGCTGCTTATGCAGCTTCAACCCTTCCTTCTCAAGACGCCGAATCTCCTTGGTCTGCGCCCCCATCCGCTGCTGATACGTCTCCTTCTCATCATCCATGACCGTCTGCCACTGGTCCAGGTCGTCCAGCAGGGGCACCTCGAAGGAGCGGTACACGGTCTCGGAGAGGATCTGCTGGTGGTTTGCGATGAGGTGCTGGACGCCCGACGCGGACATGAGGGTGTCGGCGGTGCAGGAGCCCTTGGTGGTGAAGCTGGCGGACATGTTGGCAGCGGAGGCGATGGGGCCGACGGGCTCGGCGCGGGCTTCCTTGAGGCGCGCGCAGGACTCGAGGGCTGAGCCGAACGCTGAGGCTGCGGTGGAGAGGGAGGCGAGGGCGACGCGGTAGGCTTTGGCGGAGGAGACGAGCTCGGAGTATGCTTCCCGTGAGCGTTCGAGGTCGGCGGTGGTGAGGACGGCGTGTGCCGGTCGTGGAGGCGGCGGTAGCGGCAGGCTGAAGGCTGATAGCGGGTTCGCGGTCGAGGCTACGGAGTATACGGGCGATGCTGGCACGGGTGGCAGCTGTGAGGGCGTGGGTGACGGTGGGCGGGAGCCCGTCGGGGAGGCCATGGCGGGCAAGGGAGGGAGCGAGCGAGTTGGAGGATTTGTTTTGGGTCGTTGGCGGGGATGTGGCAACTATGATACCGGCCGTACCATTGTCTGTGAATGAAGAAAAAGATACAAACGTGCAGTAAAGAGGCGTTTGTGCGGCCCAAGACCCAATTCCACCAGCGATAACGTGAAGAGGTTCAAATGGGTGGTGGGTGTAGGCGGTGGTTCAACAGGTGACTCGGTTGCCCTGGGCAGGTCTGGTGATGCGACAGAACCCCCTCCACTGACACTGGAACTTGGAAGTCGGAACATGCAGGATATTAATGTGGGGCGCCCAGGCACCTCCTTCTATCCTCCACACCTCGGGCAGAATAATAGGTGAGACCCACGGTTGTATCGCCGGAAGTTGGCGGTGCCTGCGTAAACGACGTACCACAGCAGTACCTGACTATGACAAAATTCGATATGTACTATGGTACAAGTACTAGTATAGTAGCAGCACTACTGAGTAGTAGTAGTAGTACTGGTGGTGGTGGTAGTAAGTAGTGGTGGTAGTAAGTGGTGGTGGTATAGTACTACCTAAACTAGTAGGTATTAGTGCTGGTAGTAAGTCGTACGTAGCTACTAAGGTAGTAGTGATAAGTAATAATAGTAGTGCATTTGAAATACATTACCATACAGGGTAGACAGAGCTTCGAAGCTGCCCCCTATATAAAGTTGAAGCTCTGAGGATGCATTGCAAGTGGCAATACAGAGACACTCCACGCTCTAAACCCACAAAGACGCCTCTCCTACGAGTAGTATGTACGAACTGGCTCTATACACCCCCAGAACATCACTTCTCTACCACAGGAGGTCCATTGTGGCCGGAGTAAACTACAGTACAGTCATTTCCCCTGATCTCCTAGAAGTTCCATACCCGCTATCCTCCCCTCCAGGACCGCAGCGTGTTGAGCAAGCCCGACGCACAAAGGGGATGACCTGCTCCTCTTCAATCTCGCTGAGCGGATCGAGCTGGTACAACCCGGGGACCTCCGCGAACCCGATCACGCTGTCCTCAGCACGCCGCTCCATAACCTGCGACACGCTCTTGCGGAGTGTGTTTATATTGCGCCACTCCACCCACTCCAACACCGCCACGACCATGCTCACGCCGCAGCCGGAGCACGTCAGCCCGCCAGACTCCTTTTGGCGGACCGCCCTGTCGAACAGCTCGCCGAGATGGCACAGCTCTTCCGGCATGAATCTCTCGAACTCCCCGAGGTGCTCGCTCTTGTAGCAGCTCCTCATGACCGCCTCCACCAAGCTCGGAACACCGCGTGCGCCCTTAGGCCGGTCACATTTCTCAACACATTTCTCAAATAACGCTTCCACCTCCAGGCGCTCGGATGTCGGCTGGGCGGGCAGCCTGAAGCTGGATACGACCCGCCCACTCGAGTCGGAGACCTGCACGGGTGAGCGCCCGAGCCGTCGGCTGACCAGGCGCGGCGCTGTCATCACGGGCTCCTCGTCCCCGTCGCGACCGTCATGTATACGGACGCTGGCGTGCTCCCGTGCCATCTCTGAGATCTCGTCTTTCTGTTTCGGCTTCAGAAATGGGTTTGGGTGGACGATCAGACTCTGCAGTTTGCAGTCGGTGTCCAGAAGGTCGAGAATCTCGATGGGCAGGTGTCGCAGTCGATTCTGAGAGATATTCAGCTCCTGCAGGTTGCAGAGCCGTCCAATAGCGGGAGGGACCTCCTCCAACTGGTTCCCGCGGAGACTGAGAGTCGTGAGGTACGTCACATCGAAGAGGGCGCCCGGGAGTCGCGTGAGACGGTTCTGCGCCAGGTATAGCCTGATCTCCGGTTCCTTCTGCTCGAATGCCACGTCCTTCGTGACTTGCGGGATACATGTGAACTGAGACAGTGGGGTGACGGTCTCGTTGGACAGCTCCTCGAGGTCCATGGACCAGAAATCAATCGTTTCGTCGCCGTTTTCAAGGCACTGCTCAATCTTCTCCCGCAGCCGGCGCTCCGACTCGGACACGCGCGGTACCACGGCCGCGGCCCTATCCAGCTGAGGCAGCTTCGGCCGCGTAGGGATGTCCAGGTCAAGCATATCGTCGTCATCAGTGCCGTCGCTTCCGAGAAAGACACCGCTGTCAAACTGACGCGCAAGCGTCCGCTTCGCCTTCGGCTGCATGGCTGCCTCGCTAAATGTCGAGTCGGATGATCCCGCCGGCTGCTGCTGGAACCACGTCCCCACGTAGCGCTTCTTCCTGCGTCCCTCGACATAGTTGTCCAGCGCTGGGTCATCGTCGCTGGAAAAGACTGCGGGGTCGCTCGAGTTGAAGGAGACCGTGGACGCGCGGCGCGGCATGCGCCCACGCTTCCTGGGGTTGTTGGAGAAGCTCTGCGTCTGCTCGTCCCAAGACACGGCCGGGAGGCGCGGGAGAGACGGTTCGTCCGACGCCATGGCTTTAGAAGAGTATCCGAATTCCACAGCCGACGCTTTTAATAAATGATTCTCATTGTTGGCTGAACCCGCCAGCGGTCAATTGGCCCTTTTGCGGGTCGGCGGGCTGGGATGTAAAGGTTCAAGTGATGGACGCGTCGGGCAGCACGCGACGCGGGAATGTAAATAACAAGGGCCCCGGATGCCCCCACGTCACTCCACCCGCCACCACCACGAGCGAGCTCGATTTCGAGCTCGTGCAGGGATCCCCCTCCTAAACTAGTGGTCGTACCGTACGTATACAGCAGTGCTTCTCAACCATTAGTACTTATCTCTCCGGCCAACTTCGTGCCTCGGTTTGTTCGACAGTCTCGAAATTGGACCGGTTCAAATTGCCATCTTCGTCATCTCCTAGTCAAATCCGTGAGATGCTCACTTTTCACGCCTTCAGTCGCAATAAGTCGGGCCATGCTATCGGTTCGCCTTGCGGCAGCCGTGGATCGTCTCAAATATGTTCTAGTCCCAATCGCTATCGTCGTCGTCGTCATTCCGTCCAGCGGTTCCCGTCTTGATAGTCTTTCCTCCTAATAACCGCTCTTCCTCCGCATCTTCTGCCGCTCGCCTCCTCTTAACAACCCTCATATCCGACTCGGGGACCGCACCGACCTCCACGAGGAGGCTGTCAACATTTTGCATGTTGGTTCGAACTCCGCCCATCGTCATGAGTGTGACAATCTGCTTGACGATATCCCCATCCTTGTAGACCAAGATTGTCGGGCAGTTGCGGTCGGGATAGTTCTCGATAGCCTGGCTAGCTCTGATTTCGCAAAACTTGACGTCGCCATACTCCTCCGCCGCCTGACGCCACAGCTCCGTAAGTATCTTCGACTCCACGTTCGTCCCCATCGCCGAGGTCAGGTTCACGAACACAGGCCCGTTCTTGGAGGCGTCGGTGACTTCGCGCTGGTACTCGGGCTTCGATATCGGGTAGACACTTCCGTGGACCGCCTTCTTCTGCAGCGCGCCCAGCTCAGCCATGCGCTTTTTCCTGTACTGCTCCAGAAACTCCTCGTCCTCATCATCTTCGAGTTCGTCGAGCTCGTCGAGGTCCTTCCCTTCCAGCCGGTTCTCGTGTGCCAATCTTCGCCCTTCCAGAATAGCCTCCTCAATCATAGGCGTCGGGCTTGGCGGTCTTTCGGGTATGACACCTTGTTTTCGTAGGATGTCGTTCCTGGTGATGATAAGAACCCCGCGATCAGTCATGGAGCGGCAGAGCGAACATACCACTCTGTATCGGCATTGGGGTCGTCGATAGGCACAGCAATACGCTGATCTTGAGGAGCCGCCATCTTGGTAGACTTCAGACGCTATGATACGAAGTGTAGGGAGAAGGAGATAATTCAAGCTTTTAGGGAGACACTTGTCGCATTGCGAGATGTAGGAGCCTGGAGCTGCCAGGCAGGCACTGCCCCGCCACTTGTGGTGACGGAGCTTCGTGCCATACATAAAATGCACAAGCTGTATGCCAAGCTATATGCAGCTGCATAATTGCATAAAGCCGACCCTGAAGTCCGGAAGTGGACCCACCTTGAGTGCTCCGCCCAATGAGCCGTGGGTTGGCCCCAGTTCAAGTCAGTCACGTGCCTGCGAGAGGCGAAACCCTACTGCACTAGTCTGTTTTTGGTGCACGGATTTTTGAGCTAGGGCAACCAGACGCCCGCACTCTGGCCACCGAACTTTTCTTCGTTCACCTCCTCACCCATCCAGCGAGCCTTGAGAATCCCGTCGCCAGAACCCGTCAAGCATCACGACACTCGCAAAATCCCGAACTCACTTTTTTCTCGAATCAATCAGTCATCATGGTAAGCGATTAAAAACCCTAAAGTTTCGACCGACGAGAAATCTCGCCCGATATCACGCCCCGATAGAGGATGATGTTGGAGGTATCTGTGGGGTGGCGGATGCATCGGTATCGATGGCAGTCCAACCCGGGAGCACTCTGGCGCAGATTGGGATCTTTCTGAGCGGCCGATAATCGATGATTTGCGCCCAAATGCTGATGAAATTTTGTCCAGGTTCTCGCCGTCGATCTTCTGAACCCGTCCCCCGCCGCCGAGGCCAGGAAGCACAAGCTCAAGGTACGATAAAGCACAACAAACGATCTGGAAACGACTCGACATCACCTAACTCACCTCCTTTCAGACTCTCGTGCCCGCTCCCCGCTCCTTCTTCATGGATGTCAAGTGCCCCGGCTGCTTCACCATCACCACCGTTTTCTCGCACGCCCAGACCGTCGTCATCTGCCAGGGCTGCACCACCGTCCTATGCCAGCCCACCGGTGGCAAGGCCCGTCTGACCGAGGGCTGCTCTTTCCGCAGGAAGTAAACCGCTTACTCGCGTGGCGGTTTCTTTCTTTGGGTACTCACGACTCTTCATGGTTCAATCTCACGGTGGACATTTTCGCATCTGCAACGCACAACAAAAAAACCTACAAAACACAAAATGGGACGTGAGGGCTTAGGAGGGGCATAACCAGGCCTTGCGCGGAACATAATTTTCAATCGTCGTTCGCAGGTAGAAGATGGAACACCCAAAACAGGGGCGTTTGGGGTCTCCGGATATCTTGCATGGCACATATGAAAGCTTTTCTCGTTTTTCCGTCATCACGCGTTCTTGTACCAAAGAGTCCGAATCTCGGGAGGCAGGAAAGGAACACAAAAAGCACTGCATGGGGTGGAGAGCTGGAGAAGGCATTTCATGAGCGCCTGGAATGGCGTTATGACGTGGAACCGCTGGTTGAGGATCGCTCATACCCAAGTGCAGTGGTTGGGAGGAGTGGATGGCACTGTGCTTTGCGAAATTCAATGGTTACCACGACTCTTCTCCCTCGTGTGGCGAGTGTGACTGCTGTTGACAAGCATCATCGATGTGACTCCCGTAGCCCAGCCAGGCGATGGACAGTTCGCAGCCTGAGAACGACAACCTGTCCGACTGGATGCCAGCCCTTGACACCTTCGCGACGTATACCTCCCATTCACATAACCTGAACTACTTGTCAGGGTATCAGATGGGGGTTTAGTTGCATACTGCTCGACACAGTCCAGCGGTCGAGCAACAGGCGGCCATCCATCGTGGTACTCCGGAGGGGTCTAATCTGGAACATGCCACGGGTTTGTTGACGCCCCAGCATGCTCTTTCTCCTACCACTCTTCCTTGGCGTTTATCGTCCGGGTAGGGCTCACCCTGAAGATAGCCACACACGGCATTAAGACTCAGACACGTCCCTTTCGTTTGTCCTGAATGTATCATCAGAGTCGGTGTCTTTGGAGGAAATTCCTTTCACTTGGTTAGATTTATTGCTGTTAATAGATTTGGTGTTCCCGCAATATGTTGATGTTGGGTCGGAAAATTGTATGGTTCCAGCTTGTCTAGTTTAATCTTTACCGGTTGTTTTAGACCAGAAGTGTCACGTAGAAACAGATGCTCTTGTAACAAAAGATATACATTCAATCTGATCATCCGAGGTAACACAGCTTAGGATCTTTAGGTGGGCGAACAGAAGAGATCCCTCGGTCTCGTTCTAGGGTAGGACACATGATGCCTCGAGTCAGACCAAAGGGGGGAAGGATCTTTTCTGCAACTCTTGCTATCTTCTACAATGTCTTGTACGTCTCCGACAATCTTGACCGCTTTTTCCATTCTCCCATAAAATTTCGTAGATTTCTTGTTGACGCTGATACGACAATACTGACCATCCTGACCTCGTTGATTGGTGTCGTTGTGCGGAGGAAGTCCTGCAAAGCTGACTAACAAGAACTACTTTACGCGACCATGGCGCGACAGAAACGCGTCTCGAAGGGGTCCAGCCCCACTCTCACAGGCCCTTGTCCAGAACCTCACAAATGTCTCCCCAGCCTCTCCCATTCTCGCTCCTTCCTCTCGCCCATCTGACGCAACATTCAACTTCCCAGTCGCAAACAGACGTTCCATACCCCGCGCCCGTTTTCGCATCGACAACACTCCACTCTACCGCTTCTGTAATTTGAGACTTGTCTGTTTTCTGAGTTGCTTTTTTGCCTTTTTAAAAAAAAAGAATCTCATCTGTTGACGACAGATCTATCTACAAAAGCACTGCATCAAGCGCCTGGACCGCTGTGCAATAGCCCCGGGAGCCACGACCCTTCGATTGACGGGCAGCCGACCTGAACGAGCATACGCACTCGCGATTCGGGACCGCCACATCCAAACCACACATTATGTCGACGCCTAGAGTCAAGCGCCCCTTCGCCGGCGCCGCATCCGATCCCTCCCAGCGCCAGATCACCTCCTTCTTTAGCGCCCGCTCCTCGGCAACCACATCGCCAGCCGCGGAGGCGGCTACTATCCGCTCGCCTCCCCTCCCTGCTAGCGTCGAGTCCAACCTCCTATCCGTCGGCATGCGTGTACGCAAGTCCGTCCCCGAGGGTTACAAGGTCGGCGGCACCAGCGCCTTCAAACTCTGGACGGACAACACGCCGCTTCCTACGTCCTCGAGGCCGGCTGCGCCGTCATCGTCATCTGCGGCGTACAGAGCTGTGTCGAGGGAGTTGCTGCCGTTCTGTGGGATCAACAAGGTCGGCGGCCTGGATGTCCAGCCCGAGGTCGTCCATCCCGACGACGACGACGACGACGTGCCTGCTCTGGATGACATCCCGGGGCTTACCATGTCACAAGGGAGCAACGACAGCTCCGCTGATTCCGCCGCGAACGTCCGCAAGCGATTCTTCATCGATGAGGCCGACGACACCCTCGACACCATGGAGACGTTCATGGCCGGCGGTGACGGTGACGGTGACGGCGAGATCAGCCCGCGGACTCTCGCACCCGGCGGGTTTGGGAACGCCAGGATCATGGCCATCCCGCGGTCCCGCGCGGCCAAGAGGACCGGTGGTGTCTCGCCGCTCAAGGAGACCGCCGGCCAAGAGAACATGGCCATCGATGGGGACTTTGAGGAGGCTGAGTTCCTGGTATACGGTGAGGGACGAGAGATGGATATGACGACTTAGATGGGTATTGACGGAAGATGGTTGTATGAGGTTTACATGTTGTAGTATGGATTTGTATCTTGGCCTGGCGTTATGGGACGGATCAGATGGACAAGTCTCGAGAGAACGGGCTTGTGACCACATGGGAGGAATACCACGGGGCTCTGTGTTTTTTATATAATGGAAGATTTTTGTGCCACGATTCAGGCACTTGCAACAATACACAGTTATTACAAATTACCCTGATACCTTCCACCTAGTCATTGCTCGCGCCATGAATAACAGACTCACTTTCACATACCTACAAATGGCTCACGAAACTCCAGCAGGTCCCGCTGCCCGTAGAACTCACCCGCAACCGTGAGGATCATGTTGACCGTTGCTCGCATGTTCATCCGCGAACGCTCCCTGGCCTCCTCAGCGGCGACGCGCTGCCTCTCTTCGGCGGCCGAGGCATCGAGTTGGGCGAGCAGTCGGGCTTTGGCATCCTCGAGGTCGTCCTGGCCGTCATCTGCTGCTTCACCTTCTTCTACGGAGGAGGTAGATTCAAGCTCCATGGCGATATCCTCATCCTTTTCCTCTTCCTCTGCAATCTCGCCGTCTTCGTAGTCTGGGTCTTCGTCGGGCGGTGGTGGTTTGCTCTCGGCAGCTGAGTCAACATTGTCGGACACAGGCGCCGTTGGGTCGGTCTGGGTCTGATCTGAAAGACCGTCGCCGCCTTCTGCATCGGCCGCGACGACAGGCTCATCGTCATTGCTGCTGTACCCGTCGACATCTTCGTCCATGCCCAGGCCGCCTTCGGTGGCCAATTCCTCCCTCAGGGCCGCCATCTCAGCTAAGCTTCTGCTCAGTAGCACCGCCCTCCGCCCGAGATCGCGTATCCACCCTATCTCGGCGTGGTTCAGCTCACCCCTATCAGGCAGTCGTGCCAGGAGGGCCCACAGCCACCGGCTCGTGCGCTCCGCGACACTGTGGCCCGGCTGCAGAAGCTTGCCGCCGAGCAGAACCCTAATCACGCGTAGCACCGAGTCCTTGGACATGAGGGCTAGCTGAAGTGGGATTGGGTCCGCATTTCGCAGGCGCTGGGACCAGATGGAGGTTGTTGGGGAGTTGCGGCCGAACGGGGCGGCGTCGATTGGGGTGGAGGAAGGTAGGCGTGAGTACGCGTCAGAGGGTGGTGGCGCATGGAGGGTGGCTCGAAGGTGGGTGTATTGGTCGAGGAGAGAGGCAATGTATGCGTCGTGTATTGCCTTTCCTGAAGCTTCATCGGCGTCGTCTGATACATCGTCGGCGCGCTGGTCGTAGGAACTTCCTTCTGGGTTGGGCGCCGCCATGTACGCTCCGTCCTCGTACCAGCCTCTCGAGTCTCCGAGACCATTTACGTATGGGCTCTGCGCAGACGTCACGTCGTGCTCATCATCGTTTTCGCCTTCACCATCATTGTCGACGGCGTGTACGATATTCTGGGCATCAGCGGGAAGCTGGGGTCCAATCTGGACCTTTGGCGCAACGAGCAGATGGGGGATGCCGTAGGCTTCTTGTCTGTTTTCGCATACTCACCACATCAGTACCTGATTCCTGCCAGTGCAAAAGATGGAGGCTTGGTTCAGCGACAACGTGAAACAGGGAGAAGACAGGGCGGGTAGATGGAAGGCTTACCTCACAGACATGAGGTACGCCATCGCGTCAGCGTCATCCTCAAAATCAGACTCCTCGCCGGCGGGGATGGTGGTGGCATCGTGGCAGCTCGAGAAGACGTATTTCTGGCCCCAGGTCGGATCGATGCCCGAGTTCTGATGCTGGCGCGACTTGGAGGACTGCTGCTGTTGCTGCTGCTTGGGGCGCTTGTTGGAGTAAGAAGAAGGCTCTGAGGTTTCGCCTTCTTCGAGATCCGAAAGGTCGCGTTTGTTGGATACCATAATGATATGCTACCGTCTATGCATTTTCGGGATGACGATAATAACGGCGTTTGTCTGGCGCGTTCGGGAGGCAAAGGAATTTGGGGTGGTGGAAGAAGAGATGGCGAGGGTAGAAATTTGGAGTTGGCGCTTGTGGGTTGTTGGGTTTGGTGTCCGGTTCGGTGCCATGAGTTAGTAGTAGCTAATACTAGGTAGCTACCTTCGTAGTAGCTACCTTACGAACTGCCCATGCACTGCCATATCTTGATACGAACCTAGGCACACATATACGCGCAAAGTACATCCATATATACACATTCAGAATATTCATCATCCGGGTTGTCGATGTCGAAGCTTGATGATCAGGTGTCTAAGAATGGATGGCTGAATCTGTCCAGGGTAGTGCACCTCCAAGTACCAGATTACTACTAAGTCTAGGTAAGTCCAGATCTGGTAAAGTGCTAGCACAGAGGTACCCGTAGCACCATTTTAAATAGTCGTGCCTACTGTAAGTTAGTACCTAGATTAGTTGTTAACCTCGAAGGTATACTACTATAGTACTTCTTGCCTTACATCAACTACTAAGGTAAGTACGTACCTTTATAACAATGTACAGGTACTACCGGCTTAGTACTAGATACCTACCGCTGGGTTAGAGCCATACAGGTAATATCCTCGCCTTGCTGCTTGGTGGTAGTGGAGGAAGGAGCGACAGTGGGTAAGAGGTTGAACGCCACATCGACCTTGCTGCCCGTCAGAGGCCCAACTTCAGGTTGTCATCATCCACATCACCAACGATCACAATCATTCCTCATCAACAACATCATCAATACATTTGCTTGCTTCCCTGAGTTCCCGCCGCTTTTTGGTACGCCGATTTACATTATCATCGTACCTGGTATCTTCCGTTCAACGCCGATCCGTCGTGACCCATTGCCATTACCATGCGTCCCTCCTATCGTACACCCGGATCTGCCTGGTTAGCAACTTCGCAACAGCTCTCGCCATCTCCGCCTTCGTGCCCAATAACCCGAGCGCCCGGATGCAACTCGTGGCCCGCCGGACGCTCATCCGCAGCTCCTGGCTGAGCTCGTGGCCGAGGATCGACCATTCGTGCCTCCGCAGCTCTTCCACCTCCCCCAGGTGAAACACTGCCGCCTTGGTGAAGGCCCGGATGAGCAGCACCGTCCAGGGTTCCGTGAGGAGCGCGCTCTCGCTCACGGCGAAGTGATAATCGTCAAGTTGTTGCTGCTCCCCGCCCGCAGTGGCGGTGGTGGTGTCCGTCTGTGGGGGCGCAGCCACCATGGCCAGATCCGCGAGTTCGGTGGCGCTGGACTTGCGGATTCGCACGGCCATGCTCGTGCTGCGACGCTCAGCACTGGCTTCCTCGAGTCCGAGGTCGTGCTCATCGACAAATTCAATCAGGTCCGCGAGCATCAGCGAGCCGAGGTGCCAGGGGATGCCGATGCAGGGAAACCGGCTCTTGATATGCACTGGTATCGCGTCATACTCCCTTGTCAGGTCGCGAAAGAGGGCTCCGTGAGTCCTATTCCAGTACCGGTACACACGCGTGGTTATACCGATGATCTCCTCGATTGCCTCCCCGCTTTCTCGCTTCCGGATCGCGTTCTGGAGGTACGACACGTACCGGAACAGTAGCACCTTGACGGACGCCGCCCGGGACAGGGCCCTCAACGCGTCTTCTAGGGGGCAGGGCCAGTGCAGTGGTGAGGGTCTCTCCGGATCTTCCTGGGCGTAGAACTCGAGCTCCCACCGGCGGCTCAGTATGGGCGTCTTGGGTTCGACCCTGGGCAAGTCTTGGGCGGCGTCGTGCTCGCACTCTTCATCGGCTACGACCACAGGGCGCTCGTGCATTGACGATGAGACTGTGTCGAACATGACGGCGAGCCAGTAAAGAAGCCCGATTGTCCGTCTCTCCTCTGTTCCCAAGGGTCGGCACCCATCGCTGCTGCTGCTGCTGGTGCTGCTGGTGCGTCTCAGTCGTTCTGTCTCCCGGAAGCCGGCCTCCTGTGCCTCGAATCGATACTTGAGCGAGTGGATCTTGCGAGCTGCGCGTTCCATGAAGACTGGCGGCCCAGCCTGCGATAGAATGTCCGTGACCCGGGCTCTGATGGCAGCCTGTAATGCTTCTTCCATTTCCTTAGCAGTATCACCGCCACCAGCTGGCCCTTCTTGATCGAGTCCGTAGTCGTCAACGTCCCAAGGCTTTTGGACCAGGCCAAAAACCAGCTCTGCGTAGATCACACGGAATGACTCGAGGTCCGACACATCCTGGAGCGCCTGCCTCGCCTGCTCCCACACGGACCGCTGAAGCGTTCGCTCGAAATTCTCGTCGTCGTCGTCGTCGTCTCCGTATACGCTCCCGGCACCGCCATCGTCATGACCCAAGCAGGGTTCCGTGTCGCGCCTCTCCCTGCGCCGCTTCCCCTGAGCCCACTGGGTCGCAAATGCCACGACGACCAGGTCGAGTGCCTTCGATGCTGCTTGGTTCTCCGCGCCCGACAGCCGGACCAGCCCGGTCGACTGGGCAACACGGTCGAGCTTCTTGACGCGCCTGTACATGCGGTTCGACCAGGATGCGAGTGGTCCTTCCGTTGCCTTAGCTGCCGTGTACTGGTGTGCGCGCACCATCTCCCGCCGACGGTCCGACATCCGGTAGGGGCACGTGTCCTCGGCCAGCCAGCAGGCGAGGTTATTCTCGAGCACATCGTGGTATATGCGCAGCAGGCTCTCGGATATAATGCTGCGGTTCGAGGTAGCCATGGCGTGGTACGACACCGCAAACGGGGACAGCGACATGCCTGAGGTGTTGTCGTAGTTATCCCGCCAACTTCTCGACTCGTCCTGTTTCCGGCGCGCTATCCTGCGGGTCGGGTCCGTCTCATCTCTCCTGGGCTTCTTGCTGTGCCGTGGCGGCGAGTCTATTGAGGAGTAGGAGGCACTTCCTCTGCCGTGTTGGGGCGCCGCCGCAGCCGCCGCCGAGAAGATCTGTGCCAGGTCGAAACTGGTACTCCGGGCGCCGTCGAGATTGGATGAGTGATTCGGAGGGTACCCCGCCATGGTAGGGACTGTGGCGAAACAGTCGAGTTCCATGTTTGCTATTTGGCCCCGGGCTTGGTGCTGACTATATGCAGTGCTGCCGAGCAAGTCGTCCCAACTTCCCAGCGGCGGCGGCGGCGGCGGCGGGTTTACGGAGGGGTGCTGGTGGTAGCTCGGGGAGACGCCGTCGTTAAAGTTGGAAGAGCCTGTCGAGTCGCTCGTGGCCGTCGTGGCCGTCGTAGGAATAGTCTCCTCCGGCATCGCAAACGACGGTGGGTCCCAGCCGAAGGCCTCATGAGCGGCCTGTGAGTTATTCTGGAACAGATGGATGAGCGCGTTCGCCTCACCGCCGCCGCCGCCGGCCATGGTCAGAGGAGTGGGTAGCTCCTGAGGATCGGGTGGGTTCTGCCGGGATCCTCTCTGCCTCTTCAGATAGTGTCTTTGCTCTTCGTCTCCAAAAGCGCCGCTGCCCTCGCCCGGGACCAGACACGAGGCGCGGTCTCCGTGCTCGGGCAGCCGCAGCCGAGCCCAGTGAGGGTTCAGACTACACTCCTTCTTGGTCCTGACGCAGTACGAGCATGGCAGGATTCCAATGCCTGAGTCTTCCAAGCGACGAGCGATCTTTTAGCTTGCAGGGTATAGATGGAAGGACTGGAGTGCATCACACTCACCGGACGGGGTATCCAGAACAGCAGACAAGGCAGCGGCGGCATTGACCAGGCTGTTCTGACTAGAATTGACGAGGAAGCCATCGCAGGCCTTCTTGGACTTCCTGCACTGGTCGCAGGAGTGGTTCTGTCGCCTCTTCTCCATTAATCTGTGGCCGGGTCGATGCGCGTCGATCTGAAGAGAAGTCGGGAGGTGTGGACGCCAAGAGCATGTGATATGAGGCGCTACGAGGCCCCAGCGATTCAATGCGTAGCAATGGTGTTTGTGTCGGCGACTGAAGCTTTTCAGTTGTTGAAAGGATGGTGTGATGGTATGGTGCGATATGGGATGAAGAGGAATAAGAAGCTTGAGAGGGGGTTGTTTTGAGGTCCAGAACAAGAGGGACTGGAATACAGCCGCCTGATTGTTGAGTCCGGTCACGGCACATTTCGCTCAGCCTTCTCCCGTTCCAGCCAATTCCGTTTCCCCGGAGGCCGCGCTAGTTCCATTACTCCACGTGCGCAAGCCATTTGCGGGCTAGCATACAATAGACACGGGATGGAGGATGGGATGGGGCCCACGGCGGAGGAGGGGTTGACGAGTGGCGCAAGGGTCTCGGTGGTCTGGGATTCTGGGGTATTAGCCCGTTCAACACACGAAGGAAACACGCGGGGATGCAAGTAAACGTGTGTCATCCTAGCTGTTGTTATTGGTGTATAAAATGTACGGGTACGGCTCTTATTAATCGATCGCCGTACGTCCGGCCGGATGTAAGAGGGTTCCGCCTTCAAACTATATCATTTTGCCCGATAACCTAGGTTTTCTTACATTCCCATCTTAAGCCCCCAAGTTTAGTGGCTGAATCCGTAGGCCCGGCGGTCTTGTATACGAACTACCCGAGGCAGACCACCACGTCTGGTGACTCCTGCTCTCACAATACTGTGTGTGCATTACCACTCCCACCGTTTCCTGATCTTCCGGGTTGTCGTTCTAACTAAGACTTTATTAGTCTACCAGGCTGACCTCGCCTAGCTGAACGGATGCTGAAAGAAATAGAAATTCCTTCTGAGAACGACCCACGACTACACGCGGCCCATATCCTCTTCCTCAACAGCGGGACACTTGCCCTTCTTGATCACCGTGGATAGATCGCCGACTGGCAGACTGAACGGGAACTCGACCGCGAGGAGGATCAGAGCCAGGAAGGTGTACCACCCCAGGAACGACACGGCGAGGAGCAGCCCCGCGCCGACATACTGGAATCTCAGTGCGGTCTCCATGCTTCCCTGTGAGACGGCGAAAAAGGAGGCAGCGAGGCATGAGACTATGTGAGCTTGATCAGCCGCAGTGTCCCACTTATGAGAGGTCCGGGGGGGGATGGCACTTACACGTCGGAACGAGGAGGAGCAGAATCGCAAAGAAAACAACATTTGTCCGGATACTGGCCACCGTGAAGATGGCACACAGTATGGTCATGGCGACCAGGAAGAAGGAGAATGTGGCGTAGAACTGCGGCTCGTCCAACCCTTGGGCGGCGGCCGTGGAGGGGGAATAGGTCCCGTAGGCGCCGAAGCCGGGGACAATGGTGGCGCCAAAGGTGAGCCAGAAACCGCCGAACATGCAGAAGATTGTGGCGGGGAATGTGTTTCCTGGATAAAAAAAAAAATAACTGTGAGCAACTACCGTATGTTGATGTTGTACGGGAGTTGGAGAATTGGGTGATGGGATGGTGTAAGAAGTGCTTACCGAGGATCCATTCGCCGATGCCTCCCAAGGTGAGGAATAAACCTCCGATGAAAAAGTACGAGCCCCTGAAAAGTGGTTAGAACATGATGAAAGAGGGAAAAGGAGGTTACAGGTGAAAGCTTACACATTGGCGGCGCCGCCAAAACCGCCTGCGCCCTGCCACTCGAGGAGTATCATGGACAGCGGCGTCGTGCAGAGGAGGAACCCTCCCAAGGCTGTCGACAACTCACTCGTGTCAGACCAGGGGCACACACACCACAAAACTGAATCACTATGATAGGGAAGAAAAGAGAGGAGGAACTTTACCAATGGGGGTTGGATTCCCAAATGTCTGACGAAGCCTCCCGTCCACGGCATTCTTGGGACTCAGGTAAAGCTGCTCAAAGAGATGGGGCGGGATGGACACAGCTCCGGCCGTGTGAACCCGGTTCAGCATGTCGTCGTCGCGGAAGTCGTTGGGCTTGCTATTCTGGTCGGACATATTTTCTGTTTGTTCGATTCAAGGATGACTGAGTGGGAAGACGAGTTTTGGTGGGACAGAGATAGGCAGCTGGCGCGGAGCCGAATGACCTCTTATAGCATATCAGAGCTTGAAGTAAATACATCAGAAGTGGTCCCTACTGGATACCTAGTGCAGAGAGGTACATCCTCTGGTCCGGGGTAACGGCGAACTGCCTGTGCCTCTGGGTACGGTAGTACTTCCCAGCCCATCCCCAGCGCCTCCTCCTTCCCCCAGAATCATATGGGCCCAACCCCAGATCCATGGCACGACACGGACTGGCGTCTGTCCCCCCCCCCCCCCNCCCCTTTTGGTCCGGGGGGCCGGAGTCTGGGGTAAGCGTGTGGAAGAAGCGGGTCCCGTAATGAAATCCTCGTCTAAATCTTCCCAGATGGGAGAGAAAGCCTCAAGCCATCCATGGATGCAATTAGACATCGATCGGCTCCGACAGGAGCGTCTTATATAGGTACATGTATACATCTGGCGAAAGTCGGCTCCGCCGGTGTCGGAGCCGATGCTACTACCCCAGAAGCAGAAGCCGCAGCGCGCCCGCTCCGAGTGCCGCTCTCCCGCTCTGATATGCGGGGTTGGACATGGGGGGTTTCTGCGGGTTTGACGCGGGGGAATGATGAGGAGGAGGAGGAGGAGGAGGAAGGGGGGGGGAGAGGGGGTCGCGTCGATCATCAAAGTCTAGGTAGCGGTGGGTGAGGGTAATAGCGGGAGCGAGGGTAATAGCGGGAGCGAGGGTTGGGAAGCCCCTCCTCCTCTGTTCACGTCTCTCACAAGCATTTGGAATAGGGCACCTACAGTGAATGCATGTCAGTGATATCACAGCATGTTGGTCGTTTCTATTTAACAACCCATCATTCCCGCCAGCCAGTCTGAAGACGACATAACCTCACACTTCACACTTGTACGCTATACACCAGCCATATCAAATATCAATTAGACCGACCACCTTGATTGACTACTTACCTTACTACAAGATGGCCACCGCAGACGTCGACACGCCGGTGCCCTCGCACATGCGAACGGTGCCCGGCTCCGTCAACATCCACGTCGCCCGATTCCCACGCAGCAAAAACAGCAGCAACAACAGCAGCAACAACAACAACAACAACAACAAGACGCCCGCATCGGCCATCGACCCAGCAAAGGTGGCATCCGCCTTCCTCGACACATTCAACCAGGCCCTCGACAAGAACGACTTCACCACCTTGTCGACGCTCTTCGTCGAGAACGGCTACTGGCGCGACCACCTCGCAGTCACATGGGCCTTCCGCACAGTCCGCACCCCCGCTGGCATCCTCGACTTCGCGCAGTCCTCCGCCAAGTCGAGGGATGGCTTCCGCCTGAAGAAACTTACCGTCGACCACAGCGGCGCCGCCGCCAGGGCACCCAAGGTGGCACCGGTGGACGCCGCGGGTGAGGTCCCTGGCGTGCAGTTCTTCATCGCGCTGCAGACGGCCCTGGGAAGTGGCACCGGTCTCGTGAAGCTCGTGCAGGAGGAGGAGGGTGGCGAGTGGAGGATCTTTACCCTGTACACGAGGCTGGAGCAGCTCCGGGGTCATGAGGAGGCCACCTATGAAAGACGAGGTCAGGGCGTCCAGCATGGAGGACGGCCTGGGCGCAAGAACTGGGCGGAAAGGAGGGAGGCCGATGCCAACTTTGAGACCACCGAGCCAGCCGTCTTTGTTGTTGGTACGCGACGGGCTCCCATGAAGTGTGACATTAATGGTTTCGCTGACAGTATCCCAGGCGCCGGGCAAGCTGGACTCACCGCCGCCGCCCGCCTCAAGATGCTCGGCATCCCCACGCTCGTCATCGACCAGAACGAGCGCGTAGGCGACAACTGGCGCAAGCGCTACCACCAGCTCGTCCTCCACGACCCCGTCTGGTACGACCACCTGCCGTACATGCCCTTCCCGCCCTCCTGGCCCATCTTCACGCCCAAGGACAAGCTGGCCGACTTCTTCGAGGCATACGCCAGGCTCCTCGAGCTCGACGTCTGGACCCGCACCGAGCTTGTCCATGCGCAGTATGACGCGGACAAGAAGAGGTGGAAGGTCATCGTCAACCGCAAGCGTGCCGATGGTGCCGGCGAGGTCCGCACGTTCTACCCGCGGCACGTCATCCAAGCTACTGGCCACTCCGGCAAAAAGAATCAGCCGGAGCTCAAAGGCGCAGAAACCTTCCAGGGCCACCGCCTCTGCCACTCCTCCGAGTTCCCCGGCGCGCGGGAGGACGGCGAGGGGAGGAAGGCCATCGTCATCGGCTCGTGCAACTCGGCCCACGACATCGCGCAGGACTTCCTCGAGAAGGGGTACGACGTGACCATGGTCCAGCGGTCGACCACGCACGTCGTCTCGTCCAAGGCCATCACCGACATCGCCCTCAAGGGCGTGTACTCGGAGGACGGGCCGCCCGTTGACGATGCCGATATGCTCATCCACGGGATGCCCACGTCGGTGCTCAAGGCTGTGCAGATCAAGGTCAACGAGCTCCAGACCGCGCACGACAAGGATATCCTGGAGGGGCTCGCCCGCGCCGGGTTCAAGGTGGACCGCGGACCGGACGACGCGGGTCTGTTCTTCAAGTACTTCCAGCGCGGCGGCGGGTACTACATAGACGTGGGGGCGAGCCAGCTCATCGCCGACGGCAAGATCAAGGTGAAGCAGGGCCAGGAGGTGGAATCGGTCCTCCCGCACGGCCTACGCTTCGCCGACGGCACGGAGCTCGATGCCGACGAGATCGTCCTGGCGACCGGGTACCAGAACATGCGGACGCAGACGCGCGCCATGTTTGGTGATGAGGTGGCTGACCGGGTCGGCGACGTGTGGGGCTTCAACGAGGAGGGTGAGATGCGCATCATCTGGCAGAGGAGCGGACATCCTGGTTTCTGGTTCCACGGTGGGAACCTGGCCTTGTGTCGGTATTATTCGCGGTTTCTGGCGCTGCAGATCAAGGCGCTCGAGGAAGGGCTGTATGAGGATGGGGATATTTAAGGTGGTTAGTAGTTGGCCTGCTATATGTCAACATACTTGAATATATGATATCGAGTGAAAATTGGCCTTTATATGTATATTCATATTCACCTTGCTTATTGTTGGTGCTATTAATCGGTCAAGTATTGGTACAAGTGCGTGTCTGAAACGGTCCACTTCTAGTAGTATTTTGGGTGCCGCTACGCATTTTACATCGTTATAATGGATCGAGGAATTGGCGCAGGATATATTAATTAAGCTTACTGGCTTTTATAAAACAAGGAAGAGTTTCTGGAAAAGCCGTCCCGCATGTACGGGCTTCAATACTGGTGTTGTGGAATGTGGAATTACACATTTGAGTGGGGNGGGGGGGGGGGGGGGGGCAAGCGTCGACTTCGACTTCTACACCCACCACCAACAGACAATTTCGGACTCTCCATCATCACCAACTCGATGGTCCAGGACCCAACATGAGGGCGGCACTCGTCCGCCGCACGGCCACCAGGCCACAATCAACATGGCACCACCCCCCTGTATCCCGATATCCTCGGTTATGCCTCCAACAGTCGCCGACCGTTTCGCGCCAATGGCACCTAAAGAGCATCCAGAGCATCACCTACAACCACTTTGTTGAACGCGCGACCAACGAAGCCCTCCCCGACACCGCAACCGCCGCCGCGACATCGTCGACCACCAGCTCTACTACGAATCCCTTCCGCCTCGCCGTAAAAGACAACATAGCCACCATCGACCTCCCCACGCAATGCGCCTCCCGCATCCTGGCCTCCCACGCCTCCCCCTTCGAAGCCACCATCGTCCGCCAGCTACGCTCCCGCGGCGCCACCATCGTCGGCAAGACAAACATGGACGAGTTCGGCATGGGCTCGCACTCGACCAACTCGACCCACGGCGCGGTGCGCAACCCCCTCGACGAGACGCGCTCAGCCGGGGGTAGCTCCGGCGGCAGCGCCGTGGCTGTGAGGGTTGGCGACGCTGATGTCGCTCTTGGGACCGACACTGGTGGCTCTGTCAGACTGCCCGCCGCGTATACGGGGACGGTGGGGTATAAGCCGAGTTATGGGATGCTCTCGCGGTTTGGCGTCGTGCCTTACGCGAATTCCCTGGATACCGTCGGGCTGCTTGCTCCGACAACGCGACCCATCCGCGAACTCGTCTTCGGGACGGGCCTCGACAAGGAGCACGATTCCCAGGACCCGACATGCCTCTCTCCCGAGTCGCGACTACGCTGCGCCGGCGCTTGCCCTGCCACGCTCCCCGAGAACCTCTCTCAACTCACCGTGGGGATACCTCTAGAGTATAACATTGAGGAACTCGACCCCTCCATCCGAGCCGCCTGGACAGCAGCCGCATCCGCCCTAGCAGACAAACTTGGGATCAACGTCGTTCCCGTCTCGCTCCCCACAACCAAGGAGGCCCTCTGCGCATACTACGTCCTCGCCCCCGCCGAGGCATCCTCCAATCTAGCCAAGTACGACGGTGTGCGCTACGGCGTCCGCGGCGACGACGACATCTCGGCGGACGACGCCTCGGGCGATAACTCGACGCTCTACTCAGAGACACGCGGCCTCGGCTTCGGCGACGAGGTTAAGCGGCGCATCCTCCTAGGTACATATACGCTCAGCTCCGAGGCCATGGACAACTACTTCATCCAAGCCCAGCGCGTGCGCCGCCTCGTCCAGCGGGACTTTGACCGCGTCTTCCGCCTCGGCAACCCGCTCCACGAGCACCACCGCCAGTTCGACCTGAGCGACATGCCCGAGACGACGGGTCTGCAGGACAAGAGGGGCCCCGCGCAGGTCGATTTCCTGCTGTGCCCCGCGGCACCGACGTTCCCTCCGCGGCTGGACGAGGTGCAGCGGCAGCGGAGCAGTGTGGATGTTTATATGAATGATGTGTTTACGGTGCCGGCGAGTCTGGCGGGTCTGCCGGCTGTGAGCGTGCCGGCGAGGACTGAGGGGGAGGAGGGGTTCCCGGCTGGGATGCAGCTCATCGGACAGTACTGGGATGATAGCCGGCTGCTATATATGGCGGAACGGCTCGAGGCGTTGATGGCACCATAGATGGATACCACCATTGTATTGTTATCAAATAGTGTACTAAATAGATGCTGGAGAATACCACGGCTGGTGCGGTGTTCTGATTTGCTCCGCTGTTGCCTACTAGGTATTCAGTTTGTCCGAGAGCTCATTTAGCGGGAGCACCAGTTCAGATGGAGGTGGACAGCATTTCCCGTTACAGGAAGCTTGAGGATGCCGACGTCCTCCGGACCGGAAGCCACGCCTGGGACTTACGCAGCGTAGGGACGCCCAACTCCGCCGTGGCGGACTAGACCGCAAGGCCATTGCGGGAGGCAGGTGGGAATTCTCCGGCGGGCTGGCTGGCTGTTGTAGGAGCCCCTCCCGAGGGGCAAGTGCCTGTGCCTGTGCCTGTGCCCGTGGCCAACCAACGCTGCAGTCGGGTTTGGCTGTCCTGTCTTTGTTGATAGATCATGCGAGCGCATCGTCCTGGAAGGGCTATGTTGGACTTCCCAGTCTTTGCCTTGTGTGTATATCGTGTCGCATGTTCAGGGCGATCGGCTTCGGGTCCTCGGTCGTTCGTCCTCCACGTCCATCTCCTCCTTAACCCGCACCTCGCCACTATCCTCACTTGCACCGTCCCTCGCCCCATTGACTCCATCCTCATCGTCATCCCCACGCTCCTCTTCTTCGTCCTTCTCCTCCTCCTCCTCCTCCTCCAGCAAGTCTTCCAAGTCACCCAGCGGACTCACCCTCGGCTCCAGCAGCTCCAAATCCTCGAGAACCTCCCGCTTAGGCATCTTCCAAAGGCTCGTCGCACAGACCCGATCTTTTGTCAGCAGATCATCCACAAACTCATCCACATACGTCAACGACGTCCCCTGCCGTCCCTTCCTCCTCAGCTTCCTCCTGTCCTCCAGGTACGGCTCCAGCATCTCATACACATCCTTCCCGGGTCTCGTGAGCCGCAGGTAGAAGCACGCCAGGGCGCGCAGGTACTTGAAGTGCTCCCCGCCGTGGCGGAGGTAGGCGTCGAGGATGGCGTCGCTGGGCGCCAGCTCGAGCAGCTTGAAGGCGAGGCAGAGGAAGGGGCTGGGGCGCTGGGAGGCGCCGTGCGTGCCGCCTATGAAGCGCACGTGCTCGACCACGCGGTCTACTATGTCGGCCTCGTTGAGCGCAAAGCACTGCTCCTTGTAGAAGTAGGAGTCGACGATGCGGTCGCGGACGGCCTTTTCCATTATCGTGGCTGGGTTGAGGCCGTTGGGGGCGAGGGATGCGGACGTGCCCCGGTCGTCGAGGAAGCGCCGTGCGTCGGCCTGGACGGTCTCGGACTGCGCCATTGTGGTGGGTGATGGGATGATGGGTGATGGTGGGGTTGGTTGGTCTTTTCGGAGAGCTGTGACAGGGCTCGAGTTTGGGAGTTCGATTTCGAGGTTGGTGATGCTGGTGATGTGGGGTTGCGGCGTGGAAGCTTTGGGCGGTTTGGCATTGGAAAAATCGAGGTGGACCCCCCAATTGTGGTGTTGCCCCGCCAACGACATCAACATCCCACATGCGCATCGTCACCATCCACAAGTCGACTCGATACGAAACGCCTAAACTACCATTCGACATTTGATCATCTTGCAAACTACTCGGCGTCAATCAAAGAAACTACCCAAAAACATGCGTCGAATCCTACTCACATCATCACAAGTGTCCGTCCTAGTCACGACCTTTGTCAGTACGTCGCACTCCCTTTCCCCCTGTAGACAGCAGCATGAAAAAAAAAGATGAATAGCTCACACCAGCCAATGCAGTCCTCTCCTGCACAGTCGCCCTCTTCCTCAGCGGGTATGCAATCCAGCAGCGTACACTGAACCAGCTTCGCGCCTCGATACGACCTCGTGAGCGCCGCGCGCCGCCCCAGACGTACCTCCCCGAGCGCTTCCGGACGACCAAGGTCCTCGACGATGGAACAATCGTGCAGATTGAGAGTGAGGTGGAGCGGGAGAGACGAGAACAGCGCGAGGCCCTCGAGGCGAGCGAGAGCAGAAGGCAGAAGGAACAGATGATCGAGGTAACGACCACGAATACACAGGACGGGAAGAAGGCGGTGTCGAGCGAGAAGCTCGCCATGGTGGAGGCGCTCATGGCGCAGGCGGCGCAGAAGTCGTGGGCTGTCGAGCACCCGGATCCGCTCGTCAAGAGCAAGGTGCCCATCACGAGGGCGGAGAGGAGGAGGCTGATAAAGGAGGAGATGCAGAAGCTGGCGCGGTCCGATGAGCCGTTGTATTACCAGCGCCGGCTGTGGTAGGCGTCGGACGCCCCCCGGGGGGAGGGCCGGGGGATGGGGAGTTGGACCAAATCCGGGTTTCAATTATATGAGCTATGCAGGATATTGGGGTTCGTATATGGGCAAGGGGCGTTTTGGAGTTTATCGTGGATGGGTTGATGGAAAGTTTGGATATGGGCGGGAACGCGTATGACTGGGTGGGACATGGGACATGGGAGGAATATTCGCAGATTGAGCCTTGAGATCCATCCATGTCCTGGCATGGAGGACTGGGTATGAATGATGTTGTTTCCGGAAAGCCTGGTACGGATGACCTCCCACTTGCTTGCCCGCATTGATTACCAAGCCCTCTGATGGTCTCAACATTCTATCATCACTAGCAGACGCTTTTGTATTTGCACGTTTAGTTGACATGAGCGGCGACTCAAGGCGGAGCAGATGCAATCCATGAGTGGGTTCGGTCGGTCGAGTGCATTACTAGTTAGAAGGGCCTGAACCTCTACTACTCGCCCCACCCGGTAGGTGCGCGGCGAACGTTCAAAGTTCTGTTCACGATTGGGCTCGAGCAGCCAGTAACACGATTGAAGTAAAAAGAAATCCGTGTCGTTACGCGTCAGTCACCTGTGAGAAGGCCGGTCCTCGGCTGAAGCTGGTGCGGTTGCCACTTTGGGAAAGGTTCCACCGGATCCCGAACGGCGAGGCCCCACTCCCGAGAGAGCTCGCGGTGGTGTAGACCGACGGACCCACTCCGAGAGATTGATGCCGGTGTGGTGCTGCCGGCAGTGGAAAAACTGTTCCATGTACGTCTGTACGTCCTAGTACGTCCTCTCTTCATACTGTATCACCCCTGGATGTCTCTGGTCCAAGTCGAACTAAGGGTGATCCGGATATTATTTTTTCATCGCTATCCCCGGCGTCAACTTTTCTCTGATCCGTCAGCTGTCGGCGTTAGAGGACCGGGACCATCAAGGTGCACGCGCGGGACCGCTTGAAAAGGTAGGTAGGTTAGGCGTCAGAATGGAGCGTCTCACCGTGTAATACAACTTTCGGTCATCACAGCACGCCCCATCTTCAAACATCAATCGGGTTTCGAGAGAAGCTGAAAGTAGTAGGCTGCATTCTGGGATCGTGTCCTGGGGTCAATGTACATTTGAGGTCCCACTTGCGTAGGCGTTCACGCGAGATCTTTTTTTTTTTTTTTTTTTTTTTTTTTGGTGCTCGAGAGGATACCGTCTGAGGCTCTCAGCCAGCTGCGCCGTTCGACGTACGAGAAGAGCCTTGTTCAAGCATCTCGAAGAGGCATCTTCTCTCACCGGTCCTCATGACTCTCTCTTGGCAGGAGAAGGCGCTTCCGGGATCTACAGGTTGGAGAGCCACACAATAAAGGGACAGCGTTCCTGGGGCATGTGTAGTGCGTAACCGTCACATCTCCTCTCAGGAGAAAAGACAAGACGCCAAAACGAGTGAGACTACGGGTGCGAGTGCGGACTACGTCCCCAAGTCTCATCACATCGTGTCGATTATTAGTCGCGGCGGTCCCCCACCCACCCCCCGGCCCCCCCAAGTCAAAGAATGACGTCCGAGTCCGCCTCACCTACTACGGCGATGTAACGCCGTTTACCAGCTGGTGATAGGGTAATAGTTGGGGGCGATATCCGGTGTGCGATTACGCGGCTGCCACCGGATTCCACATCATCTGGCGAGCACGAGCCGAGCACTGCAGAATCAGCAGGACCACCTTGCATTGTTGAATGAGTCAGGCACCATGGCAGCATGTCTGCTTCATGACCATGCTTGTTTACTTTGTTCAATACGGACTACCCTAGGCGTGGATGCGATATCGCTCAGCGGACCAATGGGTGAGTAAAGGTGACAGCACGGGATTCTATTGTGCTTATGGTGGATCAAGCCCGGTGAGACTGATCGTTGATCCAGAAAAAAAAAAAAAAAAAAAAAAAAAAAAAAGACAGCTGAAGGGTATGCAGAAGTGAAGCGCGACATCCCGTGGCCCTCGCATGGCCGTGAAGAAACAAACACTTCGGCCGAGACAATACATTGGTACATACCGTTCAGCGGACAAGTCTCCCGGATTCCATCCACGGTTGAGACTTGAGACTTGGCAAGACTCTTCTCGGGCAGGGACAGGGGTCCATCCGACCACCTGGTGCCCAGTGGCCCCAGTCCGGCCCGACAGGGCGATCAAGCTCTTTGACAGGTCCCGGCGTCTTGGCCCCAGGTCTTAGCGCCGTGATCGACCTGGTCATCAGACGGTACGCACCGTAGATGAGTAATTCCAAATCGAGAGGGAGCAAGCAAGCATGTAGGGAGCTTTGGGTAACGGCACCGCCAGTCGAGCTGAATGGACCTCTTGAGTGAGGCGAGGCGATGTGACGATACTACGGGTAGTAGTATATCACGTCCGTCGCGTCAAGTTGAAGCGCAGCAGCAGTAGTAATTCCCTGCGCCCTGTGTTAACCCGTCAGCCCTGGAGCCAAGTTCCTCCTGGTTGTCGCGAATCTATGTCTCAAACCCGGACCCACAGTCCACCTCTTGATCACCCTGGAAGAGCTGAAAGCAGAGAAAAGCACTAATACGCTTGGTCCGTAACTCCGATGCTACCTGCTACCTGTCACCTGTCACCTGTCGAAAATCCTGGGGGGGTGGGCCGCCCCCTGGGCCCTGGCGACGGTTTTTATTGCCGATCGGAGCCCCGGGTGATCGGCTCCTGTCAACCATCTCATCCGGCCGATCCAAAGGAGTACATGTAGGTGAAATCCGACTTGGGCCGGGGGACTGCGGCACTCGACATTTATGATTATTCGACCGGAGCTCCCTCCGGAAATTAATAAGTGAAACAATTCAGCTCAGTAAGGGTTCTCGCGCTCTAGCTGCTGCTTGCACAACCCACTCTCCCCAAGATGCTCTGTTCGCACTCAACAGCTGGTGTCACTGGTTCAGGATGGGCCGTGACAACGGTCGACAGGCGACGTCGCATCGCTGCATGCATGCGCATGTGTGCATGTCGGGGACGTACGTGTGTGGCTGCGAGGATAACGGCGCTGCGCGCGAGGTGTGCATGACAATGCAGGTGGTGCAACGTGTAGAAACGTCAGCTTACAGCTTCCACGAGCGTGACCGAAGATCATGTTCTCGTGGGGGGGTTAATAATGGTCTCTTCGGGAATAGGTGCTCATACATCCTGATGGCTGCGGTCGTCGGTACACGGCGAACCCGGGGCGCATGATCATAATACGAACTTGGTATTGCATGTGCATACCAGGTACGAGTACTTACTCCATCCATCCATACATCCCCTTTCCAGTAATACCCCGGACTACCACCACCACCACTACCACCACCACCACCACCACCACCACCAAAGACCGGGATGCGATAATAAACTGCGCCCTCATACTACTACCCCGCACGTGAGACCTTTTCCTGGTATTCCGTTTTTTTCAAAAGGTCGTCACAAATAATCCATGCGTTTCCCTAAAGCAGGCTGCGCAAGTGCCTATCAAGCGCTCTGCCACGTGGATCGAATCCCGAAGCACACCCAGGTAGTCGGGCAACCGATCACTATCTTCTTAGCAAACAGACAGGAAAGGTCATATGACCCTTCGGAAATAGACACGAGTGACCTCGAGGAATAGCCCTCTAGCGGTGTTGTGAGCCCGCGATGTGGATGGAAGCCCGCTTCGTGATCCGGTCATGGACCTTTTGTGCTGCCTGCTGGTCAGCGATGACGGCGGACGAACCGTCAGGAAGGATGCTCCCGGGTCAAGGAAAGCATATCGAATATTCCGCAAAGACCCATTCACACCACTTCGTCGGCGCACGAGCTGCCAAAAATGAGGCGGCACACCCCGAGTAACCGGTCCTACTGGCACCGCGATTCCCAATAAAGGAGAATGGACGACCGAGGGAGGCCATCTAGTTGGTCCGCCATGTCTCACCTGTCAACTTGGAATGTCTCTCCGTCCCTGTCTGACCCCTGTCTCCAAAGAGTCGGTACACCATGTTTTCCAGTGGGGTCCCGGCTTTGCGAGGGCATACGTGGATTGGGAGACAATGGGAAAGAAGAACAAGGGCCCGTTGGAGCCCAATGCCGCCACTTAACACGGAGTTGGTTGGGGGTGAATGCCGGTGGAGCGGGCCGCATATGGCCCGTCCTCGTCTTTGGGTACCCTTGGCATTACTACTACAGAGTACTCCGTGCTAGTAGGTATTTTATAAAGAAGAGGTGTGATATCCATGGTAGGACAATCTCCCTTTCCGTTCTAGGTATCAGAGTATCCAAGAGTAGCCCGCTCTTTTCCACATAGAGCAGGTCAACCCTGCTGGTACAAGAGTACGACGACATGTACCGCGCTAGTCAAGGGGCCCCCCCTTGACACATCTGACTTGTCAAGTTCCAACATACTAGTGAAAATACCTGGAGGCTGGATCGTATCAAGCCACAGACGCCGCCATCTTCCCTTGTTATCGTCATCGGCGACTACATACACACTCATCATGCGGCCGAGTCCAGCGGCCTTGTCTCCGGGCAAGCTCACCCCGAGCTTCAACTTCCGTAAACAACGTCCGAGGTACCTCCGGTGGCAGAGTCAGTATCACTCCGCCCAGATGGGGGGCCTCTTTGCGAGTTAGAATGTCCGTCGGACGGCTAAAATAACTAGTGCCAGGTTGCCAGCTCCACGATACATGCCACCAAGACAAATGCCTAGGCAACGACGCTCCTCACTCCACGCTTGCCACTCCATCTCAGCTGTGTATGCGTCAAGTGACCGTTGAGACCCGAGCAGCACACTACAAGGATCCTAGCTGGACGTACAATGCCGATATTGCATGCGAGTGAATGGGTTGAGTCGATCACTTCCCTCGTGTGCACCTCATCCGTTGTGTAATCGCATGGGGTCTCTGTACATGTACCGTCTACTCCGGACAGTGTCCACTTCCTCTTAGTCCCCGGTCCTCCTCCATCCTGAGTCCCAAGCTCCGAAGTCTATCGATATAGCCAGAGCATTCGTCCTTCGCTCGTGGCCCTTGATCACACGTTGGACCATGTCTCTACCGTCACTCTTATCCGGTTTCGGTGCCTCCCCACCGGACCCAATGTCTCAACCGACTGCATCGCCACCCTAGTTCTTTCATCCCATCGGCGATATAGAAGCGTCTACATGACTTCCGCTAGAAAGAGGAGTGACGCAGAAGGGGGAGGGACCTCGGTCCGGTCCTGTCTCTGATAATGCGTAGGGGGGGGTGTAAGTTCCAAGTCGGAGTATGCCCCCTTGGGACTCATGGGAGAGGTGGTCCTATAATGTCATGGTACTTCTACATCTGATGCTTTCGACGCACCTCCGTCTATTAACTCGTCAATGTTTTCAGGAACTCCTCTATTATCTTGCCCTTCCCATTCCTTCTCCCGAGTTTCCCCTCTCTAGTCACCCTCTCATCTTACAACATTACACACAATCATTCTACTGCTACCAAGATACCACAGCATCATGACAACTCACAAGGTCGGACACTACTCCTTCAAATGGACATCCCAACACATGTCCAAAGAAGAAGCCGAACCTCTCAAGCACACCTACGACGAGCTCGGCAGCTACGTCGTCACCAAGCTTCAAGAGATCGCCCAGAGGAACAAGAACTCGGAGGGCGGACCGGTTCCGCCCCCTTGCCAGATGGACCTCTACGGCCTGCTGCGGGATCACCGTCACGAAGATGAGCGTCTCGCCCAATTCTGGGACGAGACCCATACGGTGCCGGAATGGGTCGACTGGGAGCAGATCGAGCGCGGCCAGAAGTTCCTGTACCGCTATGCCCCTGGAAATCTCATGGGTTTTGCGCTTCAGGGCTTCATGGGCGAGAACACGGCTGCTCCCGGGATCTCCGAGGTCCTCATACGCACAGGTGGCTTTTCCACACGGACACTCCTCCGGAGACTCCTCGAGACGTTCCAGTTTCTCCTCCAGGTCACAGAGTCACTCGACGCTGTCAAACCTGGTGGGACTGGCCACATCACCACCATCCGCGTGCGGCTACTCCATTCCATGGTCCGCGAGCGCATCATGAGAATAGAAAAGACCCGCGGCAACTACTTCGACATGGAAGAGCTCGGGGCCCCTGTTAACACCATCGGCTCCATCCACTCCATCACCACCTTCAGCTGCAACCACTCGTGGCTGCAACTCCCCTTCATGGGCGTCTACCCAACTGAGCAGGAGACCACGGACTACATTGCTCTGTTCCGGTACATTGCCCACGTCATCGGCACACCGACGCAGTACTTTGAGACCACGGCCAGGGCAAAGGCCACAATGGAGAGCATGCTCGTGCACCAATTCCGTCTCAACGAGACCTCGGACGTGGTAGCGCACAACTTTGTGCAGACCCTGACGGATCTGCCGCCCATGAACGTCTCCGCCCAGTTCATCGAGGCTGGGAGCCGCGTGTTCAACGGTGATGATCTGTGCGACAAGATCGGTCTGGGACGCCCATCGTGGTACTCTTACGCCTGCTTCAGGGGGTTCTGCTGGCTGGTCTCGGCACTTGCGTTTCTGCAGCATGCTAGTCCCATGTTTGACGAGTACATCACGGGATTCCTCAAGAGGACTCTCCATGATGTTGTGATCCACAGCAAGAACGGCCTCGCCGGTGGCTCCAAGCTGGAGTTCAAGCATGTTCCGCAATATGGCAAGACGGTCGGCAAGGAGGGCCATGAGCGATCTCCGCCGTCGTCAGCGTCTTGGATAACGCGGCGGCCCGTGGAGACGTTTTTATTTGCTTGTTTTGTGCTCGGGTGTCTACTTTTCGTCACTGTCATGTTGCTCATGTCCCAGGCAGTGGGCCTGTTGTACATGAATTTGGCTCAGGACCAGATGCTCGTCATCCACGAGAGTCATTCATTTGTGTAGATCTAGCTTTCTTTTCAAACTTAGTTTCTTATGTCTTTTTTGGGAGGTATTTTCTGCGAGTTATAACAGTCAGCAAGTAATGTAATTTGTATTCTGGACAAATTTCTCGTATCAACCGTACTTAGTGATCCTAAGAGTTTCATGAGACTCTGTAGAGTCATATCGATCCGGGAACGTCCTCCTGCCGGAAAAACAAAGACGAAGAGGAGTACTCGGCATCTCACGTCAAGGATACAAACGAGCGAGACAACTACCGCGATAACCATGATCCCCATGACTTGCGAATCCCTCCCGTTCTCTCCGCAAACCGTCGGGGACTGTAACCCCTGTTGTTCCCGTGGTCGCCAGATTCAAGGCGGAAAAAACTATTCAGAGTGGGCTCGGCTCCACCCGCTCAGCTTGTATGAAGAATATCTGGACATGTACCGATACAAGTCCAGGTGCTGAGGAGACTGGCGACCAGGGGTGGTCCCACACCTGACCGGGGTACCCGGCCATGATAGCGTACATATCATATGTCAGATCGGATCGTCACCCCCCGGACTACTGTATGTTGTGTCACCGGAAATCCACAGGCTCGGTGTATACGGCTTCCTATCACCACACCCCGTCTTCCAACCCTCCCGTGATAATCCCTCCCCGCCACACCGGGCATCCCGTGGGCCAGACCTGAAGGGTGGACAGGACAGACCGTGAGGAACTTTCCATTTATCACAGTGTCTCAGACAGACCGATGGGAGGGGTTACGAGGATGCCCGCGTTTAAACGGGATTTGTTTGTTTCAAGGAATTATCATGCGCAAACGGCTTACATCATGATACATACAGCATGAGGTTCTTGAGGCTCTTGCAGTTACAAGCTGCATATATAAAGGCGCACATACCCCCAGTACAGTGAGCTGCATATACATTTAGATTACCTGCCCAGCCAACAACACTGATCCAAGTGTATACAATTTTTGTTATACCCAGAACTGGTTGTTCAGGTTGTTACACCGCATCATTACCCTCCCGACTTGTTCTTATTCTTCCCATTCGTCACAGTTGCTTGAACCAACGATGAGCGGCACGACAACATCAACAACAATGACCCAGACGGTCACACGCCCTGTCCCGCAGAAATCGACGGGAATACCAGCGGGAAAAGTTGCCGTGAAACTGCCCAACCTATTCCAGGGTTTCCTCAAGCAGACACCGCCGTTGAACCCATACTACGAGGAAGTCCGCAGCGAATCAGAGCGATGGTTGACGAGGTAAGCTTCAGTGCGACACTCTAGGTCATAGTCACCTCGTGGTGCTGACTGTCGTGGGAAGGTTCTGCTCTCTGTCACCGCAGATGCAGATGAAGCTTCAGAAACTCGACTTCTCCTATTTCTGCGCCATCATGGCACCGAACGCTCCGCGCAAGGAGTACCGCACTATCTGTGACTGGGGGAACTGGGTACGTTTGGCTACCATGAGAGTTTACTTCAAGGCACTCGCTAACTATTTTCGTTTCTCAGGTATTCCCATATGATGACAGTACGTAGCACGACATACAGTTCGTCCCACGGCTACTTACTAACTAATTTAGTGTTTGACGGTGGAGACCTCGGCGGCGAGCTGAAAGATGACCCCATTAAGTCCAGGATCGTCGTGGACAGCCTTCTAGAGCCATTCCTCACAGGGGAAGTATCAAAGGGCAGGATGCGCATTGTTGAGGCACATGATGATGTTGCGCGGCGCATCTTTTCGGTAAGAAAAGCCACCCCCGAAATCTGTGACTTGGGACTCCGCGGCTGATATGTCACCAACAGACTTGCACGCGAGGCGTCAGAAGAAGGTTCCTATACCGCATGCACTTGTACAGCAAGGGAGTTCTCACACATCTTGACGACCATTTTGATGGACGGAGACCTACTCCGGAGGAGATGATTGAGACGAGGCGGGACTCAGCTGGGTCCGGTCCGCTATACCACCTCGTCGAGTACGGCCACCGTTTGCATGTTCCAAACAAGGTATTCAAGGATCCCGTCATCCGTGAGCTGGAGAACTTGGGCATGGAAATGGTTTGCATGTGAGTTCTGCCCCTGCCTCATGCTAGACACCCCCGAGAGAATGTCTGCTAATAAAATTCAAGTACCAATGATCTAGTGTCTTATCAGAAGGAGGAGGTGAGTAGAGACCAGCTTTTAGAATATCCCCTGACTGTGCAGTTCGACTAATAAGTATTCCCCACACAGGGCGATGGGTACACTGGAAATATTGTCGCCGCATGCCGCATGGACGGCATGTCCGCACAGGAGGCCTTCGACTATGTAGGCAGACTTCTCGAAGAGAGGTACCGCCGCTGGGAGGCAGCAGAAGCCAGAGTCCCCCACTGGGAATACCCGACGAACATGCATGTGGCCAAGTACATTGAAGGCATCAAGGCGGTTGTGCGGGCCAACCTGTACTGGAGGTACGGGCTCTGCCACTCTTACAACATCCACCCTATTACAGGCTAACTCTCGGGTAGTTTTAGGACAAAGCGCTATCTAGGGCGTGACCCGGAGGAGGTAAGGCGCACGGGGATCATCTACGTGTTGAAGAATCCTCCGTACATGGTGGATGATAGGACAGAGAAGGAGGAGACTGTTCTAGTAAGAGGTTGACATGGTTTGAGAGGTGCGCGTGAAAGGAAAGAACTGGAGATGAGCATGATTGGGACTGCGACTGCGATGCACTCTTTTTTTCTTTTATATCTCGAGATTGTATTTGCTGTATTTCAGGCGCGGGCCTCGAAGTTTCCTGCACAATTCCTATTTATTCGAGTCAACATTCTGTCCACCTTTGTTTCTACAGTGGTCTCACTCAACTTGACCAGAGAGTGAGTTGGACGCCTTGTGTTTTTGAAGCCATCTTAAGTCGGGTCCTATCAAGTCTCGGAACGAGCACCTGGGCAGCTTTATAACAACGAAGGTGGAGCAAGAGCATGGCGTGACGAGATTATGAAAGAGTCCACAAAACCTAAGCTCTCCGAAAGAGACGGGTAAGCTGACAACTAGTAGTAGCTGCTCCATCAGCGCCCACACGACGACGCGACGCAACGGTTGGATTCCGCCAAAACACAATGATCTCAAAAAGAGGAATGCACGTGTATGTATACACGGGCAAAAAAAAAGGAAAAAGAAAAAAGATTGACAAGGATGGGATTCGAACCCATGCTCTTTCGAACTGCGAGTCATTTTTCCTGACTATTTCTCGTGTTAGTGGGACTAGGTTTGTATTGAGGTGATCGAAGAGTTGTGGGTACGTACACACAGCGCCTTAACCGCTCGGCCACCTTGCCTTAGAAGCTCAACTCTGAGTTGAACTTCGGCGTCCGGAATGATGCTTTTGTGCAGAGGTATGGGTTATCCTGACCATGACCCGCTCGACACTAAAGTGTGTGCCATCCACACGCTCCCTCTATGCTAGGCCACACTGTTTCAAGGAGATATTTCTCAGTCTTCATATACTTTATTAGTAGAATAAAGTATGTGCTTGCCGGAAGCTATCCTGCCCTCAAATTTTGTAAGCACGAACCTCCTTGAGTGCCGTCTCGTTAAAGTGCTGTGTATAAGTATCCTGGGACTGTGGCCTTCAGTAAGGGTCACAGCATCGCAGCTCGCTAAAACTCAGTGTTATGTTACAGTCTATGAGTTTCATTGAGACCTACGCCAGTGCTAATCCGGTGTTCATAGGGAGATATTAGTGAGCCTAACAGTACTGCCTGAATACCCTTGGCTGTATATGTCTGCCTCATAAATCATCGTTACAACCTACGACGCCCCTAATGCGGACTGCATTGGTTGCATTCAATCAAAAGCCGCATGGTTCGAGGTGAATACGATACTCCTAATATGCTCAGGCTAGTGTCTCAGTCGCCTAGTTTGTTACGTGAAGACAACCCGCGCCCCGGTAGCGCTGTGGCTCAAACACACGTGGCGGGCATGTGCAAGGAACGGCATGTTGAATTCCCCGGGAGCGTAAAACAGGGTCTTCTGACATCACTTCCGAGCTCCCAATTGCTAGCACCTTTGACGTCTTTGGGTTCAATAAAGAGTCAACATCTTATGCCAGCGTGTGGCACAGGAGCCGCGTGCGTCAGAAGGATTCAAAACACCTAGCTGGCCACATGTCCGTCGACCTCTCTCAATAGTGATTGTCAAGGCTGAAACAGCCGTAGATCAATACGCAACAACTCTTTGCTGTTTGTTTGAGTGTGAATCTCCAAATTGGGCTCTTATATGCACGGGTGAATTGCGCCTCCAACGAGCGTATGCACCTATGCGGATTTACCGCCGGTAGAATGTAAGACATTGGACTTGAGAGCCCTAATAAGAGTAAAAGCAACGTCTAATGTAGAACATCGGGGCGGATTGATTTATAGATAAAATTACCAATGGTGGGACTCCCGGGCTGGCGGGTAGAGGTTGGATGTAGAGAGACTATGCGGGTCCTAGTCCCACCAGTCCGGGAATGGACGCTATTGTAGTTTACCAACAACATAGACTATTCCGAAGAATTAGGATCACGTAATTTCTTACATGCATCTATGGGTGTTGTAATGTGATATCCGGGGCAAGGTATTAGGTGCAACGGACTTGGTGTGAAGCAGTGTTTCCACTCCTGGATCTGGTCGTATATTGTACAGAAGACGAAGAAACCGTACGCTATATTTATATATGTGAACATATTTGAATAATCGATCCTCCCCTTTAAGACTCCCGGTACTGAGCCTTTGTAATGTCTGTGTAGCCTTTCCCTATTAAAACCTGAGAGTTCGCGTCTGGTTGGAGTCGCGGACGGACAGATCCGAGGAGCCCGTTATCTCATGCGCTAGCTACTGAGGAAGCGTCATAGAGGCTAGACAGTTTTGAACATCATTATTTATCCAGCCGCGGAGATTAGAGATGTGCCGATGAGAGCCTGAGACGACGCGCTATATTGAGCTCTTTGTCCGTTCAAAAAGACTCTCGAATCCAAAAGTCTGTCGCCTCTATTTAAGAGGGAAAATAGCTACTCGGACTAGACTCCCTTCAATTCCGCCCACTGCGGGATTTATCTAGCTTGTATCGATAGGTAACTCGAAACAAAGTACGTGAGACACAGGCACACTCAACACACAGGAACATATACATATATACACACATATATACACATATTTATAGGAAATGGGAAATTCCGTAGGGATTATAGTCCAAATAGCAATCTACTACAGTCCTAGTATCACTCTTGCAAAGTGGAAGGCCCACGGTTCAGCACTTACTTACCTGTACGTTAATCACCATGGCGCCACCGCTCCAATAAACTCCTAGAGTTCACTATACCTTGCTTGCAAGTCTCAGACTACGGGCTATAGTCCTTCCTTTCTCTCCACATACACCCACTCAGCTTGCATATCTCGTTGGCTCCCGAAACTTCTCACTAGTCATCTTCGGTCACGATTCATCTTGAGCGTCAGATTCCCATAATAAACGCCGTGTCTAAACACGGTATATCTTTGAGATTGAGTACCCTAGGGCAAGTTTATAGCACCTTCTGCTGGGGGAAATGCGATCTGGCTATGGGGCCACGTTGAAAAAGTAGTCATTAATATAAACTGGTACCTGGATAAGCACGACTTTACGGTTCATTGAGAGTCGATTAGAGGGATGATCTACTCCGAGATGATAAAGTGACCATGACGAACCTTCGAGTGTACAAGGACTCATAGCAGCCAATTGAAACTCCATTATAGCTTGAAGTCCGGTTTTTGGTCTACACTAGAGATTTAATGGATTATTTGAACTGGACATGACTTATCCCAGGGTCATAAAGGTTACATGTAAGTTTGGAATTGTTGGGTGATGATAATACTGAGCACAAGTCACTGCGTAAGTAAGCTCGCGGGAGTTAAACAGCCGATGTGGAATAGAATCAGCCACTTTGTAGAAAACGTGGTGAAAAATAGAGGGGTTAAAATAGACATGTATCCATTTTGTCGTGCCGCTCATGGCGTAACGATTCGACCAAGAAGCTCCCTCGACTTCACACTACTATGATGCCTCCTAAAACTTTGACTACTGTGTTCTAAGTATCCCTGAAGTTGCATTTTCGGGCATCCCAGGCTCACACGCAAGAATAGCGGTGTTCGATTCTCAGAATATAAAGATGGAACATAACTGCCATTTGTGGGGATAACGCCCGTTGTAATTTACAGTTTACATACATAAATACTTAAGACCCAGTCATAAACATCAGCCGCAAAACAACCTAGACCGAGAGTAGCCCGCCCCCGATCACGCGGTCCAGCCCCCTGCTACTGGCCTCCTCCTTAATCGAATACTCCTAAGCCCCAAGAACTCCAGTATTACTGAAAACGTACCCTATGCACATAGAAGAGTACCGTCATTCATCTCGTGATGGCACGTCATTGGCACCACCACGCATCTGAGTGCAGCCAGCAGCATCATGATTGGGGGACGGGGGGCCAGCAGATTTCGAAGAAAGTTACCTCGCACGACCCAATATATCTGCTCACATTCTTTTTTCAGGCGGCCGTCGTCCTCGCTGTACACCAAGTAGGCAACGACATGACGCCTTGACCAGGCTGACGCCCTCAGCCCTGGGTGACACTAGGCAGCCTACCATCCCGGAAAAGATGTACGCAGAGTTGAAATACAACGTGGCAGTTCGTGATTCTAAATAGTATTGATCCTGGTCAATTACGAGTGAATAAATCACCGCAGCCTAAACGGCGTACATACCTACCTTTAGGTATACTTTAGCGGTTCAGTCGCATAGGTAACCAGGGGTGAGCGCGGGGCATGCAGCAAGCAACATGAGGGGTGAGTTCTCCCAACATCAAATGTGACAAGTCCAGGGCGTACAATAAGACGAGCGAGATTTCTGGACTAAAACGGTCTCAATCTTTTTCGAACGATATCAATTCAAATTCACTACCTTTCTCGAGGACATTCCCTGCAAAGACAAGGTCAACGCGCCTCCTCAAACAACAGACAATGTCACCCCCGACAAACATCGAGGCGCCTCACCCGCCACTCAGCTACACAACCTCGCCCGTTGCCTCGTTCCTCGCCGTCACGAAATCAGAATTTCTCGCATCCAGACCACGCATCCAGAAGCTCATGACCGGCGCCGTAGTCTTCCGCCAAGCCCCGCCCTCGAACCCGACCGCCACCGCCGCCGACCAGGTCCTGGTCGTCCGGCGCGCAGCCTCCGACTCATACCCAGGCACGTGGGAGGTCCCGGGCGGAAGCATCGACGAGACAGATAGCACCGTTATAGCCGGCGCAGTCCGCGAGCTCTGGGAGGAGACGGGCCTCAGGGCACGCCATGTACCATGCGCGGTGGGGATGCTCCTCCAGGACGGGCGCGCAGCCGAGATAGCGGCTAAGGATGACTCGAGGCTGGACGACGATGGTCTGACGGTCACGTTTGTCGAAACTGGTCGGGTTTGGGGAAAGTCCACGGTCATGGTGGAAGTGGAGAGCACGGCAGAGGTGACAGTCCGGCCGGACGAGCACTCGGAGTGGGCTTGGGTCACCGAGGAGCAGGTCCGCGATGGGTGGATGGATGGTCTTGGTGGAGGCAAGAGGGAGCTGACCTTTGTTAGCGAATGTGTCAGGTGGACATTGCTTGACGCTTTTCGTATGCGCAAAGAAGTTAACCCCTAAGAGCCGCGCCATGGGCCCAGCCGGGTTGGTCTTGGAAATGTAAGGGCTGCTCTTCCACAAGAGCGCTGAAGTGCACAAGTAATTCTGGCTGCTAAATGATATGAGCAATGCTATTTGAGATTCATGTGATAGATGAGAGGGCCTTCGGGAATCAGCGTAACAGCGACATCACCAAAGCCTCTTCGATGTGCTCTCACTTTACTCCCACTCACAACTCCAGGTCAAACCATCAGCAACCGTACCCAAAAAGAAAAAAAAAAGAAAGAAAAAGCAACCAAGAAATAACAACTCCATTCCACGCTCGCAATGACTGAACTCTAAGCCTTCTTATCCTCGGGCGAAAAGTTAAGGCTGATACTGTTCACGCAGTGCCGCTCATCCGTCGGCGTCGGGAAGCCCTCCCCCTTGAAGACGTGACCCAGGTGGCCGCCGCAGTTGGAGCACACAATCTCGGTGCGGCTCATCCCCAATGTGCGGTCCTCGTGGCGGGTCACGGCTCCTGGGATGCTGTCAAAGTAGGCGGGCCAGCCGCAGCCCGACTTGAACTTCTGCTGCGCCTTGTACAGGGGCGCGGCGCATCCGGCGCACGTGTAGACACCTTCCTCTGGGTAATGCTTGTCGAACTTGCCGGAGCCGGGGGGTTCGGTTCCCTTTTCACGGAGGATGCGGAATTGCTCTGGGTTTGGTGTTAGTTTGCGCCAACAGATAAATGTGCTCAGGGATGGAAGGGGGGACGGCATGTAGAGCTCACCCTTGTTCAAGACAGCGCGCCACTCATCGTTGGTGCGCTGATCGGGGTAGGACATTTTGGAGGAGGAATTAGATGACGATGACCCGAAGAGGCTACCGAGGAATGACATGGAGCGGACGGGGACGATTGGTCGGAGGGCGCTGAGACGAGCCTGGACTGGGATCCTTGTTCTGGTGGTGATGTTGGACGTGGCGTAGCGGAGCGAGGTGATGAGGGGACGAAACCGCATCAAGCCGGTTGTGGTGGACGGACGAAGGGCGAGGGCGAACTTATAGGACTGTGAAGCGATGAACAGCTGGAGAAATCATAGGCGTTTTGGTCACAGTCCTGAGCGGCAGTGGGAGTGAGATTCAAATTGGGAAGATGAAGAGTTGACAAATCACGATGGCGGTGCATTCACTGTGGTCGGAAGATCTGGAATCTGTATCATGCATGATCTGTCAGTGGCGTCTTTCGGCAACGGTTACATCATCCGAGACGGCACTGGAGACTTGATTCCAAAAGAGCTACCCTAAACACGAAGCGGACACCGGACCACAATCGCCGCTGCGGGGAAGTCGGGTTTCATTTGTTCGAGGCAGCCCATCTGTCGATGTTCATTACCTTTCATTCCCGCATCCATCCTTCTGCGCCTCGTTGTCAGTCCTACCTATAGCAGTTAGATTGGACGTCGGATTCGAAAGTCAAACCACGTTGCCCCGCGTATTGAAATGGCAAGTTGATGCCGTGGCTACCGGAAGAGGGCGACGTAATTATTAGTGGTATCTGGGTAGACAAACACTTGGACAATTTTATGTCTCTGAATGGCGTATTTAAAAACGATTTCAACCTCCAGGCTGCATTATTGATTCGGAGTATCTGCCTGCAGTTTATCCATCACTGGAGCTTCATTTGTTTATTACCAAGGTACCTCAACGTTGGGCAGGCACCCGTACAATCTTGCTGTTCCCCCCGCCAAGTGGTCCGTGCACAGTGGGAATTTACCCTACGAGTTCCAGTTATCAAAGTGGCTCCTGGCCGCTTCAGGTTCCTGTGTTGCTTCAAGGTGGCCTCCTCCCCACAGCACCTCTTCCATCTGCCGCACTCCTTCTCGACGCATCTCTCATAGCCATCCTACAATCACGCCTACGCCGTCACAGATTGCAAAATGTCTAGGAGAGCACCCAACCCTGCCGCCGAGCGGGCGGCGCAAAACCAGGCAACCCTCAAGAACCTCCTGAAGTTGGAGCCCAATAAGGTCTGCGCCGATTGCAAGAGGAACAAGCGTACGTTTACCCTCCCCGGGTACCCTACTCGAGGATCGCTGGAGAAACTAATCCAGACATTGTTCTGCAGACCCCCGATGGGCCAGCTGGAACCTCGGCGTCTTCGTCTGCATCCGTTGCTCCGGCATCCACCGCGGCATGGGCACCCACATCAGCCGTGTCAAGTCCGTCGACCTCGACTCCTGGACCGAGGAGCAGATGAAGAGCATCCTCAGCTGGGGCAACGCCCGCGCCAACAAGTACTGGGAGGCCAAGCTCGCCCCCGGCCACGTCCCCTCCGAATCCAAGATCGAGAACTTTATCCGCACGAAATACGAGCTGAAGCGCTGGGCCATGGACGGGCCCATACCTGATCCCTCTACCCTCGATGCCGACGGCGACGACAACCTGCCCCTGAGCGCGGTCAAGGAGAAGCAGAGCATTAATAGGAGTGCCTCTGCTGGGACGGGCTCCGCCGGCCAGTCTTCTGCTCGCCGTCCCGCCGCCCCTCCTGTCGTCGACCTGATCGGTGGTGTCGAGAACACACCTCCACGCGCGAGCACCACAGGACCTCCTGCCACCAGCGCCAGCAAGGTACCCCCCAAAGCAGACCCCGCTCCGCCCAAGTCCACTCCTTCCAACGCTTCCCTCCTCGGCCTCGATTTCCTCGGTGAATCGTCCGCGCCCCCTCGGCCCGCGAGCACAGGCGCCAGCACGCCAGGCGCCCAATCACGGCCGGACCTGAAACAGTCCATCCTATCACTCTACGCATCCGCGCCGAAGCCCCAACCACCCCAGCAGACGCAACACCAGCAGCAGCAGGGCTCGTTTTCTGGGATGAACTCACCACCGCTCGGCCACCAGCAGCAGGGCTCCGTCGGGGGCTTCAACGACGCTTTCAGCAACCTGAGTATCGGCGGCGGCACTACCAGCCCTCCACCTCCCGCCGCCGACCCATTTGCCAGCCTGGGAAGCCATTCGAGTCGCGGCCCTCCCGCCCAGAAGCCCGGCAGCCATAGCTCCTTCGGTAGCCTCGGCGGGGGCAGCTTCTTCTCCCCCAAGCCTGCCCAGCCTTCGCCGTCGTTGCACCAGAAGAAGCCGTCTGATGGGGGTTTCGGCGACTTTGGCTCCTTTACATCCCCGGCTCCCGCGAAGCGGGCCCAGCCTACTACTACATCTCACACTGGTGACCTGTTCGATCTCGCGGCACCTGTCAGCCAGACGGTCACCTCCCCGCCTCCGACTACGACACCCCTTCCCGCCGCTTCCAGCTCCGTCTTCAACCTTTCATCCACTCAAAACAACTCGACCCTTCAGACATCGCCACCCAAGGACACTGCCACGCCCGCCTTTGGTGCAGCAGGAATCGCGGGGGCGGACGTATGGGGAGGAGGCGCGTGGGCCACGCCAGAGCCCGCCGCGCCCGCAGCACCCGTGGCTGCAAGCAACCCGCCTGCCGCTTCTTCAAGCAGCCTCGGCTGGGGCGCGACCGGCGGGTCCTTCGCCAACACGCCTATCGTCCCCGGGTCGGGCGGCGGCTTCAATGTCCAGCCCAAGGTCGCGGCGGATGAGGAGTTTGGCGGATGGGCCAGCAGCACAGGTCCATCGACTAGCACAGCGGCCTCGAAGCCACCCGCCTCGGGCAGCGGGTTCGGGGCGGTCGACGAAGACTTGTTCTCCAACGTCTGGCAGTGAGCATGCATGCGCGGGACATTAAAATAATGATAGGTAGGATTTGGCTAAGGCGCTGCGAGTTGGTTTCTCTCGTGTCCAAGAGGCGATGAGCACAGGCATGCATACATACATGATGGGCGTTTTAATGCGTGCCTGGCGTCTTTCTTGTAGATTATCCAAAGAAAACAGGCGCAAAATAGGAGCATGACTAGAAGAAGCAAAGCTCGGTCTGTGTTTATTGTCAAAGTATCGATCAGCTCGCAGAACTCCGAACCAACAACGCCAGAAAACATGAATGCAACCCCCGACATCTAGGTACATTCTCCCACGGCCTCGTGGCGTCCAAGGCACCATAACTCCCGCAAACCCAGCATTTCCGGATGTTCCACCGAGCATGCCATAGTATACATACCCCTTGGCTATTTGTTTTTGTCGGTGCTTGCGGGATATTCCGTTTTCATCACGATCCGAATATCAACTTTAGCCCATAATACAGGACCAGGAATACCCCGACGATAATGGCCGACAGCTTCAATATCGCCACCTTGTTCCCCGACGCCGCCATCCGAGTCAGGCGCCCCGCTGATCCCTTCATCTGCGTGCCCATCGTAGAAAACGTATCGGACTGTATTTTATTACACGGAGATTGTCAGTGATCTGGCGGCATAGTCTCGTAGAGCAATCTATTTCCCCCCCCCCTCCCCGGGACGGCCGAGGGAGGACACAGGAGGGGTCGCGTTTGGGAACCTACGGTGCTGTCGATGAGGCCCTGGGAGCTGGCCTGATCGTAGATGCCGACGGTCACGCCGCGCAGGGCGGAGACCTTGTTGGACAGCTCATCCAGACGCGCATTATTCTGGCGCTCGCGCTCGTAAGCCTCGGCCATGGCGTTCGATGCGGTGGGGAGGTGGGAAGTCGTCGAGGTCAGGTCCTAGGGGCTCGCTGCCTCCGACCGCCCAGGTCGTTGATGAAGCGAAGTACTTGTACGTCTCTGGGTAGTCGCGGGGAGAGTTACGAGTATGACTGGCGCCGGGTTGTGGGTCGCGGCGAGTGGTGCTCGTCGGGACAGGTGTGCGTGTCGTCGGGTTTGGCTGGTCGTTTCGCTGCAGATACCAAGATAAGGGGGGCTGCCGGCAGAAAGCCCGGGGAGCGGATGACGCAGGCACAAGCACACATCACCCCTACTGGAGGTACTGAGTACCGTTGTGCTGCACCGCCACAGTGCGCCACGCGGCACAGGTCAGCAGGGGTCTTTCGTCTACCAGGTAGGTAGGGGTATGTACTAAGGTTGCCGACGGTCCCGCCACACACTGACGAAGCTCCTACTCCTGTTCCGTCATTCCCTGGCCGACATTCCATCTTTCCCCCCAGCTTTCTCCTCCCCGCAGAATCCGGCGCGACCGCGTCACCTCTTATTCTCCTCCCGCCTCTCGCTCTCGCGACGTACAGAAAGATCCCCATTTCGCTTCATTTGTTTTTTTTTTCTCCTTTTCCTTTGCACCCAATCGCTTGACGCAAAGGCAGACGCCGCTCCGACGAGAACCTACCAGGCCTCACCGGCACCCCGCCTTCGGAGAGGCACGACAAGCCACCCCACGATTACTCCGACTGCCTAACCGACGTCGCACAAACATTCGAAGCCCAGAATATTCCAATTTTGGCAGCCTAGAAGGCAGCAAACATATCCAAGATGGGCATCAACAACCCCATTCCGTCGTCTATGGCGTGTAAGTCCCCGGCCCTTCAACGTGCAATCTAGGTGGCTTGCTACTACTCCCAACGGCCCGCCACCAAACGTTGTTTCATCACCGCTCACATGCTAACCGCCACCCTACGTACACAGCGGAATGCAAAAAGTGCGGCAAGATCCTCGCCTCTTTCGTTAACCCGCGCCAGGCCTTCGGTCCCGACAAGGTCATCCCCCCCTCCATCCTCTCCAACGCCAAGGGCCTCGCCGTCATCACCGTCCTCAAGGCCGGCTTCCTCGGCTCCGGCCGCTTCGGCAGCGGTCTCGTCGTCGCACGCCTGCCCAACGGGGGATGGAGCGCACCAAGTGCTATCGCCACCGTCGGCGGCGGCTTCGGTGGGCAGATTGGCTTCGAGCTCACCGACTTTGTCTTCATCCTCAACGACTCGAGCGCCGTCAAGACGTTCGCGCAGGCGGGCTCGCTGACGCTCGGCGGTAATGTGTCGCTGGCTGCCGGGCCGGTGGGGAGGAACGCCGAGGCTGCGGGTGCCGCGTCGCTCAAGGGCGTGGCCGGCATCTTCAGCTACTCCAAGACAAAGGGTCTCTTCGCCGGTGTGTCCCTCGAGGGATCCGGCATCATCGAGCGCCGCGATGCAAACGAGAAGCTCTACGGGACGCGCTACACCGCCGCGCAGCTCCTCTCGGGCTCCGTGCCCCCGCCTCCTCAGGCCGGACCCCTTATGAACGTCCTCAACTCCCGCGTCTTCAGCGGCATGCGACAAGGCACCACCGATAACGAGTCCATGTACAACGACATGCCCATTTACAACGACTCCCACGACGACGTGGTCTGGAACGGTAACCGCGGCAGCGCCTACGGGGAGGGCGTGCGCAACGATCGCACGGGTGGAGGCTCATACGACGACAGCGGGTTCGGCAGGCCAGGTCGCTCCAGCACCTGGCAGGACGACGTGTACGATCGACCGGGTGGCGGTGGCGGCGTGTCCCGCTCTAATACATTTGCGTCCAGGGGCAGCCGCATGGACGACAGCTACGTGTACAGTGACAGCCCCGCGGAGAAGAGGGCGGGCCCCGGGCGGCCGACGGCACCGAAGCCCAACTTTGGCGGCAACAAGACAGCGTCTCTGAAACAGAATGAGGCGATTGCCATGTATAACTTTGACGCTGACCAGCCGGGGGATTTGGGGTTCAAGAAGGGTGATGTCATTACGGTTCTCAAGAAGACTGACAGTGACAACGACTGGTGGTATGTATCCATTCCCTCCCATCACCCCTCCTGGCGGGTTATTGATATTGGTACTAATGCATTGCAGGACTGGTATGATTGGATCACGACATGGGATATTCCCTAGCAACTATGTCAAGATGAAGGAATAAGAGCCAGTACGGGAGCCAGGGGGCTGCGGCGGAAGCAGATACGCCTATCCGGTGAATGACGGCGTTAATGTCAGAAGGACATAAGACGAGAATGTGGGAAAGACCCTGGAGCTACTACTGTTGTAAGGGTTCGTGGGTGGAAGTGATGTTCTTTTACTGCGTCGCATTTTGCATTTTTTTTCGCACTGTACTTCTGTTTCTATTTTCCGTAAGATGACTTAGAGAGAGGGAGAGAGAGGATACCTACTAACTAGGTCATGCTTTCATTGGGTTTCGCACGTGTTTAGGGTTTTCGGTCACAGCATGATACTCCCGGCATGCATTCTTTCGAATGAAAAAGTATTATTTTATCCCTACCGGTTCCAGATGCATGGTCAGTACATTTTGTCCGCCGTTCCAGGCAAATACGCCGCCCCTTCATTGAGCAATAACAGTAATAACGGGGTATTCCGCGATAGGGGAGACAGGGTTACACGTGGTCAGACAAGTGAAAAGCATGAACCATACTCTGAGAGCTTCTCACTCCAAAAGTCTCGTCGGGCAGTCATGATCCTGTCCAGGTAGAGCTGCGCACACAGCCCAGCGTCCGAGCTGCGCTGCATATCAATCTCGTACTTGTCAAAAATACTGGAGGTAGCTTCGTTCACTTGGCGTAGCATGGACTCTGTGATCACCATCGGCAGCTCTAGGATATGCGGCTCCCGGGAGGAGTTCTGTTTAGATGAGCAGTGACGGGGGAGGGGAATGGTAACTGTTGTGTCCCAGTGTGTCTGAGAACCGGCGTCGACCGTTGTCAGCTTGGTGGCTTCTTTTGGTATATTTTTACGTCTGGGCGATGCCCTCCGGCGCGATGGTCTCACTTGCGGTGGCCTCACGTGCGTTGGCCTCGCTCGAGGGCTCGGCAACCGGTCAGCGTGGCCTTTGCTGGTGACCGCCAGGGACTTGACTGGAGCAGATGTCGGAGCAGTCTCTCGCGCCTTCTTGCATTTGCGTGGAAATATGACCCGCGGGCTCGCCAAGGGGTCAGCGTGCTCTTCAGTAGCGACCGCGTTGGCGGAACTTTGCGTTTGCTGCCCTGTCGTTGAGTTTATGCCTTGCTGAATGGGTGTCTCTGTCGTATTCCCTGCCATGGTTGTGTCGTGCTTCTTGGTCCGGTTGCTTACGGCATCGTTTGGCGGAGTTATTGGCTTACTCTGGGTGTTGTCTCGGGGTTTATCCTCGGATTTTTTGCCTTGCTTCTGGATCGCTGTTTTCTTCTTCTTTGCTGGCGAAGCTACTTCATTCTCCGTCGGAAAGGGCTTGGTGTCTCTGGGCAGAGACTGTACCAGTGGAGTTGGCTCTGATGCTGGCGCCGGAGACCTGCAAGGCAGAGTCTCGTTGTCTATCGCGACAGATATTCTTTTCAGTGCTGTTCTGCTCTCCGGCAGTTTCGCAGGGGACTCCTCTGCTGCCGCCTCTGACTCCAATGCCGCTGTAGATCTGGTCAACTCGGATGGAGCATCACTCTTTCGCTTGCGTTGAGGTGGGGTAAATGGAAGACTTCGAGGCTGCGGTAGCATTTTGCGGAATTCTTGCGACAGCCCCTTTCTCGCGGTCATCGCCTGGCTGTTGTCCGGCATTCCGCTTTCTATGCCGAAATGACGGGCACCACCAGTATAGTGCCCTTGAGGCACCGCTTCTTCGAGTGTAGATGGGGACCAGGTTCTTCTTTCTGCTGCTAACGAGTCTGCGTTCAGTGAAGTTGCTCTTGGTATGGGTGTTGCGTGATGTTCGCCAAGCACCGGGCCCAGACCTGAGAACGGGCGAGCCGATTCGACAGGATCGAACGAAGATCGCAGGGGTGAGCTCACGCGAGGTTTATAGCTCTCGTGCCGGGCTTTTTCTAAGAAGACATTATAAGGATTTAGGAGAGGATTGTGAGTCGTCGGCTGTAAGAAGCTTTGGGGCTGCGGCTGGGGGTGACCATGGGGGTGCGAGACTGGCCAGCCCTGATGACTGATCGACCTCGGCATCAAGCTTTGCATCTCACTCGGTTGGAGCACATGTTGTGAGTTTGTGAGGCTGAGAGAATCATGTCTTCCAGATCCGTAAGGAAACTCCAGGCCTGAAAGGGCAGCGATGGATGAAAGCCGTGGCCCAAAACCTGCAGTAGGGTCGACTATTGGAGAGGGAAAGAGAGTGACGGACGAAGGACGTGGTCCAGGGCTGCCGGTAGGCTCAACTAATGGAGGAGAGAAAGTCGCCGCATGAGGGACCACCGGTGGTGTGTCTAGGCCATCGGAATAAGTGTTCATACGAAATCCAGACTTGTGGAGAGCGTAGCTGGCCAGGCTGAAGTCCCTCGCCTCCTGAAAATCAGCCACTATGGTGTGGCTCTGCTCTTCAATTCGGATGCGGAGTCGATGGAGCGTTTTGTCAAGACTTATTGTTTCTGACGGTCCCTTTGGTGATTCCAAGAGGTCCGTGAGTCTAATGGACAGCTTTCGGGGACTCGTGAGTGTGGTGTTCAGTCGTCTCGGGACAAAGATAGAACTCACCATGCGCTGCGCCCCGCAACGGACAAGAAGAACAAGTGTGATTCTAGTCAAATCGGACGCAACTTCTCCCTCAATCGAGAGAGATAAAACATGCCCAGGAAGTGTCGAATCGTAAACCCTTGGTCTCGAGCCGTTGTGAACCTCGAGTCGCTTGAGGGCGCACCCGGAGACGGGTGTTTCGGGACCGCCCATGTCTGTGATCCAGGCGTCGACCTAGGCAGACATAAAAGCTTGTCGTATCGCGATCAAAAAGACGTACGATCACATGGCAGATGCATCCTCTGCAGACGTGTGGTCTGTGTCCGAGATGGTGATGCCCCACCGAAGTACGAGATCTGGAGTCTAGAGTCTGGACACTGGACACTGGAGGTGCAGCGATGGCGACTTGGAGTCGGGGAAGTTGTCGAGGTTTGTGGGTCTAAAGGAACGCTGCCGATTGGTTAGAAGCAGCCTCCAGCCTCACGTGTCGATAAGATGCGATTTGCAACTGCAACCTGCCTGCACGTCAAAGGAATTTCCGGCGCGTAGGTAGCCAGCAGCACGCCTCCCTCCAGCTTCGGAGCATCCATTCAATCAGCCCTCCTACCCACGACGGCGCCACCATCACCATCACAGCGTCGCGAGACCATCTGTGGTGCACCTGGATGAGGCCAGCACCCGACATCGAATTTCATCCTCCCCGTGACTCCCCTCCGCTTCTGTTGAGTCCGCGGCCCCATCGCGATCTCCTTTGTCGCATTCCGACCGCAACGAGGCCCGAGCAACCGGCGCGTGTCGCCCCTTTCGAGCGACTATGGCCCCCCTTGGGCAGGACGTGCCGTTGCACACCATCGACCGGACACCCGAATATGAAGACTTTATGAACCGATTGCGAGAATACCACATCAAGCGAGGCACCACCCTAGACCCCGAACCCAGAATCGGCGCCATCCATCTCGACCTCTTCAAAGTCTTCAATCATATCGTGAAGAATGGAGGCTACGACAAGGTCTCGGAGGAGAAGCTCGCATGGCGTCGGATGGCGTCAGAGCTGGGCGTTGTCTCCAACAACGAGGCATCGACTGCCTTCTCGCTCAAGGAGAAGTTCTACAAGAATCTTGCCGCCTTCGAGATTAGTACCGTCCACGGCAAGGAGCCCCCTCCAAAGGATATATTGGAGGACGTGACGGCCAAGGGAGCTGGTCTGTTGACCCGGACGCGGGAGAACTTCAGGGTGAAGCGCGAGAGCAACGTTGGGGCCGCCGACTCGGCCGCATCAGGGGACGACGCTACTACGCCGGCACGCGAGAAACCAGTAGTAGATGCCGCAGCAAGCGCACGAGCATCCAGAGGCCTGCGCGAGGCTCCTCCCCAGAGAGTCATCTTCCAGCCGGATACCGGGCCGTCGCGCACGAGAACGGCCTCGCAGCAGGCCCAGACTCATTCCAACCCGCCCTCCGTAAATCACCACACACCAACTCCCAATCATCACGCAAACATCCCCTCCGGGCCACCGGTGCACCATGGCGGCAGAGGAGGCCCTTCCATCGTCCATCATCCCCCCAATGGAGAGAATACGTCGCACCAAGTCTCCACCTACCAACCCAGACATCTTAAGCCGCTGCCTCTACGGGCGGTGGCGACGCCTAGCAATGCGCCCAACGAGTTCTACAAGACACGCCAACAGCGCCAAATGGCGGAAGCGAGTCGGCAACCAATGCCACCCGGCAGTGAGTCCAGCTCATTTCACCCAATGTACCGATAACTAACCATTCCCAGCCGGCTACGACGGGCCCAACATCTACACACGATGTCTGAACGCGCTCCGCTCGGGTCTACCCGCCGAGCAGACTTTTGCGCTCAATCACCTCGTCAAAATCTCCTTCGAGCGTGGAGATAAGTACAAGTTTGACTCGTTCCCTGGACTTGCCGAAGGTCTTGTCGACAAGGCTCTGGAGGTTGGCAGTCTTTTCTACCACGTCAGCTGGACCGTAACTTGGGACATGTACAACGACTCTGCCGACATTGGCGTGCTGGATGGGAACAACGGGACCCCTGATATCCTGGACAGGATCAACAACTTGATCGAGAAAGACGTGCCTGACGTCCTGCAGACGGAAAAGCATGCCGATGATCTGCTGCTAGTCACCGAAGCGGTCCTGACCATACGCAACATGATGACCCTGCCCGAGAATGCCCACCACATGGCCGACTTCTACCCGCTGAAGGACCTTATCTGCATCATCGTCCACCTCCCACAGAAAGATTCCCTCACTGAGCTCAAGCACATGGCACTAGACATTGCCGAACAGCTGACGCCCTTCCTGGTGCTCGAGGCTGAGGACCCGCTTTACAAGACTCTGCTCTCCCAGATGACCTCGGAAGACCGAGGAACGATTCTGACGGCTCTGAGAGCCCTGGGCCGCATATCAGTGAACCTTGATGCTACTAATAAGCTCGGACATGTTCCGCAAAACGTCCTCCAGCGCATCGCCAGCTGGCTACTCCTCAACGACGAGGAACTCACGGACGCGTGCCTCGACTTTTTATACCAGTACACCGCCGTCGTGCCAAACGTGGACAACCTCATCCGTTCTCTGGAACCGCACACCTTGGTGGACCATCTCGTCCGCCTGCTGGCTCACGGCGCTCGCAAGGTGACGCGAGAGTTCACGCTGGTGCCAGAGAGGAAGGTCCCCGCACATGACGAGATTGCGCCAATACCCGCAGACCTCCTCGAGGAGATGCTGAAGCTAGAGGAACCGGACCGCGTCCACCGGTGGGTCAGGTGCTTCTTCGAAGAGGACAGTGACTCCTTTGTCACCCAACTGGCGGCGTGGCAGGCGTATCAGACCGCCTTTGTCGGCCCTCTCAAGGCCATCGGCCAGCCTCTTATTACCCCGGCGGACTTCATCAGAAACAGCACGTCAGTCTACAAGGACTCGAATGCCCAGGTGCTGCGCGACTCTGGTGAGGTAGCCAAGTTCATCATCCAGGGCCTCCGTGCCCGCCCTCGACCCCTCAGCCTCGACGGCAGAGAGTACGGACGCTGTCTGTGGGCCACGAATCCCGACAGGAGACGGGAGAAGTGCGGGCAGTTCTTCCTCGAGGCGGAGCAGATGTGGAACCACATCATGTCAGCCCACCTGGGCGAGGAGAGGAACAGCGACGGCAAGTTTGACAATGTCGAGCGCGAGTATAGATGTACCTGGGGTGACTGCGCCAAGTACAACTCGCCGACCAAGCTTCATCTCCGGGACTTTGCCCGCCACATCAACACGCACATCACAGCCATCCTACCGGGTCCGGGGGCGGCCCCTGCGAGGAGTGCGCGCAAGGCGTGGGTTATTCCGGCGCTAACAATGGGCGTCAGCTTCGAGGAGACACTGACGGTCCGCGACGAGCGCAATCCCAACATGGCCCCCCAGGCGGCCGGCATCCCCCTCAGCGCGGCGCTCATCCTGCGCAACATTGCGCGCAACGTGGTCAAGACGGACGCGGAGCAGGAGCTCAGGAAGACGCAGTCCACCCGCGACGAGGTCGGCGGCTGGAACGAGATTCTCTTCCGACCACTCCTGCCACGTCTTTTTGAGATTCTAGCCGAGAACAGAGCACTGGTAAGCCTATACGTCCCATGAAGGATCTACATGAGATTATTGCATGTCCCCACAAATGCGCTGGGCTAACTTGGAAACCACCTAGGCCCCATACATTGCGTCATTGCTGGAGTTGATACAGATAGAAGCCGACGAGGACTCTGATAGCTGAGATTTCCCTCACGATCCACTCAATACCCCCAATGGCCGGTCGGCTATGGATGCCGAGCCCGGCGCAGGGTCCCCAGGACCCAGGGATCGTCGCTCAGCCTTTTAGTTGCGCGTGTGAACGGTGGATGTTCCCACCACAATGTCAGGGGTGGTGGCCACAATATGGATAAACAGATGCGGGCCACGATGTACGACGCTGGCAGCACCGCACGTGCCGCACCTGAACGGTGAAAGGTGTTGTTTCCGCCCGGATTGACTGGGAACCAACCGGCTATAGAGGAGGGAAGAGTGACATTGGTTTTGACCGGAGTTTGGAGGCGTAGGGATAGGATGGAGGTTGTATGATCCGGGAATTGTTTGTTGATAGTTACAGCTCAGTTTTAGGGGCCGCCGGGCACCTTGGTCGATAATACCCCACGCCAGAGGTGAGGCCTTGCGGGCCACATGGGTATACAATACCCAAATAGTATGTATTAGCTCAAAGGGGCGTGGTACCGTTACTGGTGACCATGATGGTGTCTTCGCTGACAGACAAGAATCCGTCTCTTCAGCCACCAGTGTGTCTCACACTGGCGGCCCGTGATGGGCATACACACATTAACTTCCGCACGGGTGAGCTTGCAGTACCTTATTATCAATGACGGCTACGCCATGCCAAGACAAAAGGATATCGGCCGTGATTCTACCGCTGAGCTCCACCCCATTTTTGGGAGGATTGACGTGATCGATGTGGCTCCCGGTGGCCGTCATGAGGTTGATGTCAAGGCAAAATGATTTTGCTGCCACGCTTACTACCTAGAGAGCGGGATGCCACCAACTTGTGCTGCTGGTCACGGTTGTAAAACGATAACCCCACCCTCAGCGCCCATTATCTAGGTACCAAGTACCTACTGTAGATATTAAAAACCTTCTACCTGGCAGTAATTGCTAAATCAGTAGGGTATTTAGTTGTCCGCGATAAGAATTCTATGTGTCCTGGCTGGCCCAACGTGGGGTGTAACGTACGTATGTACGTACCGTAACTTTACTTGTAACTCGTACACGCAAAAAGATTTTCTGCACGTCTTCTGGAACACGAAACGCCACTCGTGGGCATCCCACGCACAATCCATGCTCCGCCCACGCATGACTACTGCAGTATGCGCATACGCATGCGGCATGCGCAGGGCAGCTGTCGATCGGGCGAGGTAAAAGAATAAGAAGGTGGGCGCATGCGGGGGGGGATATCACATCACATCACGTCGCCCACCAACCCCTCCCTCTCTCCAGGCATCTTCTATAAAAAATTTTAAACGTTCCGTTGAGGTGAGGCATATCTAGAGAATCGGATTTAGGCCACCATAGTGTTTCCCTGCTTTGTCTTGTGGGCCCCTTTGTTTTTATTCTGGCCCGCGAAAAATCTTCCTGCCTGGTGCAGTGGTGGAGGGAGATGGATCTTGGATTCGCGTCTGCCTGGAGCGGGGAGAGAGAATAGTAGTACCTTATGGTGGGTTTGTCGGTCAGTTCGATTTTACCGTTTTGGACCTCGAGGGATTCTCCCTGTCCGCTATCGGCAGTGCTTTCGTGGATACTACCTACTCTACTGTAGGTACTGAGGTTAGCGGTTGATGCTACTCCGCACGACACCGGACAGAGCTACCCCTCAGTACTCTACTGTATGTGCAGAATGATGGATGATTTCCCTAGGCGCAAAGATGGGGCAACACCCGCCCTGCGGTCCGCTGATCTTACCTAGTCATCTGAGCTTAACGACAGGCCTGTAGTGCGAGATTGTCGTCCGTAACTAAAGTCCGAGGGGCAAGTCCGTGGCCAAGGTCCGAAACGGTCGTTCCTTGGCTGGCGATGGATGGGATTTTGGCAGTCCGGTCCGCCGTGGTTCCCCTTACACCGCTAGTTTTGATTTCTCAGCGAGCTTGACACTCACTCCTTGGACGTGTAGCTGTTAGGGTTAAACCAGGCTCTGTTTGAAATCTCAAGCCATGAGTCGTAATACGTGAACGTGTTTATGCCGGACCGTCTTCTTCTTCAAATTAGAGGCCAGGCTCTGAAAACAGCCAACCCAAGGAGCGCCAGGGCGTACAAGGTCCATCCTCGCCGGCGGAGAACTAGGTAGGAGCAGCATCGCATCCGAGCCTTAACGCCGTCACTGTCACCCCTATGACCATTGTATAATTGCAGTAGCGATATTCGGGACACAATAAATGGAAGGTGTACGAGTGCTCGTACTCACTCGTGCCGTATCTAGGGTCCCCATCCATCCCCTTGCGAAACAGACGGATCTGACACATCTCGTACATCCACCCCGTGCCGTGCCGTGTGGGCAGCAGCAGAAAGCAGCAACATTTAATTAGTGGCGCATCTCTGGTTCCGCTTGGCGCTTGCGGGGTCACGGGTGGCCCCATCTAAATTTGGCACCCTGTCGATATCGGTAGTAATATTACGTGCCCCATGCAGGAATCCGATGAAAGGGTGTGGTGGCAGGATTCACACTGGACCCTTCAAAGTTCGACCAGAGCCGCCCTCAGGTGAGCAGCGAATGGGCGTCAAAGACGCGTGGGGGGTGGTTTGAATTTCGTGCAGCTGCAGCGAGCTCTGTCGGAGCGTAGAATGGCGATGAGGCGCGTACGAGCATCTCAAGGCAATGAATGACCTGCGTCGAGGACGACACATACCTACAGTGGTTAGGTGCACTCGCACGCACATAATCTGGAAGGGAGACGGACGGCGGGTGGTCGAGATGGCCAGTTAGTCCCCCATGTTGAGCCAGTTGAGCCCACCGGCCCAGGCAGCCGAGTTTCTCGTCTCCATTAACCCAACACGGGCACAACGGGTCCCCAGTCTCCACGGGACCCTCATTACCGTCTGTCTCCGCTGGGTCAAAGAACGACGGGAGCGAACTATTGAACGACTGAGGAGCACCAGGCACCAGAAGGTCGGACGAGTCCCATTCATGGGGTATGTCACCAAATGGTCGGGAATCAAATGAAGCCAACTCCGTGAGGTGAGGTCCATCCATCATCCCGCAGCCCTGCACTAGCAAGGAAGCCAGCGGAAATCAACGTGGGGGATCAAGCTCCAAGCCAGGGGCTAATAGTGCCCCCGGCCAGCGCCTTGGAGTTACCCTGGCGCCGGATGTCGACCCGCGACGATGGAAGTCTGACGATGAATAGTCAGGCGGACAGAACAAATTTTCCCATCCTAGCATCCTGGGTATCCCAGACCCGGGGAGACAGCCTCAGACAGGATGCAGAACCCGGGACTGGTTTCTTAAAGCGTACCGTACCTGGAAATATAGTCATACCCATCGTGTATTCGAATCAATCAACCCGCGGCACCCCCTCGGCCATGGTATTATCATATGCCAATGACTGGTGTTGTAATGGTACCACAGACTGAAAGGCCCTCGACGGCACGACATCGCGACTTTTGAATTTTGGTGTTTTCGCTGGCAAGTTGGGAGATCGTGGGGGGCAGGGGACAACGTGCAGCTGGAAGCATGCGGGCATGCATGATGCTGATACTGTCTTGTAATTAATTTTGCATTCCCGGGGCCGGGGAACCAAAAGGGGAGAGGGGTGGGGGAAGTTACCTGGAGCTCGTACTCGTAGCCCTGGGCGAATACGGATGCTAGGCTACCTTTGAACCACTTGTTCCTGCGGGATCTGGAGCCTGCGAACGGTAATGTCCAATATGGGGAAGCGAGTTGGTTCATGAGACGGTCGGCCAAAGCCTCGACTTCGGAGACTGAATAATTAAGGCACTGCCGCTGTGGTTGTCGACTGGGCCCAATATCACATGGCCGGCCACAGGAAGGGAGTTCCCGAGTTCCGCGGTCGCGCCGGGCGCGACTCGTGCGTAGCACGTAATCTGGCCCATCCTTTCTTATTGCTGAATCGGAGCTCGAAGGGGGTTCGCGAAGGCTGGTTGTGCCCGTGCTGCTACCGTGGGGAATGTTGACAATTGAAGTTGTTGTGAAGTAGGTACGTACTCGTACTAATCGATGGTTGCACGTCCTTTCTTTTTCTTTCCTTTTTTCTTTTCCTTCTTTCCTGCCTGCCCGTTTTGCGGATGCCTCCTTCCTACAAATGGGGATTCCCAAACTGGGAAGGGAAAAAGCGACGAGAAAGGAGCAGACGGCAGGTGCAGTCCAACACTTGCAGGTACAAGAGATTGCCAATGGAGAGCAACCTCCCCCCATCCCATCCGTGACCACCCCCACGACCCATCCACCATCTCCTCCTCGTTTACCATCATCTACTACGATACTGGTACTCGCTACTTAGTATTCGGCTTGTCGTACTCGTCCTGCTACACGGCGTCTTTGTATATACGGGGACTATTATGTGCATCCGTACGCCGTAGTAACTACCTACTGTACCAGTACGAAGGAACGACCTCTTCCTCAGCAGGTGTCCTATCCGGCCGGAGATGCAACCGTCCGACATCCTCTCTCAGGGTTGCGACATCGGTGGAGCGACATCGGCCACGCCCCCAGCAACTGCCGTCACTGCAGTCGCGGCGCGGATGGGCTGCATTCCACGGTTGCTGGGATTGCAGGCCCATAGCGCTAGCTGGGCCGCCGCTCGGCTGCGACCGTATTCCATTGTTGGTAGGGCCGGATCATGGTGTGTGTTATGGACACTTTCTGAACTCCAATTACTCAGAAAATGATGAGCATATGTTTGCTGCTCCGACTAATTCCAGCATGTTAGGACGTTTCCACACATCGGTCTGCGAGTACAAATGCGCACGAAACGGTGAAGGCGTGGACAAGACATTGCGGTTTGCGGTTTGACTGCAGCCCGCCGCAACCAGCCAGCATGGCGATGGGTGACCGATCATGTTTGGTCATGGTCCAGGTTGGCTGATCAGGATGTCTCGGTGAGGGGCCACACATCTGAGAGATGTTGCACCAACTGCCTTCGTTAGGCCTCGCCGAATTCAGCATTGCTGTTCGTCTTTGCCGCCTTGGTAGGGACGGAGTCCGCCCGGATCATACCATTTTGCAACTAATTTTCGAGATAGAAACGGTTTGCAAGCCATCTCAGGCACATACCTTACTAAAATGGTCGTCCGACTCTAGATATTGGCAGGCCTGCCCTTTGCCGTCCCCGATTCATCAGCAGCCGCAAGCATACGGATACAAAAGCAACGCAACACAGGATTGCTGTACAGGCTATGTACCCGTTGGCCACCCCACGCCTCCCTTCCTTGACCGCAAAATTCCCCGGCCGTCCCTCGACCACTTTGAGTAGGTGCGTACCATACGGATGCGTACTGCTAGCACTCTACTCAGGTCACCAGTAGAGCTCCGTCTGCCTCAATTCACTCTCTTAGAACCGCATCGGTAGGCTTCAGGATTGCCAGTTATCGACAGCACAAGGTCCAAACAAACTCATGGGATACCACTTCTTCTTTGGCTTCCTATTAGATCTTTAGTAACTGGTGTCCACCTCATCAAACCCTCCTCTGACAGACCAACGCTCCAGCTATCCATCGGAGTCTCATTGGACCCTGGAGAGAAAAGAGAGAACCAAGAAATCCGCACGCCGATCCGCAACTCGACCTCCTCAGCCAAGAAGGTTCATCAGTCCTGGAGGTCCACAGGTCCATCTGACATCTCGCGCAAAGGACAGATCCCGAACTCCGTTGCTGGATCCTACAGTATTAGGGATACCCACCCAACCACCCCAAAACAACACGTCAACCACAAGCGAAGGGCTGGCCTCAAGGGCCCAGGGGCGAGAAAAGCTTTCGCTGCCGTTGCCTCGAGCTCCAGGTTTGCCGCTTGCCGGACAGACCGCCACGCTACCGCTGCTAGGGCGTGCAGTAGTCGGTCCCAGTGCCAGCAGGGTCCCTCAGGTACCCACCAGGGCCCGCCACCACCCTCCCACGCACTCGCTTCCCTCCCTGTCGAGTCGAGACCCAGATTTGCTGCATTCACACCTCTGACCGTTCCGGCCCAGCAGCCCGGTGCCGTTACGGAGACCCTCTAATACCTACGGACGCACACAGTCAGACCGACCCGGCCTCCAGACACCAGAACGGCGGAGCTCAGACATCTCTCACACACGCTTCGCCTTCACTCCGTTCTCACTTTCCACACCGTTTCGTGCGTCACGCTCTTTGATTCTGAGATTTCACCGCCCCACTTCTCCGTGGCGTGGGTTCCTATATCAGATCGTCTCGCCAGCGAGTCAACTCTCCTTGACTCTTACATCTTTCTGTTCCTACCTTCTCCCCGGCTCTCGGGAATACCTCTTCGCCCCCCCTTTGTCTCCTCAGCCGTCTCTGCCTCTCACTTTTTTCCCCAGAGCCGTCGGAGCCTCCCCGCAACCACACTCATACAGACCCCTGAATAACACAATGGCTTTTGCTGGACGAAGTGCCGCCCTGCGGCTCGCACAAGTTGCTGCTCCCTCGACCCGTCTGGCTACCCCCAAGACTGTGTCCCGCGCCTTCTCAGTCACCCGCACCAGCTGGGTCTCTGACACGCCCAACAAGAGGAGCGTCGTCCGTGAGAGGGAGATCCCCGTCACCACCTACGGCGCTGGCCAGGGCCAGGGCGAGCGCCGCACCCTCGACGTACCCCCTGGTGCTGCCCAGGTCCCTCATGACAGCCCCGTGCCTCCTCCTGATCATGACGCCGTTCACCCCCTCAGCAGGCGTGTCTACGAGGCCATGCCTCACACCATGCGGAACATGACGGTCTATGGAAAGACCATCATCATCACCGGTGGTGCCCGCGGTCTGGGTAACCACATGGCTCGTGCCTGCGCTGAGGCCGGCGCCAAGAACATCATCATCTTCGACGCCAACCAGGAGCTCGGAGACCAGGCCGCCGCGGAGCTGCACGACAAGTCTGGCCTCCCCGTGTCCTTCTTCAAGGTGGACGTCCGCGATGGCGCTGCCATCAACGCCGCTGTCGACTCCGTCGTGGAGTTGTACGGTTGCCCCGATGCTCTCGTCAACGCCGCTGGCATTGCCGACTCCAACATCAAGGCGGAGACCTACGACCCGGCCATGTTCCGCCGCCTCATCGACATTAACCTCACCGGCACCTTCCTCATGTGCCAGTCTGTTGGCCGCGCCATGATGCAGGCTGGCAAGCCTGGAAGCTTGGTCCTCGTGGCCTCGATGTCCGGCTCCGTCGTCAACTACCCCCAGGAGCAGAGCTGCTACAACGCCTCCAAGGCCGGTGTCGTGCAGTTCGCCAAGTCCATCGCCGCCGAGTGGGCCAAGTATGACATTCGCGTCAACTGCATCTCCCCCGGGTACATGGACACAGCCTTGAACCGCGTCCCCGCCCTCGAGGCCCAGAAGAAGATCTGGAAGTCCCTGACCCCCCAGAATCGCCTGGGTGGTGTCGATGAGCTGAACGGCCTCTGCGTCTACCTTGCCTCGGACGCATCCAGGTTCATGACGGGATCCAACATCCTCATTGATGGTGGCTACTCTTGCTACTAAGCAATGGGAACGGGGTGGTCTGTAGACCGTTCGCATCGTTCTTTCCTGTGTTTTTCTTCCGCCAAATTTTCATGCGTCGCCTTACATATCAAACATTCAAGAAGCCACCAGGAGTTCAGGAATTAAGGGAGGGAGGAGGTCCCGCAAAAGCACCCTACGGATAGGAGCCTTTTTCTTTTTGTTAATTTTTTTCTGTTTTGTCATCCAGGGCGATGGTGACATCGAGGATTCGGAGCTGGGCTGGTTATTTCGTCGACTTTGTTATTTTCACCTTGTCGTTGCATGGCGTTCAGGATTTTGTGGTTGCTGCACAGGGGAGGGCCCGAAACCTAGAGGGATAGAGAAACAAAACACAGAGAGCGAACTACATAGAGAGAGCTGATAGATGACGCCCGCGGTACATAGAGACACCAGAGGGTGGAACTAATGGGATTACCTCGATTGATCCATCATCCATCGGCCGTTTCGAACTTGGCCCCAATTGCCTCTGGATGATTTCGTATTTGGGAATCCGTAGGTAGGTAAAGAGCATTACACTTGTACTCCATGAATCTGACCTCCTGGCGATAGTATAGAGCCAATCTACTAGAGCCCCGCCGTACATACCTACCATTCCAAGGTAACGTACAGGAACTACAACCCGCTATCCACGTGAACGAATAATCGCCCAAAAAGCTAACACGGCTTAAAGGAAGACAAGGATCTTCACGGTGAACTGGGTCTCGAAACCGGTAAAGAAGGGCGGCGCAAATGTGAGAGGGTATATTAATTCTTCATCGTTAGAAAAAGAAAAAGAAAAAAATGTTCTGACCAAGGTGGAAACGAGAAAAAGCACGGAGTTCCGCTGCCGTCTAGTTATGTGCCTCTTCCAAAAAGAACCAAGATACTTTGTTGTGTGAAACGAACTCTTGTTGACATATTCTCACGCGTCTCCCATCATGGAGACAGAAGGAGATTCGACTCCCCCTAGTTCCGAGGAAGAGAGAGCGGGAGGCAGAAAATGATCACGATGTTTCTTCCCATACTTTTCATCCGACGTTGACAACATCGCTATTTGTGACATCCAAACTCCGCTTTGAATAAAGAGAAATCAAGGGGGGGGGAAGACGGGGCGGACGCCATTTTCCTTCTGGTGAGGGGTCGAGAGATGACAGCGCGCCAAAATCGACGAATATGCATCCAAATCCGCAGCGGATACAGTGTGACCAAAATTGAGCTGAGATAATCGTCTTGTTCCTCGGCAGAATAGGCCTGTTCTTCGGCCAGCCATCCTGCTCTACTGCGCCCTTAACCTTTCCGAGCCTTTTCTTGCGCTCGCTGCTCGCGGGCAGCTCGGACTAGGGGTGCTAGTTGGATGAGGTCGACGCATTGCTTCATAAAATCATGCTAAAGGCGCCGCCTGTCAGCAAGACAGGCACATATGCTACGGGTCGAGAAAAAAAAAAAAAGAAAAAAAAGTGACTTACTCGTAAGAGATCGTGAGCGCTGGCTCTCTTCTCCGGATCCACCTTCAGCGCAAAGTACAAGAAGTCCCTAAATACGGGAGAGAGGTTCTGTTCGTCCTTGATCTTGGGGGTGCCGTTGGTGGCAATGAGCCACAGGGCGCGTAGCGGCGACTCGGTGAGGTACGGCGGCTCTCCCTCGATCATCTCAATCGCCATGATCCCCAGGGACCAGATGTCGACCTTGCGGCCGTACTCCTTCCGTGTGACGAGTTCGGGCGCCATCCAGTAGGGTGTGCCCACCATGGTTGTCCGCTTGCTCTGTGCTTCGCTGATGGTCGCACAGAAACCAAAATCGGCTGTGAAATTGTCAGTACGCGGCTCGATATAAGAGGCCCTCCACGTGTAACATACTAAGCTTAATGTTGCCCTCATTTGAGAGAAGGATATTGTCCGACTTGATGTCGCGGTGGATAACACCCTTGGAGTGGAGATGCTGCAGACCCTTTAGTGTCTCTCGACAAACCGAAGCTATCTGACCCTCGGTCATGATGTTGTACGTGACAACGTCCGTCAAGCTGCCACCCTCCATGAACTCCATGACAACCCACAGCTCACCCCCGCACAGATAACTGTCAAGGAAGTTGACAATGTTCGGATGCGAGCTTTCCTTCATCACAATGATCTCATTGATGATGAGATCCTTCTTCGGCTGCTGCTCCAGATTCATCTGCTTGATGGCGACAAGCCGGTTGGTGCCACGTTCATGTCCAGTGAAGACGCCTCCAGAAGCACCTTGACCGATCTTGGTAAAGCCCCGGAAGATCTCGCGCGGGTCACCCTCGCTGCATATCCGCTTCAGAGCCGCAACGACGTCGATACTATTGCTCTGCCGCTGCCGCTGTCGAGGGCGGGCGTGGCCACCGCCAGGGGTGCCAGGCTGCTGCTGTTGTCTTTGGGCACCGGGACCACCGTTGGCGTCTGGAGGCCTGTTGTATCCTTGGGGCGGATGTGCAGGGGTATAAGTTTGCGGAGGACCTTGCCGTGTACTGGGGGAACGGCCAACTTGCCCGGACATGGCAGCTTGCGCCTGAGCGAGGGCTTGCTCCTGCTGCTGCTGCATCAGCTGTTGCTGATACGCATTCGTTTGAGCAGCAGTAGGTTGCGGAGCGGGCTGTGCATAGGGGGAGTGGCCAGTGGCGCGCGAGTTCGATCTCGAAAGGAACTTGTCCACACCCTGGCTGGTCGGTTGGCTCGGGTGTCCTGGTGACGGCTCATCGGATTGCTGGGACATGCCGATGCCGGAGTCCTTTGTTTGATAGGTGCCTTGTGGGTAGGGCCTATTGTTAAGGGAGACAGGTGGCTTTGGTGCTGGACGGTTCGGCTGGAGATCTTTCTGTGGCCCAATGCCGCCTCTACCAGGCACGGGTGGTGGTGCCCGGGGATTCTCAAAGCTCCCTACGTGGTGGTTAGACGACTACGACCCGGGATGGGAAAGGGAAATCGAGAGGCATACCTGAGTAGGTCGGATACATACCTGGGGATGCCGCGTACTGGCGCGGGTCTCCGGGTGCCATCTGAAACTTCTCGATATTGTCCTCGGGAGGACGCTCGGTGGTCTCCTTGTAGAACTGTAGGATATTGACCATGGTCTGTGGGTTCTCTCGCCTCTCCTTCTCTGAAATACCGCTCTCGTTGATCAATCGCTGCCACTCCTTGGGCAGACCCTAGATTTGAGGGGTCAGAAATGGACAGTGGTCACGAAGATGGCTTAGGCTTACTGTAAACTGCCCAGTTGAGCTGTCGTAGCCAACGTGAGTGACGTGAACGGGGTTTTCTGGTGCGGAGATGGCCGGTTTCTTTTGTGAGCCCACTAAGCTGTTCATGAAGCCAGAGAGGCCAGTCTTCTTTCGCATGACAGTGGGCTTCAAGTCTTTGCCATCGTCTGAATATCGCTTCGCGCTCTGCATGGTGTCCGACCGGTCGGGTCGTCCGCCCTGCAATTTTTCGGAGATGGAGGGGTCCATGTTGCTGAAGCTGGCAGATGATCGAAGGGGTGGGCTGACGACCTTCTTCTCTGTGCCGAAGGAGCCCAACCCAAGGGGCACGCGCGGTCGCTTGACGGAGGCGGAGCGATGGTTCTGAGGCGGCGTCGGCTGCTGGTAGCTCGGGCTCGTAGGCTTAGTGAGGTCTAGGCGATTGAGGATAGCTGCGCCGTCGAAGGGCGCGCCGATGAGATCGTCGGCGGCGTGCTGATTGAGCGGGCTCAGATTGGAAGGAAGATGGGGTTCGGTCGGGCGGGGAGCGACTGAGCTCTGGGCCACGAATTCGCTCTGAGGGAGGAGGGGAGACGGATTCGAGATCTGGACGGCGGGTGAATGACGAGGCGAGGAGCCGTTGGAAGTGCCGGAATGGGTCGAGCGGACGTGGGGAGCGCTGGGAGCGCGTCTCAGGCTGTGAGAGCTGCGTCTGCCCTGGGAGGAGGAGCGGTCCTCGAAGCCAGCATCGAGGCCGGGGGTGGTGGAGGTGGTGTAGGACTGCGAGGGGTTCTTCTTGGTGAGTCTGCGACGCTGGGAGGTGGTGCTGTGAAGTGAGTATGTATCCATGATACGGGCCCAGGTACTAGCAGTCTAGCAGTACTACTAGTAGTTGGCAGGCCAGATGGCGTTGGCTCCCTTGAAGCGGGGAGGGCGTCGGTTGGCTGAGATGCCGGCGGATGGGAGGTAACTCGACCCGCCAGGAGTGTCCTTGCGTTGCCGAACTAACAGGAAGTGCGTGGTTTGTGCGCCGCGACGAGGCCCAGCGAGGTAGAGCAGGACCAGAGTGCTCCGTAAGTCGGTGGGCAGTACGTAGTGCCGTGCGAGTCTGTCACTTCCAGGTTGGGGGGTGGGCAAACTTGACGGATGCTGGACGGGCGGTGGGTGCCCGGTGGGCGGCGGGCGGTGGTCGCACGAATCAGGTCTGGTAGTGAGGGGCGTGTGGCAGGACGGCGGAGATGTACGCATGTACCAATACATACGTCGCGGGATCGTTGGTCGATGGGACTGTGGCTGGGTGGGCGGTGGACGGTGGGACGACGCGGGCGAGGAATTAGACTTCAAGTTGGTTGGTACGAGTACGGACGAAAGGTGGGAGGGCACAAAGGACAGGAACCCGGAAAGGCGGCAATCAATCAATCAAACGGGCAAGGCAGGCACGTAGGATAAGCCTGCATTTTTCGGGGAGCAAATGGGACGACAAGTGGATTGGTCTTGTTTCGCGTGGGAAGCAGGTAAAATCACTTGTCGACTGCTCCTTCCAGGGAAGCAGGCAATCAGGGACTCGCTCCTTCACTGTTCCGTACCTTACCGGACGGGGAGTAATTACTCAGGTACCTTGGCCAAGGGCGCGGGAGGAGGGGCAGGCAAGCACTTTTGGGCACCTTCGGTACCCGCAAGCAAGAGTACTGGGTACCTCATTCCCTTCAGTCAGGTACGTACTCCACATAAAATAGCACCAACGGCTGGGTACAGTGCGGCGGAACTTGAGTGGGCAAAGGGGGGCTTTTAGACAGGAATTGGAATCACTCCTAACTGGTAGTGTGTACCAGCTATCCATCTCTACTAGTACTACTTAGGTACCGTGAAATCGCAACTTATAACTACTACTGTGGTGTTAGACCCGGGATTTGGTTCACGACAGCGAGTGGGGAACAGGGTAGGAAGCTGGTGTCGATTGTCCGGTGGTATACAGGTATCCAACAAGAGGTTTGAATCTTCATACAGGTACGGATCTTGGATTTGAGTGCTGCATGCCAGGTATTCATAATTCTTGAGGCCCGATGAGAAGTTCTGCAGTTGCGCCACTTCCGAGGTTCCCGCACAGGGCTGGTATACGGTGGAGATGCATCATTACACAGTGCGGATTCTCACCTCAATTCTCCTTGGGTAGCACAACGCTCTCTTCCAGGCCATCGCCTCTGCATCCCGCTGCCACCATTGCAACATCGATGGGTTTCCTTTGCCGTGGCACAAAAGGCGGAGAAAGGCCGACCGGACAAGAACGAAAACGTGCGAGCGCGGTGCTATTGCTGGACATCGGAGCCTTAAATGACAACCACCCAGCTAATGCTCCTGACGGGGACGATATTTTTTGGCTGTCCCTTTTTGGCGCATCCTGAGTTGACCCCTCGGCATCAGGTGGATAGATCGACGCCGACATCGAGGGTATGCGCCCTGACCGTGACCGAGTCAAGAATCGCGTCGGCCAACGCGTAGGAGTAAACCTACTGCACCGCTACTGACATAACAGATGATAGCACAATTACGGACACCCGAGGATGCTGGACAGCCAGCGTGCCCGGTGGCACTGTGTCTCCACGTCCCTTGCATCCCTTGCGTCTCTTCTGCTATCCTGTAATTGAAGTCAGGCACCGTGGCGTCAAGGGGAAGTTCCGTCGCATTCATCCGATAACCTGGAAACCGGAACAATCAGATCCACCCATTTGAGCAATATGGCGCGAGTGAATCGTCCTCCGCCGGCGTTGAACGAACCTCAATCTGCTGGTAAACCCATCCACATCAACGAGATTGAGTCAGGCCATGTCGGGCCAAACCGGCAAGGTATCCATTTTTGTTCTAGACATTTTGTCCAAAGTCGAAACTGCGGTCCCCGTTTCGTGGCCCTCCGACTCGGAGTATCACCGTGGAGAGCGGGGGTTATCATATGCTGGGTTTGAGACGGCTTGCGTTCCGTTTGTCGCTTCTGTTGACGGGATGTACAGACGCATTTGAGTTTCCACATGCAAGTAAGTCTCATGGAACTCGAAACATCCACCATGAATACTAATAATCAGCACACTAGACACATTACCAGTGCAAATGGCCTCCAGGTGTTACGAGTCGCTAGCACCATTGGCGTGCCATTGGTGGTCGAACAAAATCATCGGGCCATGGAGGAGAATGTAATGACCACGTTCCAGCTCGTATTCATAAGCGCCGTCTTCATGGATGTTGTACGTCCACAGTATTGCTCGGACACTGCCAGGTGTAGTAGATGTCCTCGTCGCATTTCTGTCCTCGTGGAGGGAGTAGGTCCAATGGTTGGCCTTTATCTTTGCGTCCCTGCAGCCGGGACCTGCAGTCGTCAGCCACGAAGGACGCTGCGCTGCCGTATGTAGTATAACTGCTTAATACAGTGGTGGCAGTGATAGTACTCGTACTGCGTGAGGATTGTGCGATTTCTGGATGGGGAATAATATCCGGCTGTAGTAGCTCTGATAAATAATGCAGACGGCTGCTCAGTCTACAAGGCACTATACCTCAAACCCCTTCATGGACTCACACGTCGACCTTCTGCTGCAAGGTGAAAATAAGCTCGAGTCTCCACGTCCACACAACACAATACCAATAATATAAAGGCTCTCTATTAAGGCTGTTCCATGACGTCGTGTTCGCTTAAACTCGGTCTCTCGTTCTCTTATGGGACGTTTCAAGGCCCGACAGGCTCCAGGGTAGCCCAATTGGGGGTACCATACCAAGAAGGAAGAGGGTTGTGTTGAGCTGTCGAATAAGGCACCCACGGCATTAATAAACAGCCGACTTCATCGTAATGAGTTATTGTCTATCTGTCCTTTCACAAGGTCACATGCCGGCCTAAAGGTTTTAACTTTCGAGGTGGACTGACTATGTACTCGTATAGCAACTCAACGCCCAACTCGAATCCCCTGACCCGACACTGGGCCAAGGTGTGGCCAAGGTGTGTGGCCCAGGTGTGGCCAGGATGTGGGATTGAGTGGCTGAGTGCTCACTGTTGGCGGGACCCTGGCACCTGAACCCCCTGCAGGAAAGCGCCGGCCGGGCCAACCTTCCCAACTTCCACCTCACCCTCATCTCCATCCTCTTCTTCCGCTACACAGCACCACGCCAACCAACTCTGGTTACTATCTTTACCTCCTCTCTCCTCTCTTCCCCCGATACCGTCCATCTCCCCCGGTGGTGTCGGCTCGTCTCCTCCTTTGGTTTCATCCCCTCTGGTCACCGGTTCTCGCATCTTGGTCTCTGGACAATGTTCTAGAATCAACCCCCCCGTCTAACCCGACTCGTCTGATTCTCGAATTGCCATCCTGCCCTGCAAGATCGCATATACTATCTATACTTGCTGCGTTTCTCCGACGCCCAGGACTATCCCATCTCCGAGACACAGCTTCTGGTGAGTTTCAACTCTTCGCCAGCGTATTTGACCACCTGCTACCCAATCCACCTACCCATGGCGTGCGCACTAACGTGCTCTGCACAGAGCTTGTCTCCCGCTGCCTCTACCGAACCGTTTCGATCGCCTAAATCTCTCGCTCGCACCGCACTGAGCAACCTGATCGCCATGGCCTCATCCTCCGCCGATATCTCCAATGGCGCAGAGCTGTCTGCTGCTCAGAAACTTCTCCAGAAGCATGCTGAGGCCCCTCACCACGTCACTGTAGAGGATGCCGAGGACCCAGATCTGCCGTTGCCTTCCAACCAAGGCTCATCCTCGGGGACACCAGCTCCATCGACCAAGAAGTCTCCCCTCGACACTCAATCCCACGAGCTGTTCCCTGAACTCGGCGCTTCCAAGGGCAAGGCCGCTAATGTTGCTCCCGTCTGGGGTGCCAAGACTGGTGCCAATGGCAAGTCCAACGGAGCCTCCGGAAGCGCATCGCCATCGTCGACTCCGGCCTCCGGTGCGCCGACACCTTCCCAGGCTGCTAAGCCTTCGATGTTCATCCCCGGTCGCAACGTCGAGACGGTCACCCTCGAACCTCAGTACATCCTCCCGCGCGCTCAGCTCAAGCGGCCCATCGCAGATACTATCAAGGACATCAACCGCAAGTCTCGCGCCAACGTTTCCATGTCCACCGCCTCCAATGGTGTCCTTAAGTTCGACGCCACTGGTCCCCAGGAAATTGCCCAACAGGCCCTCAAGGACCTGATCCAACAGATCGGAACCAAGGTAAATACCCGTCCTGCCTTCGGCCCAAGGCGCCTTACTAACGCCCAGCAGACTTCAGTCAAGGTACCGATCCCCTACTCCACCCGTGCGCACATCATTGGCAAGGGTGGTTCGACAATCCGAACCCTGCAGGAGAAGACTGGCGCCAAGATCCAGCTGCCTAGGTTGGACGATACTCAGGCACTGGACGACGACGATGAGGCCACCATTGACGTCACTGTTGAGGGAAATGCTCTTTCCGCTGCTTCAGCCCGTAACGAGATCCTGAAGATTGCAGGCGAGCGGGCTGCCAACGTCCATACCAAGGTTCGGGGTGTCCCCGCGGCCTTGTTCCCCTTCATTGCCGGCCCTCGAAACTCTCGCGCCCAGGCCCTGGGAGAACAAAACGGTATCCAGATCCGCGTCCCGCCCCACCAGGCCTACTCCACGGCACCTGTTTTGGGAGCTGGCCAGCGCCCCCAGTTTGTGCCCGCGGAGGACATCCACATCCAGCTTGAGGGTGAGCGAGCTGCCGTCCAGAAGGCTCGCGCAGAGATTGAACGCCAGGCAGCCGAGCTTTCCAGGCAGCTGCAGATGGAACAGTTGACCATCCCCCGGGGGCACCATCAGTTCATTATCGGTGACCACGGTGTCCGCACTGATGATTTCTTCGCCGATACTGGCTGCACCATCCTCCTCCCGACTGATGATGATGACCTCGTGACGGTTATTGGTCCTCTAAACCAGGTTCAGGCTGGCGTCGAAAAGGCCATGGAGCTCGCTGCAGGTATGCAGATGGCCCCTGTGGACATGATGAAGTTCCACCGCAACGCTCCCACGGGGCCTGCCCTTCATGCTGGACTTCTTACGCGCTACCTCAGACAGCGCAAGGAGATTGAGCGCATCGAGAGGCTCTACAACACGCACATCAATACTCCCTTCTCATCGGGCAATGTCATGTCCTGGGAGGTCTACTCGCGCGACCTCAAGAATGCCTTTCGCGCTCGGTCGGAGATTACCTCTGTCGTCGATGCCCACCCCCCCTCGCGTCTGCTGCCTGTAACCGTTGACTCCTTCTTCCACCAGCACCTCCGCAACGACATCACTCCCAGGGTGAAGAAGGATTTCGGCGTGCACGTGGTGGTGCCGGAGGCGTCAGAGGGCGACGCGCCCGTGCTTCTGGTGTACGAGGGCCCGGACCCTGAGGATGGACAGTACCAGGTTCCCCGCCAGAAGCCCAGCGACGAGGAAGTCCGGGCCTTCAAGCAGGGTCTGGAGGATGCGCAGAAGCACATTCTCGGGTTGATCAATAAGCAGGAGAAGCTGGAGAGCGTGACCCTGGATGTCCCCTCCAAGTTCCACGAGAGACTTAGGCGGTTTATCAAGAAGGAACAGGAGAGCCGCCCCAGCGATCAGATTCCAGTGCGCGTGACCAAGGTGGGCACGATTATCACACTCCGCGGGCCGGCATCTGCTGTCAAGTCGCTTGCCGCCAAGGCCGAGGCCTTTGTGGAGCAAGAGAAGCAGGATGACAAGGAGCGCGGGTTCACTCTCACTTTCGACTTCCCCCAGAAGTATGCCAACCATCTTATCGGCAAGGGTGGCAGCAACATCAAGGAGCTCCGTGACCGCTTCGACGTGGAGATTCAGGTGCAGGACGGCAAGGTGGAGCTCAAGGGCCCCAAGGCCAAGGCCGAAGCCGCGCGGTCGTATATCCAGAATCTTGGACGGACGCTGGAGGACGAGACGACACACGTCCTCAAGATTGACCCCAAGTTCCACCGTGAACTGATTGGAGCCCAGGGAGCCCAGATCAACCGCCTCCAGACCCGGTACAAGGTGCTCATCTTCTTCCCGCGCTCGACCAAGAGTGCGGCCGATGACGAGTCGAACGCCGATGGGGCGAGCGAGACTGGGAAGGGCCGCCGCCAGCAAGGACCCGATGAGGTCATTGTGCGCGGTCCGAAGAGGGGCGCCGACGAGGCTCGTGACGAGATCTACTCGCTGTTCAAGTATCTCGAAGAGCACTCGCACAGCGCCACCGTCCCCGTCCAGCAGAAGCAGGTCGGGTCGCTGATTGGGCAGGGCGGCGCCGCTCTGGATGAGCTGCGACAGGCCACTGGCGCGAAGATCGACGTCCCTTCCGACCGTGACACCGACTTGGTCGAGATTGTCGTCAAGGGCACTGCTGCCCAGGTTGCCAAGGCCAAGAAGATCCTGGAGGAGAAGCGTGCCGTGTTTGACGACACGATTGTGCAGACCATCGAGGTGGACAAGAAGCATCACAAGGCGCTGATCGGCGCTAGCGGTACGTGAATCATGGGAACCTCTTTTTTTCTTTTTCTTTTTTTTCCCCCCAACAGTATGCTAATCTCGGCTGCAGGCGCCACCCTACGCGACATCGTGGTCAAGGCCGGTGGGTCGGACGACCGCCGGGAACTGGCCCGAACTATCCAGTTCCCCAAGCAGGACGCGGATGGCAACAGCATCAAGATCGAGGGCCGCACCGAGGTGGTGACCAACATCATCAAGCGCATCCAGGAGATGGTGGCTGAGCGAGAGAGCCAGATCACGGAGGTTGTGGAGGTCCCTATCGACCAGCACCGGTCTCTTATTGGGCGGGGCGGCGATACCAAGCGGCAGATGGAGAGCCAGTTCTCGGTGTCGATCGAGGTGCCGCGCCAGGGAGGCGGCCAGACGGGCGTCAAGGTCACAGGCCGGCCCGAGAACGTGGACAAGGCCAAGGCTCACATTGCGAATCTGATCAAGGCCCAGCAGGGCGAGACGATGCAGGTTCCCCGCAACATGCACCACGTCATCTCGAACGGCGGGCAGTTCTTCCGCCAGCTCCGCAACAACCACCAGGTGACGGTGGACCACGCCGGGCAGCCGCTGCCCGCCAAGCCAGACACGTCGACCAGGGCCGACGGCGGGTCGCTTCCCCTGATCACGGATGACGACGACAGCACGGCGGAGGCGCACTCGTGGAAGGTTGTCAAGACGTCAGCCGGCGAGGACGGCGAGATCCCGTGGGTCCTGCGCGGAACTCCGGAGAACGTGGCCAAGGCCAAGGAGGCGATCGAGAAGGCGCTCGAGCAGGCGCAGAAGAACGATGCCACGGGCTACCTCGTCCTCCCTGACCCGCGCACCTACCGCTACGTCATCGGCCCCAACGGCACCAAGGTCAATTCCATCCGCAAGCAGAGCGGCTGCAAGATCCAGGTGCCCCGCGACCAGGCCAAGGACGAGGCGATCGAGGTCATCGGCACGTCTGAGGGTGTTGAGGCGGCCAAGGAGCTCATCCTCGCGGCGGTGCGTGAGGGCCTGAGCAAGTCGAGGGAATGAAGAGAATGTACGCATACAATGTGCAGAGTGGCTGGAGAAGGATAACGCGGCACTTGGTCCCGATCCTGTAAAAGCTGTTAAAAAGGGGCAACGGAAAAAGAAGAAACGTTTACGGAGCACAATTCTCAGCAGGGCTAGTCGGCGGTGGACGAGGCCCTAGGGAAGATACGTATTGAATTAGTAGAAGAGAAAGCTCCAAGAATACACGTTTTTAACTTGAAGATGGTACCAATTAATACCTACGTAGGTATGCTGGTGATGTGAATCCGAAATGGCTACGTCCGTACGTTTATGTGACTTTTGCTGGTGAACCCCCTGTCGGACCCTGAGTTGTCGTCGCCCTACGAGTACGTACATAGATGCATCCCCCGATTCCCAATTGGCCAATGGTGTGAGACAAAAGACTGCGGTCGGCCCACATCGGCATGAGCTCTCCCGGCTGGCGCCGTTTTGGCAAGCCGCAACCTCCAAAAATGCCACGAGACCACTTGGCGCATTCTCACCGCCCACAGCTCCTCCTGTTTCCCTCGTCCACGGACAAGACTGTAGCTAGCTACAGGTATACCACCACCCCGCGGCCCAAGCCAACCCGTCTTGGATACAGGCACTACTGTAGTACACACACCCTTCTTTAATACTTGTTCCTCCCCCCCTCGCCCGTTGGTGAATCAACGTCACAGGAAGAGGAACACTGCGATTCTGCTACCCTTCCCTCTCCTCCCTCCCCCACCCACCCCCTGATCTCCATCTCGAACCTCACCAGCTCACCACACCTCCATGCCGCCAGCGGGGAGCTCCACGCCGCCGCGCCCAGCGCCCTGGGACGACGTCGATCCTACCGATCAGCTCTTCGTCGTCATCACCGGCGCAAACAGGTAAAGACGACTACCATCTCCACATCTCCCCTCCCCCCCCCCTTCTCTCAGAAAGAAGAAGCCCAGAACCCGAGCTGACCCGCGCNCTCCCCTCCCCCCCCCCTTCTCTCAGAAAGAAGAAGCCCAGAACCCGAGCTGACCCGCGCGAGAACAGCGGCATAGGCCTCGGCACCGGCGAGCGCCTCATCGACGAATTCCTCTCCACCCGTCCGGCAACCGCACACCTCATCCTCATCCCCACGACGCGCTCCGATGCGAAATCCCGGCAGACCATCCGCGCCCTGCGCGCCCATGCCATTACCGCGGCCAAGGCCCTGCGAAGGCCACACGCTCCGGGCAATGACAACGACGACAACGGCGGCGACGGCGGCTACAGATGGGAGGACCACGCAGCGCGGGTGCACGTGCTCAGTCTGCAGCTTGATCTGTGTGACGTTAGGGCCGTGTACGAACTCGCCGATCGTGTGTGTACGGGCACGCTGAGTAACCCGGAGGGGGTTGAGGGTCCTGACGCGGAGCTGCGCGACGTGGTCGTCCCGCGGCTCGACGCTGTTGTGTGCAATGCTGCCTATGGTGGCTGGTCTGGGCTGAGCTATCTCAACTTCTTCTGGACGCTGCTCGTCGATGGGTTCATCCAGACTGTTACGTGGCCAAAGTGCAAGGTTGCGTATCCTACGAGGATCCTGAACCAGCAGCCGGCCTACCGATACGTACGTTCCCTCGTCTCCACCCCCCCCACCCCTGCTTTGTGTTTTCCTCGAGAGGGCGATAAAAATGGTCTTTTTAGGAAGTCGTCTACTAACACGACCCCGATTGATAGCCTGCCAAGCCGCGTCTCGGCGAAGTGTTCTGCGCATGCGTCTTCGGCCACTACCTCCTCGCCCACCAGCTCCTCCCCCTCCTCAGCCGCCCCAACTCGGCCCCCTCGACAATCACCCAGCCGCCGCCCGGCCGCATCATCTGGTCCAGCAGCGTCGAAGCCGTCCGCAGCGTCTTCGACCCTTCCGACATCCAATGCCTCCGCCCCTCCTCCGCCCCCTACGAGTCCGCCAAGCGCCTCACCGACATCCTCTCCCTCACCCACACCCTCCCCTCCGTGCGCCCCATCTCGTCGTCCTACCTCCGCGAGGATGGCACCAAGGAGGACGCCCGGCAGCCGCCCAAGATGTACCTCACCCACCCGGGCGTCGTCGCCTCCTCCATCTTCCCACTGCCTGGCTTCCTCTTCTGGGCGTACCATCTTGCCCTCACGCTCGCGCGCCTGCTCGGCTCGCCGTGGCACACCGTCGATGCGTACCACGGTTCGCGCTCCGCCGCCTGGGTCATACTGCAGGAGCAGGCCACCCTCGACGAGCTCGACGGCGAGCGTGTAAAGTGGGGCAGTGCCGCGAACCGCGCCAATGAGTCCTTCGTCAAGAAGACCGAGGTGGACGGCTGGGGCTGGACCGGCCGCGTCGAGGGTGAGAGCGAGAGCGAGGACCACGACAAGGACGGCGTGGTGGAGCACGTCCTCCGCAAGAGCGTGGGTCGACGGCGCGACGTGGCGGATGTCACCAAGGAGGAGCTCGAGGACTTTGAGGAGCTGGGCCGTGAGTGCTGGGAGCATATGGAGGAGCTGCGGGAGGAGTGGGAGGAGATCCTGGGCTTATAACCCGTAGACCACGGGCAACGAGTGTTTACAGGTACTCGTACTTTGAAGAAGAAAATGCACTTGGACCCGAATCTGGGCGTATAATATATCAACTACCTGAGAACGTTGCTGATGCCTCTTTGGGCGCATCGAATTTCGCTGGGTATCCTTTAAACACCTAATACAAGACCATTCACACACCGACAAAAAAAAAAGATGATAATTCCGCCCTAGAACGCCTTTTGCTTCGTGTATCGTGCCACTGATCTGACTTTTGGCAGATTGCCGAACTCACGCCCTCCTCGCCGCTCTCTCGCCGGGGCCGCGCTCATCGCTCGCTACCCGTCGAAGCGCGACCTTATCCCCGCGCCCAAACAAGCCCAGAGAAAGCGGCAGCGCAGCAGCAGCGATGGCGATGACCGCCTGGAAGATGAGCGCCTTCTTCATGTTCTTGGGCGGCGAGGCATCCTCGCCCTCGGCGAGAGCGTCGCTGATGATGATGAAGATGGCGCCAAACAGCTGGCCGCCCGCCCAGGCGGTCGTGGAGGTGACCTCGGGGCTGAGCGGGTGGCTGAGCTCGATGAGGTACTCGAGGGCCACGGGGACGAGGGAGAAGCTAGCGGCGCCGAGGACGGCTAGCACGACGTACGGACCGGCGATGTGGCGCGTCTCGGGCATCCACAGGAAGACGAGGTAGCAGATGGCCGCCAGCGGGACGAGGATCCGGATGGCCAGGAGAAACTTCTTGGTGCGGTCCAGGATCGGGGAGCTGATGGCGGCGGCGACGAGGCCCACGACGATGAGGACGGCGCCTCCGATGCCTGCCTCGTCGTCTGTGAAGCCGTAAGGTTTCATGATCTGGTTGAGCAGCGAGGAGCACGAGTTGAAGAAGCCGACGTAGACGAAGAAGGGGATCAGGATGAGCCATATTTCAAGAGACCGTGCTACAACGCCGACGGATTCTTTGAGACGGAGCTTAGGTGTCTTGGAGGAGCGACCGACGGGCGTGGGGGGGTTGGCGGGGACGAATATGGCGGGGACGGAGCAGACGGTCGACTGTAAGAGTGTGTCAATTACCACAGGGGTGAACAAGACTGGGGTAAGGGACACCCACGATGATGGATACATAGAGTACCATGCTGGACACGTCGCCCGGCTCCGACACCCACAAGGGGTTGATAAGCTGGCCCAGCGCAGCCCCAAAAGGATTAGCCAAGCTCATGACCGCGGTGGCAGCCACACGCCCCCTATTCGTGAACCACAGATCCGAGTACCTCGTCGGGGCAGCCAGGATGAACGGCTGGGCAAACCCGATGACGATCTCGCCGGCCATGGCATGCGCGATGCTGCCCCCGCTAGACGACGACCTCGTGGCGCCCGCGTAGCGGATCCAGTTGCCGACGAGGATGAGGACCGCGGCGATGACCAGGGACAGTTTGAGGCTGCGGTGCAGGACGAGGATGGCGATGGGGAAGACGGCGACGAAGGCGAGGAAGAAGGCCGTGCTTATCCAGTTGATTGTCGATTCGGGGACGGAGTAATACGTCGCTGCCTTGCCGGCGACAGGGGCGAAGGTGAGCCACTTTGATGTGCGCGCGCATGTTGTTAGTATGGCACATGCCGCGTCGGGAGATGGGGGACTGGGATATGGCTTACATCCCACGACACGATAATGTTCATGAGCGTCAACTGGACCAGACCGAACCAGCGGCGCTTGTACGTGCGGTACTCTTGCGTCTGGCCCTCGGCCACACTGGCGTCGGCGTCGGCGTCGGCGTCGTTACCGGAGCGCTCGCGCATCGTGATGTCCTGCGATCCGAGTCGCTGCTTGTCCCCGTGTCGGCGCCAAAACTTGCGGGAAAAGCCGTTATTGCCCCCGTTCCCATTCCCGTTCCCATTCCCGTTCCCATTCCCGTTCCCATACCCGTTCCCTTCGCTGGTGCTACTGTTCACCGTTTCCATGTGGCGGGCACCGGCGGCCGCGGTCTTGGTGTCACCGTCCATGGCGACGGTTGGGTTTCGCGATCGGGGATACATGGAATTGTTGTGTTTCTTGGGGCTCCCAATGGCCCCCCTTTCCTTCCCTACCCTTTCGTGGCAGTGCGAGTGAAAAAAAAAAGGGGAAGGGAGGGGGAGGATTCGCTCGACTTGAGGTTGGTGGGAAAGGGTTGGGAGACACGCGCGCCGTTGGAAGCTGTGACGGCGTGGTGTGCTCACTCTTGTCGTCCTGACCACCCCCTCCGTGGGGTTTGGTTTTGCGACCAGAACAGGCAGGTGAAGCCGAGGCTTGGACGCGCAGAAGAGGGGAGAAGTCTGGAAGTCTGCGCAGCTTCTTCAAGCCACCAGGCCCAGGTGATCAATCACCACGACGCAAGGAAGGACGAAAGGAGGGAGGTAGGGTACCATTGGCGCGTATGGTAGGACCCAGTGCCAAGTTCTTCTCCGCGCGCTCGAGTCTGCTGCGCGCGCGTACATCGGCTGACTGCTAATTAACTACTAGTACTAACGTTACTACGAGTACTAGGACCATGCACTGATGCAGTAATATCGATATCGATAATGCTAAAGTGACGTCTATAGGAAATGGTACATAATATATTACTCTGTCGCTGCGATTACTACTTATAGTAATACCTGGTACTAAGGTATTAGTAGTTGTAGGAGACCGGGGGTGGATCACCACCAGTTATCCAACAGCGATATACGTACCCCCCCCCCCCCCCCCCCCCCCCCCCCCCGTCAGCCTGCCTCGGCACCACGACCACCAAGGGACATATACCTCGTACAGAGCCCAGGCCGTGCGTGGGAATGTGGAAGCCTCCGCCACAGTTGTTGCGGATAAACGGAAGACAGAGCGAGGGCCGGGTATCGCTGCATGTGCCGCTATTCTTCAAGACACACATGCCCGCGCACTCTTCCAGGCACAAGCAGACAAGAGAGCAAAGGGACACACAGACGGGGCGGTGATCATGGACCTTCCTCAGAGCCCATAATCACTCGCCAAGACAAAAGTGCGACCCCGTGGAGTCCCCCCTCGACCGGGACCACCACAAGAACCAACATCAGCTCCCCTTTTGCGTGGCAACAAGCAGACCAGCCACGGCACGCGTGGGAATGAAAGGGCGAAAAAAAAAAGGTTCAGGACTTCTATTTTGTATGGCGTCGCAGCGTAGTATACAAAGGGGAAATCACCGCACAGCCCAAGCAAGACCAGACCGAACGAGTCCAACATCCGCCCTCTTGATCTCTTGCCCATGGAGTGAAATCGTACAAGCGCCGGCCTCTTCCCCCCATTTTTTTTTCTTCTACTTGGGATCGAGCAGACCGTTCGTTCAGCGGCAATGGCCCATCGTCAGGCTTCCGTGATGGGGTGTTGTCGCGTGCGTGCGTCGATGGTGCGAAGGAAAGAGGGGGCGAGGGGACGGCCGAGTTCGTCTAGGGTCTCTCTACTTGAGCTTAGCCCACACCTTGGGAGCAGCGCACTCGGAAGCGCAGTGGGCGAGGTGGAAGACTGATTCATTAATTCTCTTGTTAGCACAGCCATATTCCAAAGTCATACAGCCTCTCCCCGCCCGCATCATTCCTGCACATGCAGAAAGAAGAACACGCGGGGTGGGTGTGGGGGGGAAATGGGGAAGGGCCCGGGAAAGGTAAAAAGTGACGTACACTCCTCGACGCAGTCCTCCTGGGCACCGCCCTCGCTCTCCTGCTGGTGAACGCGCTCAACGCACTCGTCAAAGTGGTGCTTCGCGGGGGCACACTGAGGCGCATTCTTGCACTCTGTATCCTAGTCAGCCACCATCACCTCCCTCCATGTCATCCATCACCCCGAAATGCCTCTTCCGGCGTAACCATTCATGGAAAGAAAGGGAAAGAGAAAAAGAAGCTGCAGATAACGAACCTTCCTCGAGAGTCTCCTTGGGATCGACAATCTCTTCCTCCTCCTCCTCTTCCTCCTCTTCCTCCTCGGCTTCCTCCTCAGCCTCGGGCTCCTCGGATGACTCTTCGGGGGTAGCCTCCTCGGCCTCCTCGCTCTTGGACTCGGTCTCGGCGGTCTCCTCCTACTCCCAGTCAGTAAACCCCTGACTCCCAAGGGTCCCTCCGCAGCCCTGGCCCCCCTCAGCGGCAGGCCCGGCCACGGCGGGAGAAAAGAAAAATTGTGGTGCATCGTACCTGCTGCGTCTCAGCCGGGGCCTCAGCCTCAACGACGCTCCAAGGCGTCACGGCCTCGACAATATCCGAGAAAGTGTCCCAGATACCCATTGTGACGGTGTTCGCGAAGGACGGGGCGGAAGGGGGGGGGGAGAGTGTTTGATGGCGGTGGTGGTGTTTGCGCGCGTTTGAAAGTCGTCGGGTCGTTGCGAGGTTGGGATTCGCTTTCGTCGGGAGCTCTCGGCCAATTCCTGCCTGCGAAAACTGATCCGGAATTGCCGCATTTTGATTGGTCATGCTTGGGTCCCTCGGTCAACAAGTCATGAGCGAGGTCACATGATCAGAATGGGTCCAAGCATTTTCCTTGGATGGCCAGATCCGTTTCCCAACTCTTTGTGTGTGTTTCGTTAATAATATTCACATCACTTTACTGGCGCACGTGGGACTTGGAGAGCGCGCGCCCACCCCCAAGGTGTGCGATGAACTCGATGCAAAGTCTTCCGGGTGCCATGCGTAAATCTGTCTATGAGGATGCAAATATGTACTCCTGGCCGAACCTCGTGCAGACAAAAGCCTATCCCATGCATGCTAATCACTCTTAAAAGACTCTGATCCCAAGTGGGCGAGCGCCGATGCTCCTAAACCTTCCAAAAGCCATTCAAGTTCTTCCCTATTAACGCCGTCACCAAAAGCCCCCAATCTTTCTTTGTCCATGTGTCGTATTCCCACAGCCTAGTCGTATGTTTGTGCCTGCTTTGAGCGGGTTTTGAGGTCGCCTCGGGTTCCGTTCCCGTCGCGCAAGCTCAGTCGTCGTCCCTCGGGCCGCGGTTCGCTTCGTCGCGGAGATGATCTTCGAGTCGTATGCTGATCTGTTGCGCCTGAGCCTCCTCGTAGTCTGGCGGCGGCTCGTCCGGCCGACGACTGGCTGTGCTGTCGGACCGGTGCTCCCGTGAGCCCGGCGGCGCCGCGAGGTTGCCCACCGGTGCCGGCACCGGGGGGATCTGAGCCTCGTACGCGGGGAGGGGCTCGTCCGGGATATCGGCGCCCGGACCCATCTCCCTCCGCATCTCCTGGTACTGGTGGAGGCGCTCCCGTAGGCGAATGTAGGCCTCGTTGAAATCCATCATGCCGCCGTCTGAGAAGGTGAACTTGACCTCTAGCCGAGGGATGTCCGGGGGGATGCCCCCGCCCGAGACGGGTATGCAGTCCGACTTCCAGACCCAGCCCCACCACATGGAGGAAGACGTGGTCGAATCCTGAAATTTGAGGATTGGTGCGCTGAACGACTCGAACTTGGGCTCCTGGTTCCGCTTCGCGGGGAGATAGACAATCTGCCACCTTGTATCAGTCCATGTTCTCAAGTGTGGCTAGGACGGGAGTTCCGTCGGTCCTCAACCCACCCTCTTGTTAGTGAGGAACAGCGAGCCTCGGTCGCTTTTCCGTTGGAAAGGTGTACAGCGGGCCTTGAGTTCGGAGGGCACAGAGAGGTCGCATGATATGCGCGACTCGAGTCTCATGAGGATTCGTTCATTGCCGAGTTTGACGAACCCGCCCTGGTTGAGCATAACCCAGCTATCGGCATTGTCAGGGTCTACCGGCCTGGAGGGGGGAGGGCTTGTGATGAGGTAGTCATGAGGGTTGTTCATCTTGCTGGCGATTCCATGACCATGGCTTCATGGACGGGGACACACATGAGACGTAGAGAAGCAGAGGAGGGGGGGGGGATGTAGAGTCGAGGGGGGTCGACGGGGACAGGTAGGAAGACCAAGGAGAAGTACAGGCGGCTAGGATGGAGGAGGGAAGAGACGGGAGTACGTGTAGAGGAGGGGGTGGAAGGAGAGTTGGAGAGAGGGAGTGAGAGTATCGTAGGAGTGACGGTATAGAGTGAGGGCGAGCGTGGGCGAGATAGGATAGCGCGAGGCCCGGCAGATGAGAGGACGGGTTGGAGGGATTGGATGGATAGCGGACGGAGACTTACTTTATTGACATTGTCAATGTCGCAGGCAAGGCCGTAGGGAAGGCCGCCGGTAAAGCCGCAGGCAGGGTTTGTGGACGACCCTGGCAAGGCCGGACCGGAGGGTAGCTCGGGTTGCTTTGGGGTTGGGATGAGGTAGGTACTATTCCGGCTGTGCGGAGGGGGATGTTGGTCTTGCGGCGTTGTCTTGCCGGTTGGATCTTTGAGCGCTGAAAGGCTCGGGGCTTCGGTCCAGCAGCTTCTAATTAGTAGTTAGATACGAGCGGGAGAAGAAAAGTACCTAGGTAGGCGTCAGGTGGTAGGCGTACAAGTATGGGATCGCACCGGGAGGACGCGCAGCCCGGAGCTCAATCTTTGCGTGGGAACTGTGGGGACCGCGGTGCAGTGGCGGGTGTTCAATTACGGGGTGGGTTCTGCTCGTATGGTGGCGTTGCGTCAGGGGGGGGTGGTTTTGCTGATGGCACTGCTGCTTCGCTTTTCGAGTGGTTGGGTTGGATGTTGCTTGGTTGCGTTGCTTTGTATCGGGGCTGGACTGGGGCTTGGATGAACGGGGCGGCTGGCTGGGGCTGGGGGCTCGCGGTGATGGGAAAAAGCAGCAAGCCTGACTAGGCCATTTTCACCAGCCAGGCAGACGCTGATTATCCGATGGCCTGGTCACCTGGTGTGCTGGTGGTGAGGCGGACCGAGACGGCGAGCAGGCGAGACACCACCAGTGAGTAGAAACCAACGAGACGACTCTCCTTGCTTTTTATGGCAAACGAATAGTTCGCCTGCTATAACGACTTGCTGTTGGATATACAAGTGTGCGGCGGGAAACGCTGGGGCTGGCAGCTTGAAGCTGGGTGACTGAACTGCCAGGACCGACCGAGTGATGGTCGTCAGCGCCTAAGGCGCGTAGGTAGCTGTCTCGATAGGGTGGCGCCGCAGGCAGGTGGCGTTGGCAACTCCGATGTTCCAAGCCCGTCGTCGAATCACGCCCGCCCTGTTGCGCGATGGTGGTGGTAGTGGTGGTGGTAGTGGTGGTGGTGGTTGATGGGGCAGATGATGGATCGACCGCGAGAGAGAGGGGGCGAGCTAGGACAGCTTCAAGCTAGGAGAAGCTGCCCCATCCGTACTCCGTATGGGTCGGCAGGTTCCCGTGGTTGGGTGGAGGAGGGAGGGTCTGGCGTGCGCAAGCGCTGCGGTGCTGGTGGTGGAGGATGTCGGTGGTCAGTTCGTGCGGGTTATTGTGTGGCTCCCGTGTTGGATTGTGGGACGAGTAGGCGATACTACAAGTACATACGAGTAACTGCCAGGTTGGGGGGTCTGCGAGACTGCGAGGTCAGGATGACGAGGCGTTCGAGGGGTCGGTCAGTCATTCTGTCGTGCAGGTACCTCTACGAGTACCTAGGTAGGTGGAGGTGAACCCCTCAGGCAGTTGCAACCGAGCGAGACAGAATAACAAGGTCAACTGAGGAGCAGTGCCCGTTACGTCAGGCGGGGATGTTGGCTCAGATGCATGTCCCTTTTTTGGCAATCAAGCTAAGCTCCTAGAGTTTCGATCTGCCTTCTGCGCCGCCGATCTGAGCAGTGAAACAGGCCCTCTGTTCCGTACCACTACTGTTACCACAGGTACTTAGCTAGTAGCTACCCTCGACATGGGATCGGAGTACACCCAAGTACCGGCGAGATCGTCAACGGCAGGGGAGATCGATCACATTGTCCGGTATTGCATCTTGTCGCGACAGGTACACACACCCCGCTCTGGCAACTCGGGGCCACAAGCGCCAAGTTACATACCAACATTAGTCGTTTGATCGAAGCGTCTCACTCGCAGCACGATGGTCCGGCACTCGATACCACATCCCGGATCAGCGACCTATGTACCTACCTTGCTAGCACCACCTTATAGTATTGGCCATCCTTGTACGTCCAAGAGGTTGCATTATTTCCCTCTCGACCACCCCACCCCACCAGCTCTTGCAGGTATGTAATAGCAGCTAGACTTGGATCTTGAGCGGGTCACTTCTCGCATCGCACACCCGCCTCAGCGATTTCCTCGAACGTCTACACACAGGACCAAGTCAACATTGATCGCCCTTGGCTCGAGCGGACGAGCCAAGAAGGGACGGCGCCGACGGGGTGGTTGGTTGGTTGGTTGGTTGGTCGGTTGTTTCGCTAGCAGTCAAGTCGTCGGTCGTGGGGGTTTATCGTTAACACCCCCGCCGCTGCGAGCAAATATAGCCCACCATGAGGGGGAGAAAAAGAAATAAAAAACAATATTGAGCCCGAAAACATATCGCGCCATGGGTGTTAAATCAAAGACGGGAAGTAACAAAAATACCCTGGAAACGAACCTCGCCGACGCTGTGGATCGTACCATACGCTCCCCGTATGCAGCACTTCACCGGTCTCCCCTCCCTGCTCCAAGCAAGCCATGGCTGGGGTTGGACTTTTCAGGTCCCCTCTCTGCGCCCATCTTCCCTGAGAACAGCGAAGACATAATAGGATAAGAAGAGGGGAGAAAGATGCATGCATGTAAGTAATCTTTTTCCCAGTACCGGGTACCCACTGACTGGCCTTGGTTGGTATTATCTTTTGCCAGAATTCGTCTTTGGAGGTACCCCGGGTAAAGTAGTAACTACATGATCCCGATCGTGGCATCGACCGTCAAGGTAATGAATCCCCCCACACAGCTACACGTCGTCCGACGCTATCATATACGAGTACGGACTACGTGCATGGCATATACAATGATACTACATGGCTCCCCTCCAGTCAGGCAAGAGTTGTTTACTCTTTCCTCACCTCCCATCCCCCTCACCCTGGCCATGGCCATGGGCCACGTCTCACTAGCTCGATGTCTCAACTCGGAGCAAAATGCAAGAGGCAATGCACCTCGCCTGTGTCCCAGGGTATTGGGTCAGCGCCTCTCCAATCGCAGGCCTCAACAGGCTGTCGGGTCTGCTGTGATTGGGTGTAATGAGCACGTCGGGGCGCTGTGACATGATCCCGGCTGCCTGCAGACTGCAGTGTGCAATGTGCATGGATACTGCCTGTCCTGGGCTTCCGACAGAGATACGGACGTACTGCAGTCCATAATGCTGATATAGAAAACCCCAACTGCGGCGGCATACGCCCCCGCCCTCCCCTGCTTGGTGAAGTTGGTATTCGCACTAGATAATTATTGTCATTACTACTGACGTTAGTACGTGCCAGTTACTACTCGTATACCCGATACTGCAGCGCAGTCGATACGCCGGGAGCCCCGCCACCAACCGGCCGCGAGCGGCGCGGGCGTAGCTCCCGCAGGCCTGGGTCCGGGACCGATTGGTCGGAGCCGTCGGGGTGGGGCTGGCTCCGAAATGGTCCTCCGAGCTGCCCCGGCATTCTGCAGAATCGGACTGCAGGACCAAAACTGTCTGCCTGCTCCTCATCTCGCAGTCCCCTCCTCTCCGTGGACCCCGTCCGATTAGTAAGAATGCTTCGCTCGGTATAACCTTTGGGCCCAGCCCCTGGTTTCATGACACCAGCGAACCTCGGGCTGACGCCACCTCCCCTCCGTGCCAGAAATCCACCCAACCCCCCGGGCCGCCGGCCTTCACCGACACATCACGATCCTTACCGAGAACTTACCGACAACCCCACTGGCCATCCTCAAACGATCTTACTGCCCCATCATCATGCTTCCCGGCTCCTTCCTTCCCATGACGTCAAGCAAAGGATTCAGTAGACATGCAGTACATGACACGCCAGTGCCGTCTGAGCTTCTCGGCCAAGCATGGCCACGGTCCCATCTCCAGCTTTCCTGTCATGTTTTCAGTTGACTATCATCACCCCCAGCCCTTCCCCCCCAACCCCCGCCCCTCTCTCCTTTGCTTACAGTACCCTACCTGTCAGTCAGGGACGTGCATCTCCGGGGGCTCCTCCCCATGTCGTCAACGTTGGGCTTCCTGTGGGAGAGACGCACACGCCGTTGGGTATCCATACGGGCACACTGTCACACACACACACACACGCGTCTGGACATCACGATCCCTACAACTTGTTTTGATATGCCCGAACAAACTCTACAAGAATCGCCGTCAAGCTCCCCCCCGGTAACTGACAACAAATCCCCATCATATGGGGCCGCGATGCATGTCCTCATCCCAGGCTGGTTCGCAGGGAGGGAAGATGAGATAATAACTGGCAAGTTTTTTCGTCCTGCAGGTTCGTGCGCGGCGGGCCGGCCTGGACTCGGCGAGAGTACTCACCGAGCTGCGGGCTGACCAGCGTCGGCTACCTGCCACTTGGAGGAATTTGTCTGTGAGACTGGACAGGGCGCACAACGCCTCGCATCCATGCCTACTCGTACATGGCCACGACGGCCTGAAGTGGGCTTGGATCACCAGCACAGTCATCATCATCCCGCGTTTCTCCTCCAAGACGGCGTTCCGGGCAAAAGTAAAATGTGTTAGAATCATCATTTCATCACTGTGCATGCCATCATAATAAACAAGAAAGAAAGAAAACGCCCTGAAAAAAAAAAAAAAAAAAAAAACAAAGATGCATCACCCNCCCTGAAAAAAAAAAAAAAAAAAGAAGACAAAGATGCATCACCCCGAATGCAACTCGTAACCCAAAAAGAAAAATCCCATACACCGACCGATAACCAGCCAAGGAAACAACAAGAGTAAGGTAGGTAGAACAAACCAAGGAGCGACGGGGACAAGGACAACACAACCCAGAAGCACATATGACAAGGAAGACGTCTTCAGGAGATCCACCCGTCGTCCGCAGCCTTCCCCGAAGCCGCAGCCTCCGCCGAGGTCGTGGGGGACGCCTTGTCCAGCCCAAAGTCCAGCCGGGGCATGTCAAGCTTAGGTGGCGCCTCCTTCCTCCCACCGGCCTTCTTGGCAGGCGAGCTCCTGGCCGAGGAGTCAGCAGCAGGGGGCGGGCCGTACCTCACGTCCTTGACAGAAGGCCACCCATCCTCCGCCGCGGCGGCGACCCACGTCCGAAGGCCGTCGTGCACGCTGCCGTAGAACTTCTCCTTGCAGAGGCGCAGGCTGCCGCCCATGCACCTCTCCCAGCCCGAGATGCGCAGCTCGCCCCGGAGCGCGTTGCGTGCCTGTGCCGTGGGCGTGCAGGCTATGATGGCGTTCATCAGGTCCAGGTGCGAGGCCAGGTAGTTCGTCGCGTCCCACTCTACGCCACCCACGTACGGCGCGGCCGGCACCGGAGGGCGCTCCCGCGGGAAGTGTCGCTGCATGTATGCCTGCGGAGAGTCCGAGTGTGTTGGCGGAACTGGCGCCGCGTTCGAGTTACCGTCGGTTGTAAACTTCTTGTCCGAGGCCAGGGCCACCACGTTTAGGTTGTGGAGGAAGATCCAGAAGACCTCCTTGGTCACACTGACGACCTCCTTGTTCCATACCCGGTACGGTCGTTCCTGGTGCATGCCCTGCAGGAACGGGAGTGGCCGTTCGTTCTCCTTGGGCTCGGGGTCTCGCATATATCGTAGGACATTCTTGGCTCGTGCGACTCGTTCAGCAGGGGCTGCCGACTCGATATATGTGAACAATACGAAAGTGATGATGCCTCGGGTAGTAAACTCGCTGGGGCCTTTTCTCTCGGGATCAAAGATCAAGTGCAGGAGCTTCGGAAATAGATCGGCGTGTATGGTGTGCAAGTACTCAATTGCCCGAGCCGTCGTAGTGAGAGCCTTTAGACACAAGAGGTTCTCATGAAGCAGTGCATCCTCATGCTCCTCCCTAGACACCACGTCAGTACTTCATCGGGGCAGCTGGAAACGGGGGGTGCAAAACTCACCGCCACTCCACCTCCATGATGCGATAGAGCAGTCCGACAATCTCCGTCATGCCACCCTGCTGGATAAAATCCTCAATCCAGGCAACCGTCTCATTCCGCAGCAGCAGTCGGAGCTTGTGGAGCTTGCCCACCTCCACGAGCTGCGGCTTCTGGACCTTTCGGAGGTACGCCACGTAATCAGCGGGGCCCTGCTGGAGCTTGATCTTGGACAGAAAGGAACTTCCGGTGGAGGCGCCTGATGAGGACGAGGGCCTGTCGCTCACGACGCTCTCTGTCGACTTGCTTCGGAAGTGGCGCCCAAGGGTGCCTTCCCTGGATTTCTTGGACGGCGACCTACTCTCTTTGCGACCGCGGGAAAAGGTAAAGCTCCTGCCGCGACTTCGCTTGGTCTTTTCGCCCTCCACGTCGGAGTCATTTGCAATGGCACTTTCGCCCTCCTTACTGCTGGTGCTATTCGTCGTGCCCGGCCGGTCTCCCTTGGAGGCCTGCATCTCTGCCCAGTCCTGCCGGATGAATTCCATCTTGATAGTCTCGTTGAGGTTGCGCATCTTGTATCGCTGGTTTTCGGGGATATTGCGGCGATCCAGCATGGCTTCGAGGTGCTTGTCAACGTCCTCTGGTTTCAAGGCGGGCTCTTTGTTCTGTGTCGTGGTCGGGCTTGGTGCTGCTGACTTGGTCCGGCTGTGGCCTCTTCCAGAGAGAGCATTGAAAGCTCTGCTACGGTAGCCGCCGGTCGAGCCTTTCGAAGGAGTTGAGTCCATGGCCGACGAATTAGACCTGAGAGTCTGTTGTGGGCTCGAGGCGACTTGGTACGACTTGGGTCGTTCTCTCATGGCCGGTCGTCCGCTCGTGTTGGGTTCCTGGTTGCTCACATGTCTTTCCACCTCAACGCTCGCTCGGCCGTCTTGTCGGTTCTGCTGTAGTGACGCGTCGCTCGCAAACTGGGCGTAGATTGGGGGTGGCGGGGGTAGATCGACAGTCGCATCTGGGGTCCTGTTCTCCTTGTCTTTTTCCATCCGGGCCTCCTCCTCGGACGCCATCTTGTACAATCCCTTCAACGATTTTGGTCGGCCCAAGAGCCCGGCCAGGTTCCTGACCTTTGTGGGGGAAACATCTCGGGACGTGGGATCCTTTGGCGCGTCCTTAGTCCTGGAGGGCTTGAATGGGCTGCTGCTGCTCATAATTCCTTTGGTGGGGGACCGCGAACGGCCTCGGGTATTGTCCCTCGGTTCGTCTCGTGAGAGTCGATGGCAACGGGGAGCCGAGTCTTGCTGATTCTTCTGAAGCTCACCTAGGGCTCCGGGATTATTCCTGGCGAAGCGTCCGACGCCCATTGCGGCTTCATGATTAGAAACGTGTTGGATCTCTGCGGACTGCGGCTGGGGAACGAGGGCTTCTCCCTTGGACGGCTGGCGGCGGTGGACGAAGGACTTGATGACGGACGATTTGCTTCGCTGGTGGCCCGGCTGCTGCTGAGGAGCCACGACGTCGTCTGGTGCCATTTTGGGATTTAGAAATAAAGACACGCCAAATCGTGGAGGATTGGATGCTGAAGGTATTGGCTCTGATCAAAGACACCTCGGAAAAAGAATCGAAGTATGAGTAGGAACCGAAGAAGAAGGGGGGCAACAAAGACGCAACAGGAGAGCTCCTGCTGACGAACGAGATGCCAGAGAAGATGATGCGTTACAGCAATCAGGTCATTGTCGAGAAGCAAGGTATGCTATTGAACTCCTTTTGAGTACTAGGTAAGGTAGGCAAGGGCGGTCAATGTCGATGGTCCGTCGTAATTGCGAGATGCAGTGGCCCGCAATGAGGGAGGTTGTTTACGGGTGCCGTTGCCCTGGCGATGGCGTATCTTATCGGCGCACGACGGCGGGGCGGGGCTCTCACCGGCCCAGCCTGCCCTGCAGTGTTTCCCTGTTTCTTGCAAGCCAGTGCACCCGGGCTGCAGGAATACGTAGCACGTGGGACGGCACGTATGTTGCGAGTATAACACATTGTCATGTGTGTTTCGTCTTAGGAACAATTTTTTCTTTCTATTATTGGCTTGGGATGGCGATGGGAGAATGGAGGCCGGTCAAGCTGTTGGAGTCGACAAACGCAATGATGCTTTATCTAGGGTAGGTGCGACTGCTGCCCCTCGGATACATTCGTACAACACAATAATAATAAGTAGGTACTTGGCCATCTTGGATCTTCCGGTCTTTAATCGTCCGAATTGCATACCATTCCAGAGACTGGGCGTGACTATCCCCGCACCAACGACAGATAAACTTATTCTTTCTGTTGAATACCATGTCCTACCTACCCCTTACTCGTACGTAGTTTCACAATTCGCATCCCCGAGGGCATCATTGGTCCCAAAGCCTGCCCGCAGCAACATCTTGAATACTCACTTATCCAGACACAGGAGTACAAGGCTACCTACCCCTACCTGAGGTGCTGTATCCGTAGACTTGTTGGTATAATTTCGTAACGACGTACTCTGTGGCCTTGACTCCCCCCGATGGGGCTGCGGGGAAGATTAGGATCAATCGGAGTAAGGATACCCGGAAGCCACTTTTGCCGCTACAGTCTGGAAGTTGAAGACGGATGGCATGCCGTTGGATCCAGATGTCTCCGGCGCCTGGTTCAGTAAGAGATACAATTTTGGAGTAGGTCTGATTTTGATCAAAAAGTGCCCAGATGAGGGAGTCTACAACACCAGAGTCTGGGACTCAAAAATAACACGAACTAGCGGAGGCCACTCCGCGTATCAGATGGAGCGCAAGGAGAAGGGGGGGGGGGGGGGGGGGCCTAAAGAGGAGCCCCAACAGGAGTGGATACCGGACCTTGCAGGACACCGAAAAGTATGAGTTGGTAAAGCAGAGAAAGCTCTCCGATCTGTTCACTGTTTCAGAACGTACAGTTTCATCCTTTTTTGTAGGCGGTACTCATACTCATGGCGATGTAAATCGAGTGTAGGTTTTACACCGTGAGGTGCTTCCCTGCGGCTCAAAATAGGATATCACAGCAGTCATATCCAAACCTCGGGTTGAAACCGACGGAGGGATATTCATCAGAGGCGAGACTATTGATTAATTTTGGGTATATTTTTGGTCCTTTTATATATCTAATTTTCCCAGTAATTTACTTCATGCCGTATAGATACAAGTTCTTGCCCGCTCATCATGCCCAAGTATACAAAAGCCCCCAAAATCTCCTACAGCCGTGCCGACGACTCATTGCCAAACTGCTTGCCCTTGTAGCCCTTGGGGGAGAGGATGACGTTGTACTCGAGTTCGAGGGTGGCCTTGGGGTCTCCCTCAAGGGGCTTGAATTCGACGACCAGGTCGTCCTTGACGGCGAAGACGGTGTCGGTGGACAGCCAGGGGTCGTCCGAGGGGTAGAGCTGGGTGGTGCAGCCCTTGTAATCAGGGTGGGTGACCTTTCAAGTGGTGTCAGTACAAGTTTCTCACCTTCTCTTGGAAATAATGGTCGCAGGTTGAGATACACGAGGACTGGACTTACCATGATGTGAATGTGGGCGGGACGCATGGGGTGGCGGTCCATCAGGCTAAGCAGCTGATAGGCCGGGCCGTCGGTGGGCAGGGAGTAGGCGGTAGGGTGGTAGCAGTAGAACCAGTACTTTCCGTTCTGGTCGGCCCTGAACTTGCCGCGGAGGTTGTTGGGGGACTGGTTCTCGGGGTCCTGGAAGTCGTAGCGGCCGTTGGCGCTGGCCTGCCAGATGTCGAAGACGGCGTTGGGGATGGGCTTCCCCGTGAGCAGGTCGGTGATGGTGCCGTGCATCAGGGTGACGCGGCCGTCCGGGTTGGGGTTCTGGATGATGCTGCCACCGTTCTCGCGGAAGGGCGCGTTGGGAGACCAGAAGGGGCCGAGGATGGAGGACGAGGTGGGGTCGAGGTCGCCCTCGGCGACGATCTTGTTGGCGATTTCATCGACGAGGCTGTAAGCAGCGATGTTAGCAAACTACATCATAGGTCAACCGGGGTGGGGAGGCGGAAGAATGAAGAACATACGATTCCAGACCAAGGACGTCAGAGACGCGGTGGGCCTCGTTGCGAGTAGGGGTAGAGCACTGTCCGACGGCGTTGATAAAGTGAACACCGGCCATCCACTCATCGTTGGTGAGCTCGACCTCGCGGGCAAAGTCGTGGAGGTGACGGAGGAGGCTGCTGAAGACGAAGCGGTTGCGGGGGGTGACGTTGGGGCCCATGGTCTCAATCACATGGCGGGTGAAGTTGGGGTCGAAGCGGCTCGTGGGCTCGGCCGAGCCCTTGGCCTGAGTCTGCTGGGGAGTAGCGCCCATTGTGATGGTTGTGTGTGGTAGAGAGGGATAGAGGGAGAGAGATCGGTGGTTGGGTGGGTAAATTCCAAATGTTTGTATGTGAGGCGGGTGGGGATGAGAAGATGGAAGTATGGGAGGAATGAAGAATGGAAACAAACAAGACGACAGATGGCGACGAGGGATAGTTAATATATCATCGACCCGGCTCACACGGGAGTTGCCATTCCCCTCAAAAAGAGTACTGTAATGCGCCGTCGCTGATGGGTTCAATCGTCCCTTGGTCGATGGGCCTTTGCAGGGATCGGAGCGATGTTTGTCTGTTCCGGCGGGGACGCCGCCACACTGACCCACTGGGGGCGGGGAGGCGTGTGGGTGAACATGCTTTTTCCCTGGTTGGTCCACATGGTCTTGAGTTTGGACGGTATCTGTAGGTAGTACAGGTAGTACGAGTATCTAACGATAATTACCAGGTAGGTAGTTAGGTAGGTTTGAGATCTCCGGACGCGGCTCCTGTGATCCGTGGACGTTCTTTCGGGCCTCCTGACACTTGACTAGGTATTGCTATTATTTTATTTTTATGGATTGATTCGTTCGGGTTCTTGTTTATTTGGTAAATGTTCATTGACGTATATAATATTGATTGTCTTTTGGTTATTTTTTTTTTTTTTTTTGCCCCCATTGAGCATCTCCCTCATCATCATAGCTCCACTCTTATCAAGCAACAGATCCCTGATTGCCGGCCGTCGTTCCCGACCTGCGGGTTGGCGTAACACTCCCCCACTAGGGGTCCGCGCCACCACGCAGGCCCTGTCAAGTACCGACCGAGGCCACGAGCAGCGTCACAAGTCAAAACCACCCCGCCAACCACAGCAGAGGAGGGGTAAATATTCATCCCCACCACCCTCAGTCGGTCTTGCCGGGCGGGCCGGAAAAATGCTTGGCTTCATCCCACATTGACCTCCGGTGGGCGCTTGAATGTCCGGGGCCGGCAATCCTCCTCCGAATTGGTCGGCTCCATGTCTTGAATAAGTGGGCAGATCCGGGGGTGTGACCCAAGCCGTTGATTGACATCTTTAGTATACGGACCCTCGGCCATCCCTCCATCAACCCATCATCGTCACGAGACCCAACAGCCTTAGTTACTACACTCCTTTGAGGGAGTTCTGTATGCGCAGCCTCGCCGCCAGTGCCCGCAAGATGCCCGTCCACCACCTCATGGTGGGCACCTGGACGCCTCCCGGCGCCATCTTCACATTTGCCTTCAACGATGAGACGCTCTCGCTCGAGCTCGTCAAGCGTACCGAGATTCCCAAGGATGAGCCCATCTCCTGGATGACCTTTGACGTGAGTTATCCACGTGCCTTTTCCCGCCGGTTATTTCCACTGACATGGAGGGTTAAAAAAAATGCAGCATGCGAAGAAGAACATCTATGGCGCCGCCATGAAGAAGTGGTCCAGCTTCGCCGTCGAGTCGCCGACTTCCATTGTTCACCAGACTTCTCACCCCATGCTTCACCACCGTACGTCTCCATCAAAGAGCTACTCCCCCGCCACAACCCAGGACATTCAAGGGACATACTAGCTGACACAAACACACACAGCCCAAGCCTCCTCCCCCGACACCAACACCCGTGCCATCTTCCTCCTCGCCGCCAAACAACCCCCCTACGCCGTCTACTGCAACCCCTTCTACTCCCACGCCGGCCACGGCGCCATCTTCACCGTCGATTCCACCACCGGCGCCCTCGATACCAACGTCCAGAACTACGAGTACCAGCCCGACTCCGGCATCCACGGCATGGTCTTCGACCCCACCGAGACGTACCTCTACTCCGCCGATCTCAAAGCCAACAAGCTCTGGGTGCACCGCAAGCAGCACCCCGACAGGCCCGAGCTCGATCTCGTGGGTTCTGTGGACTGTCCGGATAGCCGTGATCATCCTCGCTGGGTTGCTATGCATCCCACGGGGAATTACCTCTACGCTCTTATGGAGAAGGGCAATGTTCTCCGCGAGTACCTCATCGACCCGGCCACCCGCCTCCCCGTCTACACCCACCGCCACTGGCCGCTCATACCCCCCGGCATCCCCGACCGCTGGACCCAATACCGCGCCGACGTATGCACCCTATCCTTCTCGGGCCGGTACCTCTTCGCCTCCTCCCGCGCCAACAGCTTCGACCTTACGGGCTACGTCTCCGCCTTCCGTCTCGCGGACAACGGCAGCGTCGAGCGCCAGATCTGTCTGAATCCGACGCCCACGAGCGGTGGGCACAGTAACGCGGTTGCGCCGTCTGACTGGAGTGATGAGTGGGTCGCTATTACGGATGATCAGGAGGGTTGGCTCGAGATTTATAGGTGGCAGGATGAGTTCCTCGCCAGGGTGGCTCGGGTTCGTGTCCCGGAGCCTGGGTTTGGCATGAATGCCATTTGGTACGATTAGGTAGGCCAGGAATAAGTCAAAAAGGAAACGGAATAAATCAATAAAAAGAGACACAGCAGCATCCGAGACAGATTCTGGTGAAAATCGTGTCCGTCTCCGTGTATCACTCCTATGGCTGGTACAAAGAAACAAAACAATATACTCGATACATGAAGAAGCACTTCTACCCGTCCGGCCTAGCGGAGCTCGCAACATTGCGGACCAACCTGACCCCCCAAACCCCCGTTACTACAACTCCCCATCAACCCCTGTTCGCGAATTACTTTGTCCCATGCTCCGAATCACGCTGCAGCAGCGGCGTCCTCTCACTACTAGTAGTGATCTTCCCCGCGTCCAGCCCATCCGCCGATATCGACCGCGGCATCGAGGAACTCGGCCCCACGAGACCCTGTTTCGTCTTGAACACCTCCTGCCTTGTGTGGAGCGGCCTGGCCGCCCGGTTGGCCGGGCCCAGACGGAGCTGCGTCTTGACGTCTTGCAGGGAACCCCTCATCGGCTCGGGCTGTCCGTGCATCATCACCCCATCCACGTCGGCGGAGCTCTGACGCTTCATGAAGATGGCCGTCCTAGGCCTGTTCTCCCGGCCGCCGCCGTCGCTCTGCGCGCCTAATGACCCCACTTGGACGTTGCTGCCGTCGCCGCCCTCGGCGATGTTGACGAGGAGGGGGTTCTCCGTTGCCCTCTTAGCCACCGCAGCGGCGGCGGCTTCGATCCGGCGGGCTCGGGGTGCGGGGGTCAGGCGCCTTATGGCCTTGTGAACATCGACGTAAACATCCGACTCATCCACAATTTCCCTAGTCATCGTCAGCAGTGGTCAATGACCCAACACACGACGAGGAAAGAGACGTACTCTCCAATGAGCTCCTCAATGACATCCTCGAGTGTCACGACTCCAAGGGCTCCGTGGTCGCCACCAGGAACTTCAGAGACCACGACAAGATGGGACCGGCCCTCCTGGAAGAAGTTGATAATGTCCAGGCAGCTCGTCTCGGGTCGGGTCTCGACCACGGCGCCCAGCTGCACGTCGTGAACAGGAATTCTATCCTCGGGGTCGTAGGTGATGAGAGTCTTGACGAGGAGGATCCCCACAAAGTCGGTGGGGTGGCCGGCGCGGTACACGGGAATTCTGGAGTAGCCCGACGAGAGAATGGTATCCATCGTCTTCTCGTCCAGGATATGGTCCTCCGCGAGGGTGAAGACGTCGTCCATGGGTGTCATCACCTCGCGCACCGGCTTGTCCTTCAAGTCGAGTACAGCGGTGATGATGGTCACCTCATCCTGGTTCAGACGCTCCGAGAGATCGCCCAGTGATTTGTGGAGGGTCACGAGGGTCTTGAGGCCGCTCTTCTTGTACACGGTTCCATGGTCCTCGCCGAGGGCCCAGTCGAGCAGCTTGGCGGTCGGCCATGCGATGGGGCCCGTGAGGTACATGAGCAGGAGGACGGGCTTCGACATGTAACCGCCTATGGATAGACCGTATCGGACGCAGATCGACTGGGGTACGATTTCGCCAAAAATGACTGGGGATCGCAAGTTAGCAGTGCACCTCTCCGGGTGGACAAGACGAGATCATCACTCACCGATGAGAATAGTACTGCCCACAACGGCAGCGACACCTCCACCCAGAGTTCGGTCGAGCACGACGGGGAGCGACGCGTTCACAATGGTATTGGAGAGCAGAAGCGTCACCAGCACCCAATGCTTGCCCTTCTTCAACAGATTGAGAACCCTCTTCGCATTCTTATGCTGTGGCTCGGTAGGATCATTCTGGATGACCTGAAGGTAGATGCTATCCTGTCCCATCAACCTACACAAGAGTCAGTCAGGACCTAACGACGATTGCACGCGCAGCGCATTGAGTACTAGTAACGTACGCGATGGTCAGGCCGGCAAACACGCCACCGGTCAGCGTCAGGACGAGCGACGCAACGGCGAGGATCCAGAGGGGCGTTCCCCCAGTGTCTGGGCCCTCGCCACCGTGTCCCTGCGATGTCAGAGGCGCGGCGGCGACGGTCGTGTAGCCGATTGCGAGAAGGCGTGCCATGCTGAGGACGGCGGAGCGCAAGGCGCCGACTCCGTTGGAGCCACCGGTTCGAGGCATCGGTGTCGAGCGCGCTTTGCGATCAATCGGTGGGACGAGGCAGACGGTCGGTCGGTGGGGATTAAGGTCTGGGGTTCGGGAGGTAATAGTGGGTGACGCAGACGATAAATTGTGACACCAGAAGAAATTGACTGCTAGTCCGGCGGGGTCTCGAAGGGGTAGAAGCCGCGAGGAGCAGCAAGTGTTATTAGGATAAAAATTGCCAGAAGCGGCGTTGTAGAACCGGTTGGAGACTTCTCTCTCTCTCTCTCTCTCTCTCTCTCTCTCTCTCTCTCTCTCTCTCTCTCTCTCTCTCTTCCCGCAGGCACCCTAGATCGATAAGCAGATCGACATAATTGGAAGATGGTGGGTGGGTTGGGAAGTTCCCCGTCCAGCTCATGAGCTCATGACCTCAAGCTTGGGAGTGGACTGTACTGTACACGTACTTGTAGTGCCCTGGAGGGATTCGCACACTGCTGGGGCTCGGCATGCGCCGCCCTGAACCGGAAGTAAAGTGCAGCGGGCCGCATGCGCTCTAAGGGTGGGGCCCTGCATGAGAGCAAACATGTCCGTAACTGAGGTGACCAGCCTTGCAGTTGCAAGAAACGCGCGCCCTGCAAGACACCAGTACGGGGACCAACAAGTTGACGGGACATCAGCCATCTGCCACGCAAGAGTCCTATTTACGGCCTGCATCCGTACCAGCTACGGCAAAATCATTGTCTCACACGGCACACACAAGATATCCCGTCCTGTTGAAAGAAACGGTGTCACTTCCCCCCATACCGCATCCTCCCACTTCCGATCAGAGCCTCACCAGGCTCACGTCCAGTACACCCTCCGACTTCCTCAGACCATCTATCACATCGCCGCTCAGCGGTCCATCGACGCCCAAGATCATCAGCGCCTCATTGTCACCCTCCTTCCCGTTCCCTGCCTGCTCTTGTGGCGGGGCTAGGCCCCGATCAAGGCTGCCCACCTGCATGAACCTGATGTTGATGCCATGCTGGCCGAGCACGGTACCGACCCCGCCGATCTTGCCGGGCTGGTCATAATTGTGCAGGATGATGAGGGTGCCCTCGGGAGGAAAGTTGGCGTTGAACCGGTCCAGCTTGGAGATGTATGCTCGCTGATCGGACGTGTATCCCTCGATGATCTGCTGGCTGCCCTCCTTGCCGCCGTCGCCATTGTCGTGCGCCTTTAGCGTCACCAGGTTAGCATACAGGAGTCCTTTCGTCTCGTTCTGAAAAGTCTCGCTGATGCTTATCGCCTTCTGCTGGGCGATCAGGTTGGCATTGACAATGTTGACGTGCGAGTCGCTAATGGAAGCCACCAACCCCTTCACCAGCGCAGCAAACAGCGGCTTCGTGTTGGGCATCTTGGCCAGTTCGCCGTGGTAAGTCAGCTCGAACTTGCGCCCGCCGATCATCCCGCCCTTGCCGCCGACAAAGTGCTGCGTGTACAGCCGGCCCATCTTCTCGACAAGCTGCACCGACGGCTCGAGCTTGCGGTACTCCTCGGGCAGGATTATTGGAATGTTGACCGCGCTGGTGGGGAGTCCGCCGCGGAGAATCTCGAGCACCTGCGTGCACACGTCCAGCGAGACGTTCTCCTGAGCTTCCACCGTGGATGCTCCCAGGTGAGGCGTTGCCACGACCTTGGGATGCTTGGTGAGTTTGGAGGCGGCAGAATCGGGCGCGGGTGGCTCTGAGCTGAAAACGTCGAGGCCCGCGGCGGCAATCCAGCCTTCGTCCAGAGCCTTGAGCAGTGCGGCTTCGTTGTACACGCCGCCTCTTGCGACATTGAGGACCCTCGCCGTCTTCTTCATCCTCTTCAATTCCTCCTCTCCTATCAGGTCGAGGGTCGTGGCCAGGAGAGGAGTGTGAATGGTAAGGAAGTCGACCTCGGGCAGGATATCCGCCAGCGAGGGCCGCAGCTCAACACCCTCCTGGCGCGCGATCTCAGCGCTGGCATAAGGATCAACGGCAACCACCTTCATCCGTAGACCCTTGGCCATCCGGGCAACCTTGAGGCCGACCTTGCCCAGGCCAATGATGCCCAGCGTCTTGCGTCCCACCTCGATGCCAACGAGCTTGCTGCGCTCCCACTTGCCCTCCTTGAGCGTCCCATCAGCACGGCCGACATTCCGCGCCGTCGCCAGGAGCAGGGCTACGGTATGTTCGGCCGCGGCCACGATATTCCCGGCGGGCGAGTTGACGACGATGATACCCTGAGCGGTGGCTGCCGGGACGTCGATGTTGTCGACGCCGACACCGGCGCGTGCGACGACCTTGAGCTTCTTGCCGGCCTGGAGCACCTCGGCGGTCACTTTTGTCTCGGACCGCACAATGAGGCCGTGGTAGTTGGGGATCTTGCTTATGATTTCGTCCGCCGAGAGACCAGTCGTGTTGTCGACGTCGAAATGGGGAGTGAGCAGCGCCAGGCCGTCGGGTGAGACCTTCTCTGGGACAAGGATACGGGGCCTTGCTGGGTGAGACGGCGCAGCGTCCACTGCTGAGGGAGCCATGCTGGAATGAATGAAGCCGAAGTTATGAGTAAAAGGTTAAAGGAGTTAGTGGCGAGGTAAGACTGTTGGAGAAGGTTGGGGAAGTGACAAAACTATGAGGCAAGGTTCGACGGGAGAGGGGCGAACGGGAGGAGCTAATGGAGGCTCCAACTCCGCGCTTTCAAAAGAAAGGTGGGTGAGCATCTTCCCGCGTCGTCTTACCCCATTCAGGAACACTCTCGCCGCGTCATAAAGTGCTCCCTCCGAGTTGCATCTGCAGGCTCAAGGGGCGCGAGCAAGTTTCACAAGGTGCCCCAAGGTTGCGATACCTAATGCCATTACGGGATGCAAGCGTTCCCTCCCCCCACGTCACGGTGTGCTACCATTTTTGGTTGGCAGACACCCGTCGGGAATGTATCACTGCCATTACTGCAGCTTAGTACCTAATAGTTTGTGGTTGATGGATGGATGGAGGGGCCGCCAGATCATCGGGGGGAGAGGGTCTGGAGATGCCCCTCCCGTCCTCCCCACGTTGGGCTACTGCATGTTTAAGCCACCCCCGCCGTGGATGCGTGGGGTGGGGGGTATGGGCCATTTCTCACCTTGTTGACCCCTTGGAGATACTACGCAGTAATGACTCGTAGTCTGGGGTTCACGTTGAGATATGGAAAGGTGCCATTGTCTCGCCTGACCGTGATGGGAGGATCTTATTGTGGTCAGTGTTCTCACCTCAAGCACCAATCGCACTCCTCCCAACGTTCCCTTGGGCAACAACCCCAACGGTGGCGGGAGGTACTATAGTTGCCTTGGTGACGAAGCCTATGTCGGATCACATGCAAGGGAAGCGGCTCTTGCAGGACACTGTTTTCGTACATGGATGGTCAAAGGCTCCGTCGGGAGCGCTTCCTCCGATCAACGCCGAACACGATGCCCCTGTCAGAGCACACATGAGGCAGGAAATGTGCTTGGAAGACTGTTCCATTTCTTACTAGTCCGGTCTCTATACAAGTCGTCTTTTTTTTGTACGTCCCTGGATGAGCACAATTCGGCAAGTCCTCAATCTTGCGCAACAGACGTACGGACAGAATCATATCACAGCACTAGACGATCCGGATCTCACTTCATCAACGAACACCGATGGACGCACTGTCGAGAGGAGACTCATACAATGGATCACGCAACCTTGACTACTTATTGCTTGCGTCACTAACATCAACTGCCCATTTAGAAGTTTTCCTTGCCGGCAAATCGCTCGTTCTGAACAACCTCAACCCAGTAGCCATCAGGGTCCAGCAAGAAAGCCACATTCTTCATGCGGCCATCGGTGAGCCTCTTCTTCCAGTTGCACTGCAAGTCCTCGAAACGCTTGCACGCCTCCTCGACATTGTCCACCGTGATGCCTGCCAAACCTGTCAGCTGAAACACCTCCTTCATCCGAGCCTGGGGGTCCCAGAAACTTACAGATGTGCCCAAAGCCCTGCGGCTGGTCATTGCCGTTGTGGTATTTAAAGTTCTCGTCCTTCTCGGTGCCATAGTTCCATGTAAGCTCGAGGAGGCCCTCCAGGTGGGGGATCTCGGACTCCGAGTCGAGGGTGCGTCCGCCGGTGTAGCCGAGGAAGTACAGGTTGAATCCGGCGTCCTTGTTCTCGATGGTGCGGACGAGGGACATGCCGCAGATGTCCTGGTAGAATTTGAGGGACTTTTCGATGTCTTTGACGCGGATCATGGTATGGTTCTGCGGCTGTCAGCAAAAAGGGTTTTTTTGTTTCTTTTTCCGTTTTTTTTTTTTTTTTTTGATCCGTGTGAAGTAAACTTGCCATGCGATACGTGCCAACGTCCGTCTCCTTGACATCCGCAGTCTGATCCACGGGCTTCTGCCCAATAATCTCAACCCAGTAGCCATCGGGATCCAGCGCAAAGGCAATATGCTTCATGCGCCCATCCGTCAGCTTCTTCTGGAACTTGTAGCCTGCGTCCTCGATGCGCTTGCAGGCAGCTTGAATGTTGTCGACGCTAATACACGTGTGCCCGAAGCCGCGGTGGGGCTCCTTGTTGCCGTTGTTGACGGTGTACTCCGGGTCGTTCTCGGTGCCGTAATTGTGAGTCAGCTCGATGAGGCCTTCGCGGTCGAAGACGGTGTTGCCGTGGGAGCGTGCCTTTGGCCCATCGTAGCCGAGGAAGTAGAGGTCGAACTTGGCGTCGGGGAACTCGAGCTTCTTGAGGAGGCTCATGCCTAGGAATTCGTAGAATTTGACTAGTAACCGGGAGGGACTTCGTTAGCGCGGGGTGGTCGTCGGAAGAGGTCCCCGAGGGACATCAAGGTGCTTCTTGCGTACCCGACTCCTTGGGATCCTTGATACGGATCCTTGGCCTTTGCGTTAGTATACGACCGCCGTCTAATTTGTGACAGTACGACTCACATGGAGTGGTTAAGCTTGTAGTTCTTGGTATCCGTGGTGGCCATGGTTGCTAGTTTTTGGATCTGGAGCTCTGTCGATGGTCAGCAACTTCTTGACCTTGGAGAACTAGTAATAATAGTAACTGGGGTACAGCACCCAGCTTAGGTATGAGCTGATGAGGGGCAAGTTGGTATAGACGCACTAGGTAGCAGAGACGGGGTGGTCGACTTGCTCGGGAAGCGCAAGATATTCTGGATAGCTCGAATTCGGGTGACTGCTTGCCAAGCGGTCATTTGCTCAATCAAGGGCTTGGGAAAGTGGTGATGTCCCAAGCGGGGTCTCGTTTTAGGATTGGAAATAAAATGTCCAGAGCTTTACGTCAAGATGCGCCTCGGCCGTTGCCCCACCATGAGTTCTTTACCAGTGCCTCCGATCTCGTACTCATAGCCCCACCACGATCTACTATGATAGTATTGTACATTCACTTGTGGCCAAGTATCATTGAATGCATGGAAGGCAGAGTAACTGTTGGAACTGGAGAAACGCTGGCAATGGAATGGAGAACCAACCCATTGTCTGGCTTATGTGTAGTAGTCCCGGTTACTCAGGTATATATCATATTAATACTACGATACTTATAGCAGGCAAATCAATCAATTGCTGCACGAATTAAATACGGCTATCGTCTCCCTGGCCCGCCCAGTCTGTAAAACGACAATGTGAACTTAGCAGCCTCGGGGCTCCGACCAGGCAACATCGACATCGACAACCCGTTGACAAATTCGATAAGTATTATGTCTATTCAGTATTAACTTATAAGAGAATATGTTGAACGCCACGTCGTTCCCCCGAATCTGCGCCTTGCTGGCAGACCCGCCGCCCATGGTACTCAGCGCACGGTGCCCGTGGTCTTGGCAATAAGTCCACGGTAGGTAGGCTCTGTGACTGGATGAACCTTCTGTGAGCCATCCGTGGCCGAATTGCCACTTGCACCTTCTTCCATGAAAGGAGGACATTCCACAGTGTTATCGGAGGAGATTGATTGATGGGCTACCTTACGCAATTGCCAACTTGGCGTGGGGACATCTCAAAGGGAGCCAGTGCCCAGAGTCATAAACGCACAGTGCCTGAAAGTGCGCTGTCATTGGCTGCTCGACCGAACCCCGCCCCGTACGGTACGCACGGAACTCACCCCGCTCTGCCACGGCCGGAACCAGCGGTGGGAGGGCTCCACAAAAGGCCTTGAGCACCTGACCTGAAGACAACCTACTCGTACCTGGGAGGCGTTGGCTGGACTGGACTGTCCAGTGGGAAGGCAGGTGCCCGCCGTTGGGTTCCAGCAGTGAAGAAGGATGGGTCTCCACCGCCATGCCGAGCCGCGCCAAGTCTACTATGAGTCTACTACGGACGGACGTCCATACAAATGCCCCCGATTCCATTCCCCTCTCGACTTTTCTCTCCTCTTCTCCTCACCAGCGCACAACACCTGCACTCTACCGGACTTATTAAAGCCACCCGTACCACCGCCATCACCCCAGCCTTCAAGCCCATCGCACAACTCCCAGCCAAACGCTTCGATCGCCGAATAACCGATTTCTCGGATCAACAACCTTTCTCGCGACCTGCACAACCACCGCCGCCGCTCGTCGGATTAGTTGCCACCCCATAAACCCACTCAACGTCCCCCGAGATACCCGAAATAAATCATCAACAATGGCGCCCATGAATCACCAGAGTAGTAATTTAACCAGTAATTACGGCGAGGACGCTGTCCAGAGGGTCAATGTCCTTGCCTCCTGCTACATTGTCGACTCTGGCGCGAACCTCAAGGGCCTCCACTACTGCACCACCGGGGCTGCAGGTACGTCCAAGTCTCTTAGCTGAGAAACCAACCACCCACCACAACCGCATCCGTTACTGACCCTTTCCCAGGGGCCGAGTGGTATTCCTGAGGTTCCTTCCTCAGGACTCCCCTCTCCACCGACAAGTCCCCCCCTCGCCGCACTAACCTCGTCCAACGAGCTCGCCCTTCTGCCTAAGCAGCAGAAGAGGCGCGACATCCCAGGTCGTCGCCTGGGCCGGCGAGGGGGGGCAGCACTATCGATCAGGGAAGAATGTGAGAGATTCTTTTGCGAGTCCATGAAGACGGCCTTCCGTGGTGAGCGGAACCCGTCGATGCATGGCTCCGGCCTGTCGGGTGCTTCATATTTACCGACGCCGCCGCCGGACAACCAGTTCCCGGCCTCGTTCCGTCGCGGGAGCGACGCTCAGCATAGTAGCGGCGGCCACTCCATTTCCGGTGGCTGCCCAGGCTTTGAGGCGGATGCCTGGATGGAGGTCTGGGACTATGCCGGCGGCGCGAGCTTTCGTGCTTTTGTTGCCAGTAATGGCGAGGAGAAGAGCCTCTTTGTCTTTTTCGACATTGAAGGTACTTTGGGTAGAGACTTGAAGAAAGCGTGAGTACCACCATTTGACCGCCAGACTCCTTCGACGCAGCTACTAACAGGACACAGCCTCATGGCTCTCATCGATTTGGCTGACGGTCCTCTGGAGTGCTCCCATATTGTGACCTGCATCGACCGCCGTATGTCAAAGGAGGAGGCTGTCGAGCTGACCAAGAGTCTGCAGTGGGTCGGCTTCGAGATGACCACGCTTGACCACTGGGCTGGTGACCTGGATGTCACCAGCAGGAATTGGGTGTTGATGGGTATGGAATTGTAGTGTTGGTGTCTTCCGGTATTCGTTTCGGAGTCGGGACCGCTACCTTTATTTCCGTCCTTTTGCTTACTTTCGACATTTTTTGTCCTTACTTCGTTGACACTTTCGGCACTTCCTGTATTACCCTGAGATTGAGTTAAATAGCGATTGAATGCGTTGCTCGTACCGGAGTCTGGGTTAATATAGTTTCAGCTCTTCCTACTCCTCATTCAGGCGCACGCGTGTTCGTGCACGGGGCGTACTTCAGGGAGCAGCTACAATTGAAAGCTGCAAAACTTCTCTATTCGTCTCCTTTTTTTTGTGTGTATCTCTATTACTGCTATAGGTCTCCCTCAAACTGACGCACCACAAGCCCCTTCTCCTGCAAGTAATCCTTGACCTGCTTCACGGTGAACTCACACCTATGGAACATGCCGGCACCCAGCGCGGCGTCCGTCCTGGTCTTGTTAAACACCTCCTCGAAGTGGCCCGGGTTTCCAGCGCCGCTGGAGGCTATGACGGGGATCTTGACGGCGGCCTTGACCTGATCGATGAGCTCGAGGTCGAAGCCGCTGTTGGTACCGTCCTTGTCGATGGAGTTGAGCAGGATCTCGCCCGCACCCATGGCCTCGACGGCTTGCACCAGCTCCACGACGTCCATGTCGCGCGTCTCGCGGCCGCCCTTGATGGTGCAGGCGTACCAGCAGTAGCGCTCGCCCCGGGGACCCGGGAAGCGCGTCTCGATGGTGGCGTGGCGGGTGGCGTCGCTGCCGTTGGGGACGTACACGCGCTTGGGGTCGATGCTGACGACGACGGCCTGGTTACCGTAGGCGCGCGAGATCTGCTCGATGGCGGTGTTGCCAAAGAGCTTGCGGCCGAGGGAGTAGTACTCTTCGGCAGCCAGGACGGCATCGGATCCGATGGAGACCTTGTCGGCGCCGGACTTGAAGTACATGGTGGCGATCTCGAGGGCGGAGACCTTGGTGCCATCCGTGTCGACGGTGTCGCGGATGCCGCCGCCGATGGTGAGGGGCACGAAGACGGTCTGCGAGGTCTGCCGGACGATCTCGAGCATTGGCAGGTCCGCGAGGGGGCAGTCGCGGAAGGAGGTGATGTTGAGGAAGGTCACCTCGTCGGCGCCGTCCTCGTAGTAGCGCTTCGCGAGCTCGACGGGTTTTCCGAGGTTGCGGACGTTGCGGTCGCTGCCCTTCTCCCGGACGTCGTATTGATCTCCCTTGGTGACGACGAGGTCGCCCTGGTCGTTGGTGCGCACGTCGAGACATGCAATCACACGGCGGGTCAGCCCGTCCTTGGAATCGGACGCTTCTGACGCCGCTCCAGGTGCTGGCGATCCCAGGCTCTTGGCACCCTCGCCCGTGAGAAAGGCGCGGATTGCCCGCAGACCGGCAACACCAGACTTCTCCGGATGGAACTGCGTGGCAAAGATATTACCCTTTGCGACGGCCCCCACGAACGTCTCGTTACCGTACGTCCCCGTCGCCACAGTCCACCCCTGGGCTTCAAGCTCCCCCTTCCTGTACGCCTCCCGGTAGGTATGGACATAATAGTACTTCGACTCCGGGCGCAGGTCGTACATGAGCTTCCCCCCCGTGTTGGCGCTATTCCACCCGATGTGCGGGACAGATTTATCCGAGTCGTCGAAGCGGCCGAGGGAGGACTTGATCAGGCTCAGGCCGGGCACGTCCGGGTCTTCGACGGAGCCCTCGAAGAGGACCTGGAGACCGACGCAGATGGCCATGAAGGGCTTGCCGGAGTCGATGTGGGCTCGGATTGCGGGGAGGTAGCCGGCCTGTGAGAGTTGGGACATGCAGTGGCCGAAGTGGCCGACCCCTGGGAGGATGAGTTTCTAGAACAAGGTCGGTCAGCAACTGCTTTTTTTTGGGGGGGCTTTCGCATCGTCTTAAAGGCGAGCTTTTTGGTCTCACCTCTGCCCGGGCTACATCTTCGGGGGATTTGATCCAGTCGACTTGGTATCCCAGCTTCTCAATGGCGTTGACCAGACTCCTGATGTTGCCGGCAACGTAGTCCAGCAGGTGAACGGTGGGCATTTTGCCCGGGACTCGAATGGTCAATCGCGGGAGATACAGTACCCTCTTTCAAGTCGGAGTTCTAACCAATGGAGAAGATGTCCAGGGCAAGTTGAAGCAATGAGGTCTGGGTGAGTCAAAAATATCGTCTGCGACGTACAAGGTTCGCGATGTGATAGCGGGGCAGGGGAGCGATGCCGGGGCGCTGCGCTGGGTAAGGTACAGGTACATGTAAGTGCCCCGCCTAATCCCTGCGCATGCTGGTGGCTCTTGCTCTTGCTGTTCTGGCTGCAAGAGGCAATGAATGACGCGCCGGAATTTCTTCATCGCAGCCAGCACAAATGCTCACGTTCACACCTCTTCAACCTTGCCAGCAACGGAAAGCCACCGCATACTGTACACTGCGGCAGATGGAAATCGGCATGGTGGATACCTGCCTAGGCAACGAAGGCACCTCCCAGCCGACGCGTCTTTCGCGACCGTGATGGCTGAACAGCCCCGGGCACCGAGCGTTCCAACCGACCCGGCACTCGGGGTCGACCTCCCTGGTGCGGTAGGGGCGAGCTCAGGATCCAAGGACGAAGAGGAGGAGAGCGAATGGGAATACGAATACTCATCTACCGAGACCGAGGTATGATGCAGCTGTCGAGGCACTGTCCCGATTTCGCCAATCTGACCATTGTCCAGACTTACTATCTAACGCTCGAGCTCTCCTACCCCGAATTCAAGAGTGCGACTCCTCTGAAACCGCACCACAGCCGCGGCGGATATTACAAGAAATGGTTGAGGCGGCAGGATGTGCCCGTCGAGCACACGCCAGCACGAGCCCAGACACGGGTGTCTAGTGTACGGAATTTAGACGACAACGATGACAATGACGACGACCCTGAGCCTGGAATCAATGATGATATGCTAGAGATTGATCCGAGCCTCCGCGTCGATAGTACGGCGGTTGCTGACGAGGCCTGGGGGCCAGAGCGCGACGGCGAGGCGGAGCAACCCGAACAAGTTGACGAGCGCCAGAAGGACGGTGCGGAGCAAAGCGATCAGGAAGACTCGGGTCCCCTGCGGCATATTCAAATCCTCGATCTCCATTCGCACCGGCCAGTGATCTCCTACAGAGGCCATGTATTCGAAGGGCAATGGGCAGAAATGATAGGCACCGACCTTATACTCGCGCACCGCGACGATGACTCCAACGATCAGCTTCCCACCCTGCGCAGGCTTCCCGGTGACGTGGACATCTTAGCAGCCAGCGCGTCGAGGATGTTGACGACCAAGAAGACATTGGAGCCCAGGGTCCCTGAGGAGGACTCCCTAGAACCCATCCGCAAAGAGTGGAACATCAACATCCCAGCGGGCATCAATAAGGACGGGGAGAGGGCACAGCAAGCGCGCTTCCTGGAGAGGCTGATTGCGCTCAAGATCAAAAGGGGCGACCAGGATAAGGTTACGGTCTACGCAAAGGATGGCGAGGGCAAGCACTTCCGCGATGGGAAAGATCCAGATTCTGCACCTCGGAGGAGGAGGAGAAGAATCACCGTGGAAGGGGATGGGAGTGACGAGGATCAAAGGAAGAAGCGTCGGGCGGGAAGGGCCCCTGGGCGGCCGTCGATGAGGGCGACGAGACAGGCAGAGGCAGGCTCAAATGTGCAGATGGGCCAAGAGACGTTATCCGTGCCGACGCCGAAACGCTGGGATGATCTGCCAGGCGGAGGCCAAGGGGAGGACGGGGCGGGGTTGGAGGATATCGATGAAGGGGAGGAGGAGGAGGGAGAAGAAGAAGAAGAAGAAGAAGACGAGGACGAGGACGAGGACGAGGACGAGCTGGTCTCGTCTGGTGAAGATGAGGAGGAGCGAGACGAAAGCGACATTGGTGACGATAACGACGATACTGAGGACGTCGATAACGACAGTGACGATGAAGACGGGGAGGACACGATTATGGCAGGCGCCTGACCTCGGAACTACTATCAGCGCTCAAAGCTGCCACCCAGCCAAGAGCCCGTTGTGAGGATGTCGAGAGCATACATACGTACACGGCCGACATTGGTGCCTACCGGTCCTTGTTCTGGTCTGGCTGTACGACTCAGTGGAAGTGGTCGCCATACCCTGTGCTACTTACTAGCCGTACAGCTCGAGCGAAACTTCGCCCAAGGAACGGCAAATACGTGGGACGCTTCCGATACCCAAGATAGGCTCCCGAACCTCACTACGGAGGCTGTGACCGGTTGGGAGGACAAAGGTCAAGGTTTCTTGGAGATGTTGCCGGCGATGTTTAGGGTATCAGGTAGCACCGTTCCTCGGGTTAACTGCACGAGAGAGTAAGGTAGTGCAGCAACACACAGACGAGTTGGTCACTACGGAATGCTCGGGTTGTCGTTTCACATTGAGATGAAGCAGGTCTATAGGCCCAAGAACATCAGGTCTAGCGCTTTCGATATTGCGCCCATCGTTACCACTTCCGCCCTTGCCGGTTCGACCAAGTGCTAAGGCAATGAGAACTGTTGCCATGTACATGGGGGGCGGCGTCCACCGACGGTGGCGCCTCACATTCCAGCATCGGCATCTCGTGTGATAGACGGCGCAGTAGCCCCTACAAGTCATCTGTCTGGACACGCAAATGTCCTCACGACCAACTTCCAACGTGCCACGCAGGAGTGCCTGGTTGGGAGGCAATGCGTTCAGCGGCTGACCCCATTGAGACATTGTGGCGGGGAGGGGGTGATTCCGGATCGTCGTCCCGCAACCACCAGTGCACCACTGGCCACCCCGTCGAAGACTCGAAACCACCCGCGTGGCCCTGCGCCTCGCCCTGAGAGGGTACGAGTACCTGTCGATCGAGGCCGTACGTCGCAGAGAGAGATACATACAGTATGCACGGTGGAGGAGCCATGGTACACTACTAATGCGAGGACACCACTCCCGGACGCAACCCACGGAAGGACCCTGAGTATAGTATGGATTTATTTATTTCGACTTTTGTATCTCGCTCTTCCCGCACAATCAACTCCAGGGCGGTGAGCCCTTTTAAACCCTTGGCCTTGTGTGTGTGACCGAGACGAATACGGTCTAGCGGCAGCGCTGCTCTCCGTGACACTTCCGACAAACGGGTAGTCGAGACGGTGCTGTGTTAGTCAAAAGATGAGAAATCACCTGGCTCTTCCGAGTTCCTTCCCATATCGGCCCCCCCCCCCCCCCCCCCCCCCCCCACCTTTCTTCCCTAAAAGCGGCACCATAAGTTGGCAGGGCAGGAACCGAAAGGAAGGAGCTGCTAGTGACGACGAAGAAGAGCACGAGCCCCGGAGGATTGAGACCAGCCAGCACCCGCGACTCATGCATGTGGCCCCTAACGAGGCGTCTGACGGCTCTGGCCTCACCATGGGGACATGGGGACATGGGTCGCGGGTTGGCGTCAAGCCACGTCGGTGCCAGATGTTCCCTCGAGGGTCCCTTTTTACAGTGGGCTTGTCCCATGTGGCCCATGTGATTGGATCGCCATTCATCTTCGCTGGAGGAGAGGAACCCCACACAAGGGTACGTTGTACTGTACCTTGCTGTACTGACGTACTCGTACGAGTGTCCGACTACCGGCAGGTACACGTACAGACGTATGTACATGGTCCCTCCCGTCCTGCCGCAACCGCCGTGTTGTCGGCCCTTGTCACCACCACCAGTCCACCACCACCACTATCAACCCCCCCACCATCCATTGCCCAACTTGCGCGTTCACCACCCACTTTTTAAGTTTCCCTGTCCGTCCTCTTTTCATCCTCTTCACCTTCCGGCCTCGCTCCCTTTTCTGTACTCCCTTATCTTTTTATTGTGCGCGCTTCCTGATTCACCGCCGGCGGCGGCGAGTACCGAATCCTCATTCGTGATGCGACTATAGGCTGGCCTATACCGCCGCATACCTACATACTAAACCCTTTGTCTCCCCCCCAAGGCCCTTTGCATAGCCCTTTGCATAGGAGCCCTCGCGCTCTCTCTGGTTTCCCTCGCTCACGAGATACTGGGGCTGCCAACCCCCCCGCCATTGGGATATGCCTTTCGTCGTCCGTTAGGTGTTCATAGCGCATCTATCACTCCCTATCCGGCATTCTATAAGCCGGACGCTGTCAAGAGCATCCACCCCCACCCGCTACATCCGGCGCCACGCCCGATATCGCCTTACACCCATCAACACCACCAAGAAACGCCACCAAGACGACGCCGCCGGGGCCAACAGCCATGGCCACAAAATGGGTTCGGCGCATCGCCATCCTCCTAGGACTCGCCCTCCTCGTCTCCTTCGGCGCCTGGGCCGTGCCCCGCGCCCTCGACCCCACCGACCACACCCCCGAGAAGCGCGCCCAGGACAAGCGCTGGGTCGAGAGCTCCCCCTACTTCTGGGACCGACAGGCCTGTCGCTGGGTCGGCCTCTGCGGCCTGCACCACCTGCGCCGTGACCCGCCCTCCAGGGGGGACCAGCAGCGCGACCGGGAGTGGCCGGAGGATGACAAGATCCGCGGGGAGCTGAGGAGGCGGCGGGCCACTGACTGGGAGGACGGTGCGCCGAGGACGGATAGGAAGCGCAATGTGCGTGACAGGAGGAGGGTCCTTAGGGATATCCCCGACTATGTCACCCGTCATGCGCCGCTCGTGCATCTTTACTCTGGTGAGGAATTCTGGCCGTCCGACATGAAGGAGCATGTCGAGCACATGACCGTCTTTGTCGACGACGAGTGCCTCAACAACTCTGACCACAGGTGGACGCTGCATAACCTCCATGAGCTCAACGCCCTCGGCGACCTCATACGGCTGCGCAGCAACGACGACGTCGAGACTCGCCCGGACTGGCTGCACAGCCACCACAACATCCCCCAGCCTTATGAAGACGATCCCGGGGAGGTCCACAAGGAGAGGAAGCCGTCGCACCCTCACGGCAGACCACGCGATCCCATAGAGCGGGAGCCAACAACCTGGTACGACGTGGACAAGTCCCACCCTTCGCGCCGCATCTCCGACCCTCGTCGGCTTCGCTCCGACACCCAGCAGGCCAAGCGGCTAACCACTCGCGGCCACAAGCCCGACCGCGACGGGTACTCGCGCGCGCCCGCCGTCCTCGTCGTCGTGGACAAGGGCTCGGGGGTGGTCGACGCCTTTTGGTTCTTCTTCTACTCGTACAACCTCGGCCAGACAGTGCTGGGCCTGCGCTTCGGCAACCACGTCGGCGACTGGGAGCACTGCATGGTGCGCTTCGAGAATGGCGTGCCCCGCGGCGTCTTCTTCTCCGAGCACGAGGGCGGGCAGGCGTATGCCTGGGAGGCAGTCGAGAAGTCCGCCGATGGCACGCGGCCGATCATCTACTCCGCCGTCGGCTCGCATGCCATGTACCCCCTCCCCGGACCGCACCCCTACATCATCCCCTTCGGCCTCCTCAAGGACGTGACAGACCGCGGGCCCCTCTGGGATCCCAGCCTGAACAAGTACGCCTACCACTACGACTACGCCCTCGACGCCGGCCACGCCGACGACTCCGACAAGGACGCGCCCGACCGCGAGCAGCGGCCCGACCCGGACAGCCTGGTCCCGGCCGCCGAGAACCCCTCCGCGCCCACGTCGTGGTTCCACTTCGCCGGCCGCTGGGGCGACGAGGTGTACTCCCTCGCCGACCCGCGGCAGTGGAGGCTGTTTGGCCAGTATCACTACGTCACAGGACCGGATGGGCCCAAGTTCAAGGGTCTGAACCGGTCAAAGCTGTGTCAGCTTGATAACTGCCGGATATCGTATGAGCTTGATCCGCACGGCACGTGGTACTGAGGGCTCTCTCCCTTCCCTCCTCTCCCTTCCGATGCTATTTTATTTGGATTTGGATTTCATTTTCTTTTACTTTTTTTATTTTTTTTTGGTGTTTTTAGACTGGGAGCTATGGCGTACATACAAGGCGCAGAGGAGAAAAGCTCGGGGACAGCGGTCTGACACAGGGGGGATCGATACCGGGAACATGGGAGGCAACTACTATATTAGAAAGGAGGATTGGGATCACGGTGTTTTTTTGTTTTTTCTTTTTGCCCCTGGGGTCTTCGTTGGTTTCTCATGAGTACGGATGGATGCCCTGCCTTTTGTTTTGTCATGTTGCTTTATACCCGTGGGGTGAGACGACGAGAGGCGCGGGATAGGTGAATGGACGCCATCGTTGCGTGCCATTTTCTTCCTATCTGGATTAGATACCCCCCCGGCGAACATTAGAGAGGAGTGGAATATCTCCTCAAAATCATCGTAGCAATCAACCATACATTCATTTACTACTCCAAATACCAGAGGGGTTGAAATGGGTAAGATGATTTCGGTGGTGGAGATTTCTATCGCTGTTTTCGATATGTCTAGTTACATAAAAAGTGGGAGATCAGTACAGCCCCCTCACCCCCTCCCGGGCAGTCTCCTCTCGTCCTTCCAGGTTCGCCCATGAAATACCGATACCACCCATATACATACACCATTCTTCGTCATCCTCGTCATCATCAGCATCGACCAGCTGGCCATTGAAACCACCGCTCTTGTATCAACCCGTCCAACTCCCCGTCAAGCATGTCCTTCCAACGCCAGGCCTGTAAGTATATATATGTAAAGGAAAAAGAGAAAGTAAATGCCAGACAGGCCACGCCACCAGGAGTGTTTCAAACAGATTGCATAACCAATGATAACATGCCTCGCTTTGCACCCTTCATCTTCAATCATGGCTCATCGTCTTCATGTATCTGAAACCCTCCTTGATCCTCTGGCCACAGCCGCTGCGTGCTGGGATACTCAGACGGCTGGCTGCTGGCATGACTCTGCCGGTCTGCCTCCTTGTTGGGATCGATGTTCTCCCCGTCAGACATGTGCTCCTGGTCCTCGATCCCAGGCCATGGTTCGTCCTCAGGCAGCGGCCACTCCTGTGAGTCACCCATCGCGCCAGCTTGTCCGTGAGTCACCGCCTCGTCGCTGTCCCCATCATCAAACGACCCGTCCGACTCGCTCTCGTAGATCTCAATCTCAAAGAGCTCATCTAGCTCGTGGTCCATGTCCGCCATGTACTCTGGCGGGATCGGTGCTGCGCTGCCGGCCCGGACGGGGCGCACCTCCTGGAGAGGCGCGTTGCTGTGTGGGGTGGCATATGCGAACGGCGTCGTACCCCGGATGTGTTGTCTGTCTGATAATCCCGTGGGCATGGGGCTAGGCGAGGCCGTCCATCGTGGGGTGTAACGAGCATAGCTGGGTGATCTCGTCCGGCGTCTCTTCAGCACGGCAAATTGTGACGTGCCTCGCACGCTGGGTGAGGACCGCCGGCTTTGACCATGAGACACCACACGACGTCTGCTCAGTGCTGGGGAGGGGTGGCCAGGCGCGCCGATGGGCACCGAGGCGGTTTGAATGTGCGGTGGGAGTGAAACGCGCCGACGATCGCTCGGCCTGGAGGCCGGCCCGGGAACAGCAGCTGCTGGACTCGACGACCGCCAAGACTGGCCCAACGGAAAGTGCTGTTGCGAAGGTGACGATGTTGAAGTCCGCTGCCGTCGGTTACGCAGGCTCATCGATGTACGCGCACTAGGCGGCTCATCATACTGCTCGTTCCACGACCAGTACTCCTCGAGGGCATCTCCCTCGGGCACCTCCTGGGACTCATCGACACCAGGATAGACCCGCGTCAGCTCCCGCAGCTTTTGCCACGTCCACCCTGACTCGTAGGCCTGGTAGTCCTGGAGATAGGCATCGGGATGGGTGACAAACAATCTAGGTTCGGACGACCTCATCATGACCGAGTTGAGGAACTGTACATCCCACAGGGTGGGGTTCAGCATCTCCGCTGGGCTCAGAAATCGTAGCCGGGAGTCCTTGTGTATCTTGCGCAGGGGAACCCAGGCGGAGCGCAGACCCATGAACTTGGAAAATCGAGCGTCGGGTGATTGTGGGCAGGTAGGTAAGTCCATCTCCCTCCATGCGTCGCTAAACACGGCATTCATAGCAATTTGGACGCTCCGTGCATCACACCCTCTGACTGACACCTTCTTGATCAAACCACGGCTCCGCAGCCTCTTGTCGATGATACTCTTGTCCCCGCAGGCGCGCGGGAGTAACCACTCTGCGTCATGGTCTCCGGTAGCCCATTCGCCGTAAAAGGGTGATTGAGAGCGTATGGCCCTGGAGCTGTAGGTCATGGGCAGCTGGGTCCAGTCGTCTCCGGAAACGCCCGGCTCGGTTTTGAACTGGTGCATCTCCTGCCACACCTTCTTCAAGGGAAAGGGGAGGAAGACAACTTCCACCTCCCATGGGTGAGTGTAGGAAGGCAGAGCGTACTGGAGAGAGTTGACTTGGGCCTGGAGTGACTGGAGTTGGCTGTATATTTCCTGGGAGTGAGTCGGCCGACTTGTCCCTGCCGTCGAGAATGACACCACACTTTGAGTGGCGGCGTCGTCGTTCTTGTCCGTCAGCCGCGCTATCGCGCTGCCATGCTCGGTGTTCGACTTCTCCACATCCTCCATGCGGCTCTCCAGCTCGGTGAGGCGAAGGTCCACATGCTCATGCCTCTCATGGCACTCATCATGGCCGGCACCGGAAAAGGACACAGTCTCCAGGCGGTCCAAACGCTGCTCATGGCCGCCCACTGTGTCAGACAGGTTCTTGAGGGCCTCCCTGGTAACTGTATTGGAGATAGTGGCTCGAGGCTCCGTCTGAGTGTCGCCATCGGCCTGTGGCGTAGGAACGTTGTACTGATCCTGGGCAACAAACACAAATGATCCCTCCGGGTCTGCGGGTTCCATACGAGGTGTCGTTGACCCCGGTTTACCTAATTGTATTTGTGAGTGAGATGCCGCCTTGGTCCCTCCGGTAACGCCCAGTGTATGGAGCCCTTTTCCAGCAAAGGGGCGAAGATACTTGGCCCGCAAAGAAGAAGTAGTAGATGTTGCTTGGGAAGGCATAGGCCCCTGCGAATTGACAGGGGCGAGCTTGTTAGAATGGGCCTGGGACGGGGCGGTGACCCAAGGCAACGTATCAGGCAGTGATCCAGACGGCTGGTGGTCCAACGTGGGAGGTATCCTGGGATCCTGGACCTGGTCCTCGGGGATGTTGGTAATGAAAGACAAGTTGTCAACCGGGAATACGGGAAGGTCCAGTCCAGCGATGGGATGAGGCATATTCGCGGTCAAGTCCACAACGGGGCTGAGGGGTTCGCGTTCCGTCCTTGGCCTCTCATTCTCCTGCCCGGGACCTCGAGGCTCAGAAACGGGTTCATCACGGACACGTTGGTCGTGATAGCAGGCATGGTGATTGCACATGCACCAGCCGCCGTCCAAGGCCGGACTACCTGCAGCGGACCTTATCCAGAAGCGACGACACCCGCACCTGGAACCATTAGCACCGGGTGTCAGGTCGACGTAGTTACAGGCTCCTCCGGGCAGGCTGGGGGTGTTGGCGCTGGGGATAGCGGCCGACGCGTCATTGTAGATGTCGAAGAACGGCGCACCAGTGTAGGACGCGTCGAATGGGTATGCCGCCATCGGGCCTCCGGTAACTCATCTCCTGGATATAGAGGTCGATGCGCCGGGATGCGTCGGTTGTTCGAGGGCGATCGTTAGAGTCGATCAGGCAGACCGGGGAGGATCCCGAGGGAGCAATCAGGCCGCGGGGCTGTCTAGTTCGAGGCCCTAGGGGAGGAGAACCAAGGTGTTAGTTCGAGACGCAAGAATTCGCAAGTATTACTTAATTCTAGGAAGGGAGGAGCCGCAGACCTGGAAAGCATCTCGAGATTAGAAGAGGAACAAGTCGGAGGATGTTGGAATCGATTGCGCTGGCGATTATGCATGTACGGCTGCGGTGCGGCGTGTCCCCGTGATGCTACTGCGTGGACTGGTGACGAGGAGGAAATAACGCAAGAAACGAAGGTTCGAGACGGGAGGGGCTATGCTCGGGAGAACGTCGACATGCAGGATGCGGACGAGCAGCAAGGCTGGCAGCATCGGGCAGGCCAGAGTTAATGTGGAGGAGGGTGGAGGAGAGCGGGAGCTGGGAGCTGGAGGGGCGGGAGGCCCAGCGCCAGGGCATGCTGCTGTAGAGTACGAGTACGTTCCTGAGGTAAGCTGGACCGCACGTCTCGACGCGCATCCTAATTGCCCAATCCAGCAATCGGCGCTGTTGCCTTGACCCGAATGTTATCCGGCCACTTCAACGATTTGTACATGTACCTACTCATCAGCAGCGTGAGGCACGCGTGGCAAAGGGTTTTGACGACGCCGACCGTAAGGTGTTTGCATGAGGTATTCGAGTACGGATACAGACTACTAATTATTAGTACCTGGTACCTAACCTACCTATATTTTACGTAGCTACAACTCATCAATCTAGCAGTATCCGCAAACGCGTCCACGAACAAACAGAGTCGAATACAGTATCTTCAAGCCGGTCATGCTACTACCAGGGAATAACAGAAGGAAAAGTTAAGTACCTTCCAGAGAACCAACTCCACGGCCTCCCCCTCCTCAGCACCCAATTCACGCGCACTTTAGGTGCTTTATGCGGTGCTCCATCTCCAAGTGGTACATACACTGAGCCCCATTTTCCCCCTTCCCCTGACCAATAGGATACTTCCGCCAGCCATTCCCGCAGGGGGATTCCCATTCCTCCCCCCCCCCCCCCCCCGCTTCGTGACTCAAACTACTAGTACCTATGGCGGCGGTGGGCGGTGTGCCTCGGGGTGGGCATTTACACCCCCATCTCTCTGTGAACAAGCAGCGTGATATATGGCACAAAGTCACAAGTCTATTATTGTATGACCGAAGTGCAAAAGTCGAATGGATTTTTGTGTTGACAGTTCAATGTGAAACGGCGAGGTGGAGGGCATTATTAACGCCCATTTTCTTTCAAGTTGTTCTTTGATGGACCCCCTTGCCGCTCGAAACAATCATGGTACATGTGTCCATTTGCTCACCTACACATTGCCATCCAGCCAGAGAGTGAGGCGACGCGGCGATACTAGACAGGTAGATGTCTGGGTGGGTGGGTAGTCGAGATATTCGGCCATGTTTCGGGCGTACCATTCCCTTGCCCGGTAACTCGACGCAGGCGGTAGCAGTCCATGTTTGGGTAATGTCAGGTACGGGTCTATCCACCCAACTCGAACATATATATGACATCAGAGAGTAGGTAGGTATACTCGCAATCCTGAGGCATGGGAGATGAAATGCCATCTATTATGCTAAGTTTGTTGCCCAGTCCCATGTGAATGAGATGACAAAAACCCCGGTCCTGCCGTTTCTACATGGTCCATCAACATACAACTCGGACGCCACCGCACCAAATATCACTCAAAGCATGCCAGTATTATACATCGAGAAAATCGCCGCTTACCCATAGATATGACCACCCGCAGGAGTGGCAGCTACACCTCCCCCCAGCTCCCCATCGGCCCGTTCGACGCAATCAACGACCCCGTACCCAACGACCCGCCAATGTCCCAGTAGTGTCTCGACGAACAGCTGCTCCGCCGAGCCGACCGCCTCGTGCTCTGACTCGCGCAGCTGCTGTGGTGCCGCAGCGCCACGGGGCTGCTCGGTGCCATCACCTTGAAGCTCCGTCGCTCCGTCGCCCGCGGCCGCGAGATGAGCGGGTGGTGCTGCCTAACCCGAGCCGCCTTGGCCGATGTGTCCTGCCCGCTCGTGGTGCCAAGGTGCGAGCCGCTAGCCTGCGGCGAACTGCTGGCGCGGGAGGTGAAGCGTGAGCGGATGTACCTAAAGACGAGCTTGATGTCGAGATCGCGCTCCCACTCGTCCTTGGTGAAGGCGTTGCTCATGTTCACATCCTCGCCGAACGTGCTGGACTCCGACGGCCGGCCGGGGATGTGAATAGCGGGGGTCGGTTTACTGATCGTCGGGCGGAAGTCCATCGTTGGCGGTTGTCCCGAGCGCGCTGATGGGACCGCCTCACCAGTAGCCGGCGCGGTGCTCGACTCTGGTATGACTGGCAGTCCAGCATATGGGAGAGGCAAGTGCTGGACCTTGGCGTAGGTGGAGAATGCGCCAGGATGTTGCGATATCTGCTTGACCAGCAGTCCAAGCTCTCGCGAGATCCTCTCCAGGATTTGGACCTGCCAGGATGAGTCCTCGATCGTCGGTTGGCCAGCCTGGCCGTTGATCTGCGAAGCACGTGGTGTGCCCGAGAGCTCATCGTCTTCTGGGACTGCCTCGCCAAGCAGAATCGACAGCAGTGTGTGGTCAATCCCCAGCAGGTCCTTGATAACTCTTTGTGTGAACCGGGACAGCATGCCCTCAGGCTCGTCCATGGACACGCCGGCCTCCTCGTCATGCCAGGTCATATTATCCGATGATCCGGTATCACCCGATTGCTGGTTGCCCACAGACGCAGCGCTCATGGTCTGCACATGCCGCAGCGATGCCTGCGACCGCCGCCGCCGCCGCGTCTCCCGCTGGATCTCGTCCAAGAGAACCTGGCTGTGCTCAAGGCGCCAAGCCTCGATGCGCTGGCGCTTCTCTGCCTCCCTCGCGTGCTCATTGTCCCATTCAGCCTGCAGGCGTTCAATGCTCTCCCGTCTCCGACGCACCCTCCTAGGGTTGAAACGTTCAAATTGATAGATCTGATCCTGAGCCTCCATTCCGGACATCGGGTTGTTCAAATGGAACGACCCAAGGCCATCATGGCTGGGAAAGACGGGGGCTGCATGTTGCTGCTCGTCTTGTGAATTCGATGCTCGTACAGGCAGCGACCTGAACGACGGTAGATGGCTGTCCAGACTATCTAGCTCCTCCCCATCATCCTCTCCCAGGTGGTCCTCTGCGACGGATGCGGCGGTAGAGACACTGTCCTCGCCATGCTGGTGCGATCTCGTCTCGGTATGGAGGCTGCCAACATCATTCAACCGTGAGCGGCCAGGCATTTGAAGACTGAGTGTAGGTTCGCTGAATTCCGACGCCGATGCCGACTTGGTTACGGGCGAGAAGAGCACCCAGGACGTCTGGGATTGATCGAGCTGCTCATTGTTCTGGGGGCGCGCCTGCGACCGAGCACCGGGAGACTCGCGCTCCTCGGTGGGGAGCCGGACTGCTCGGTGGACGGACTGGCGGGTCGGCTGATGGAAAGCCATGATGGACGTTAGGATGATGGTTGAAACCAACCCGGGGGAGCGGTCTGGCTCTTAGGGGTGCTTCGGGGGTGCGGGTGGTGGTGGTGGATGACGATATCGGCGGTATCTGGAGTACCTGGGACGCGGGTCTGCTGATAATGGACGGATGACGATATGTGGCACAAGTAAGTGGGCCTCCACCCTCGCGACTGTCAACCTAGGACAATCCAGCAAAGAGCATAAACAGCGTCTCCCAAGAAGTCGGGTAAAATAAAAAAGTGAGGTAAGGGGCGGGGGGGGAGAGCTGGCGAGGGTGGTAACCAGGAAATGGTCTACGGTATGTCTGAGGGCAGGTGCGGTGAATGATGTGATTGTGCAACGAGATTGCCGCAGGATCAACAAGTCAACGGAGCACAGAGCACAGAGGGGCAGAGGGGATGGGGCTGGATTGGACGCTGCTGCACTTGGAGTTGGGTGTCCTCCGAGTTGGCACTCCCAATAACTCCACTATTGGCGCGCCCTTGCTGTTGGCCACTGTGGGGAGCAGGATCAGCGGTGGGGGTTTCCTGCCAGCTTGTCCAACCCCAGTGCGACGTCTCGAGGTCAGACGGTCAGACGGTCAAACGGCCAGCCGGGCCTAACGGATGGTGCGAGTCTTGTGCTGTTGTTGAGCAACATATGGCTCACACTCCGGATATGCCGTACGTTGACATTCCAACCGTAACATCGATTTTGTAGCCAGTTTTGGATTAGAAAGGCGCGCCGCACCTCATCAGTAAGACTCGTAGAGACTCGTAGCGCTTACTATACGAGTACTCCTACTTCTGAAGTCTAGCAGTGCTACCCTGGAGAGCCAGTCGCTCGCTCTCTTCGGGTGGAGTGGCATCCCCATGAATCCTCTATTAGGCTCTATTAATATAGATCTGCTTAATCGGACGCCTTGGCTCTGATCCTATGCACATGACGGAGCCTGGAGAGACTGGATATTCATATATTGCTCAGTTGTCTAGACTACACCCAGCTGTCATGCACGCGACATGTTTACGGAGAAATCGCAACAGGTCATCAGGAAACAAAAAGATTTGAAACTAGTTGGCATCAGAGCGACTCCGTGGACATAGAATCACAACGAGCGCAGCAAATGACCATGTTCACGTGGTTTCTGGGTTCATGAGGCAACCAAAATTGATTCAGGGAGCTTGCCAATGGCGTATGACTTTGATGTACGATGGACGACCCAAGTTACACACAATTTTGAGCATGCAGCTCTCGAAAGCAAGATGATCGATTTTGCCTGAAAGACACCCCTAGTCTGAAGGAGTCTCTATTTGACATGCCTCATAGACGCCAGTCCTTATTTCCCAGTTGTCAACAGTTCGATTCACACCATATCTAACCCTCCAACTCGAAAGCTTCGGGGAAGCGGCGCATGTTCCGCTCCAGCGGGCCGTGGTTGCTGAGGAACTGAACGTAGGCGCCGTCGGACATGAGGCGGCCGGAAGCCTTGCGCTCGAGGTACTCCTCGCGGCGGAGAGGGGTGAAGCCCCAGTTCTTGGAGACGATGATCTTCTGGCGACCGGGGAACTTGTACTGGGAGCGGCGGAAAGCCTCGAGGGCAAGAGCACGGTCTGTTCACGTTTTGTTAGCAAACGTCGCGGACGCCGGCAAGAGGGGAAAAGAACCCCGGGGGGGGGNGGGGGGGGGGGGGGGGGGGGGGGCCGGCAGGCAACATACTGGAGTCGCGAGTCCGGACGCTCATGAGGATCTGGCCGATGTTGACACGGGCGACAATGCCGTTGGGCTTGCCGAAGGCGCCACGCATACCGGTCTGCAGTCTATCGGCACCGGCGCACGACAACATCTTGTTGATGCGGACGACGTGGAAGGGATGGGCGCGGACGCGCAGGTGGAAGCCCTCCTTGCCGGTGTTCTTGACGAGGTATTTGTTGGCGCAGATGCGGGCGGCCTCGAGGGCCTCGGAGCTCAGCTGCTGATACTCATTGGAGACGAGGTGCACGCAGAGAGGGAAGTCGTCAACGTTGGCACGCTTGCGGCCGAGATCGAAGATGCGGATCTTGGGGTCGGGGACACCACGGTTGAACCGCGACTTGGGGTACGGCTGGGGAAGAGGTTAGCACATTATGTTTCCCTATCCGAATCGTCATTTCCGGGGCGTTCTTGAGGCAGCGACAGGCACGTTTCGCGCACATCGTGGGCACGTCGTCGAATGACGTTCGTCACCCATCCCGAAACTTCGGCGCTGGCCCTGTCCTCCTCCAAAAAAAAGGCGCCCCGGCATCAATATCGCTAACTCACCTTGTTCTTGCAGTAGCGGTAGCAACGAGCAGGACGACGCGCCATTTTGTCGGATTTGCTGGTTCGGACTTTGGTTGATGTTGGATGATGGAGGAGGAGAAGTTCGCCAGAGGAGTTCGGCAAAGATGTTCCTGAGTCACTCTTCCCTGGTAGTAGGCCCGTTATGACAAACCCACTCCCAGATTGATTTCAAAGCAATCTCGGGGGATCTGGTGGTCGTCGGTAGAACTGCGGCACTTTAGGGCTTCGTAGGAAAGCGGGTCCATCTTCATTGGTCAGCCAACTCGAGCCCTGGCCCCGCATGCTGCCGCTACACCCAGAAAAAGTGCGAACTTCAAGATATCGCGGGAAAAAGCTCCATTCGCATACCGCATCCAACCCGTAATTTCCAGTTCAGTTCGCCGGAGCGCACCAACCGTTACGATGGCTATCAAGAAGAGCAAGAAGGATGCCAACAGCATCAACTCCAAGCTTGCCTTGGTGATGAAGAGTGGCAAGGTCACTCTGGGGTACAAGTCGAGTGAGTGACCACAGGCGGAATGCTAGAACAGGAACTGTCGCTAACTCGAGTCCAGCCCTCAAGAGCCTCCGCTCCGGCAAGGCCAAGCTCATCATCATTGCTGGAAACACTCCTCCTCTCCGCAAGAGCGAGCTGGAGTACTACAGCATGCTGTCTAAGACTCCCCTCCACCACTTCAGCGGCAACAACGTAAGTGCTCCCCCACGACTTCCAGACGTTCACACCATATCTACAGAGATATGGTGGGTTTTCCCGTAGTACATTGCTTCTCGCTTCTGCTCGAGAGCAATCTCTGCAGCTTGCCCAGCGAAGAAGTCTATAGACTTTGGAGGGTGCAATCTGGCTAACAATGCAATCCTACAGATCGAACTGGGCACCGGTACAGACCCTTTGGGAATACCCCCACGATCTCCAATGATAGACACTAACGATCCCTCACAGCTTGCGGTCGTCTCTTCCGCTGCGGCACCCTGGCCATCCTCGACGCCGGTGACTCGGATATCCTCAGCGACCAGGCTTAAGTGGCCAAAGACAAAAGCATGCATTCGACGGCGTTGTGGGGCAAAGGAATACGGGTTCCTGGGGATACCAGTCACTGTGATGCGATGCGGGCCAGGTCTTGCGCCCCGACTAGGTTGTCGGCAAGATGCGCAAGGGGTAGTTAGCCTCAACGATACAATACAGCTCATGATCTTTGTCCAGCCCCGTTTTATGGCCCATTACATCAATCCAATGTCCATTGAGAGACGAGAGATGGTGTTTCTCAAACGAATCGATGCACATTATGCGTGTAGACTACGGCCACATGACGACCGTCATGAACGAGCACAGCTCTTTGAGTAGGGGGTCACGGCCAGGTTCGGCGCCCCTTGCTGGACGACATACCCTGCCACACTGTGCTAGCTACTAGTGATCATTCGTGAACGTTTGAAGAGGCCTGGGTGAGACGAGACTAACCAGGCATGGCTGACATTCTTTTATTTTCCCCTGTGTCTCAATGCGTCGCACCTCTACGGTGGACCAGTCGAGCCTACCAGTCGAACGCATGGAGCCTGTTCATTATCAAGTTGCATCAGATGGGTAGGGGGCATGCATCAACCGGCGTCCATATCTTCACGGCTAGACTTAGGCAAGTCAGTAATTCAGATCAGAATGGCCTTTGAACTCGTCAGAGATACCCACCACACTAGAGATAAACATCCACCTAACATTCTTGCTGAACATTTTTAGCGCTTCGAGATGCACTATTGAGAGCAACTGTTGACTGAACACATGCGTCTAAAGTAATCGACCGGTACTAAGCCCATACGCAATATCTTGCCGATCTGATAGCCTCCCCAGGACCATTTCCGCAAACTCGTCGGAAGTCGACTGTTCTCGTACGTAGTACTGCGACAAAATTGGGTATACCTGATGATAGAGTCGCCGCAGTAATGGCCTGTGTACCGCCGTTGTCAAATCATCGTCTACGATGATATGAAGTTGGAGAATGAGAATGTCCCAGGCAACGGAATCAAATTGCTGAACGTTGTCAGGTAATTACTATTTTATCTTAAGCTAAAAAATAAACAAAGTAGGAAAGGGGATAGTAAAGGGCAGAGGCTTAACCGCTTCTTTGTCGCTTTGCTATTATAGGCTATGGTTTCTCTAATTATATATAGCTAGGTCTGCACTTTGAAGCTTAGCCTGTAATATAGCCTAGTTATTATTGCGTATGTATTTAAGTAATTATTAAGTGTGTAATCTAATTATTATTATACATATGTTTAAGTAATTTTTAAGTATGTAATCTAGTTATTATTATGTACATATTTAAGTAGTAATTACTGTAATACCTACTATAGTAAAGTTAGGTACTACAGTTCCCAATAATACTAGGTCGTATTAAATTACAGGTACCTCCACCGCCAGCATAAATTGCTGCCCGGCGAGAATTCCCATAACAGGCAATACTCGTACTGCAGTAACGGACGACGGGAAACAGGCCGCCAACAGGCTGCCTTGGGCGGGGCAACAGCAGCAGGAACAGTGGCGGTGCAGCACTGAGTTGGGTCTGATACCGATTCGTTGTTAAGACGGGTGCCACGGTGGCATGGGGCGCAGGCAACAACAGCGTGAGCGTGGTGTCTGGTGGTCGGTCCCCTTAACGACCGACGCACATGCATTGTTGACAGTTGTTGTTATTCAGAGCCAGGGTCCCCCCCCCAAAATCGCCATCTCGTTTCGCCTACGGGTCAATCTGCGACACTGGGCCGTTGCTTTCCCTTGCATTCCATCACAGAAAGCCTCCGGCTCGTTGGTCACGTTTCATTCACGCCATCAACAACACTATCCCGATTGTCATCACCGTTCCGATTGTTGTCGCCGTCGATCGAACCCGCCGGATATTCGTATATTTCAACAACAGGCCGCAGAGAAGAAGACAACCATAATGTCGACCGGCCCCAAGAAACCTCCGTCAGGAGGCGTAGGCCGAGTCGCAAACACGGAGTCCGGCTCGCCCAGCTCCTCGCCGTCGCGCAGCAGCTCCCAGCGCTCCTCGACCGGTCCTGGCCATGCCCGGACACGCTCCGTCCGCACGGGGACCCCCGTGTCCGCCCGCGCGGCGCTTGCGCGGCGGGACACGGGAGGCCTGAGCAGCGCCGAATCAGATGCCAGAGCCGAGGCTGCCTCGGCAGTCGAGGACCTGCAGCAGCGCCTCGAGAGGGAGGAGAAGCTGTCGGAGCAGTACAAGAAGCAGATCGACGTCCTCCAGTCGAAACTAGAGGATGCCACCAAGGAGTCGGGCAAGATGGAGGAGAAGGTCCACGAGCTCGAGGAGCTCATCGAGACCCTGAGGAACGAGAAGCGCGAGGCCACCCGCCAGATCCGCGAGATGGAGACCATCTACGAGGCGGAGAAGAGCTCCATCCTCAAGGAAAAGGAGGAGATGGCCAACCGCGAGGAGGAGATGCAGACCGTGATACAGCGCCTCAAGGACAGTCTTGCCCAGCGCAATCACGCCGATGATGACGGCCGACCGTCCAGGCAAGGTAAGTACTTGTTCCACGCCACCCCGGGCCATCAGCCCCCTACCCTTACCAGCCTGGTTCTGACCAAGACATTCCAGCCAACTCGTCACCCTCGCTCGAAGGCAACAGCTTCGCCCCGCCCTCCTCTCTCCAACGCAGTGACTCCCGCAGCAGCTCGAAATTGATACTGCAAAAGGACAAGTTGATAGAGTCGCTGCGTCTCGAGCTCGCCGAGGCCCAGATCAAGCTCGTCGAGTCCGAGAACCAAGGCGGCGGCAGACTGCAGGAGGTCGAGCGGCTGCTCATGGAGGCACGCATGGCGAACGCGCGACTCATGGAGGACAACGAGAGCTACCAGCTGCTCCTTCAGGAGAAGACGTTGAAGGGCGACTTTGGCCAGAGCGACTTTAGCTACATGGGCTCCAACTCGAATCAGGATGCGTTGAACGCCCTGGAGGGCAAGACCGGTGGCTCCAGCCTGGCTGACGAGCTGTCTGAAGCTGCTGACGATAATGAAGGCGAGGGAGACCGACGTTTGGAGACCGAACTCCGATCGTTGAAGGAACAGAACAAGGCGCTCACGCTGTATATTAACAAGATCATCGAGCGCCTACTGCAGCACCAAGATTTCGAGTCCATCCTCGACCAGTCAGGCGAGATCAAGATACCAGCCGACACGAACAAGGACCTCCCACCCGCGCCCTCCGACAAGCCCAACGGGCCCTCTCTGCTGCAGCGAGCAAAGTCCATGGCCGTTGGGCCCTCGAAGCCGAAGCAGCGACCAGTCTCGTACATGCCCACGTCGAACCCCAACGCGACCTCGGCGCACACGGACCCCGACACGGCGCCGTCGATCCCCATCAACAACCTGACTCGATCAGCGAGCACCAGGCGGTCCCGTCCGCAGAGCGACCAGTTCACCGGCGCAGGGGCGGCGAGTCTCGTCAGTCAAATGTACAAGGGCCCAGGCCCCGACGGCCCGGCCTCGCCGACCCTAGGCAACCCGCGACATTCGCAGTCCTTCTTCTCCCCCGCCAGCATCGGCGGCAACCCCAACGCCGCGGCCCGCGTGCCCAGCGGCAGCCAGGCCCCCTCTTTGAGCGGCAACTTCCCCGGCATGCGCAGCGAGACGTCCAGCCTTAGCGAGAACTCGGGCGAGCTCTCGACGCCGCCGTCGCAGTCCCCTCCGCGGTCCCACAGCGATAAGCAGACTACGTTTGCGGGAGGCAAGCCCCGGCCTCTCCGGCTGGTCCAGGAGAATCCGGATGTTGCCAAGGATAACAAGCGTACAAGCTGGATTGGCGGTTGGACGTGGGGGAAGAAGGAGAGCAAGGATGAGAGCGAATCGATTCCGGAGTAACGTCCGATGGAAGAGGTACAACGGCCAAGATGATTTTTTTTTTTCCACGAATGCTCCAAGCTGGATTGACGACGAGTTTTGGATAGAGGCCTGTAGCGCTGGATGGGTTACGGGATGGATGGATATGCATATGCACGGGGGTTTACTTTCGAGCGCCGTGCAACAACGGATATTATATTTACTATATACGCTTATGGTTTGGGCAGTGGCCTCGGCGCATTGGCTGGGTACTTGTCCTGCGGGTGGACAAGCTGCTGTCCTGTTGACAACTCGGAGTTGTATTATGGGTGAATGAGTTGGGTTTCTCGCGTTTACTTTCCTGTATATCAGACCTTTGGACACAATGATATTATGGCGTCGCCGGTTCCCCCCGCAGCAGTGCCGTTTTACTTTAGTCAAGTACTGATGGTTCGCGAATCTCCAGAAGCGGGAAGACTGGCATGTAAACTGGGTTGGGTACTAATCTGGCATGTTAGTCGGAGGCATAAATAATTGATTACCGCCGATGGGCCTTACTGATTCGACATTGACCGAGGCAGCCTCTAATAATATCTCGACGTCTAAGCCTACACCAATCTCACCATATCATGCGAAACTGCGGCTGAGCTGTGGCGAGAGCAGTCGAGTCTAGAATTATGCAACAGCATCCGTGTACACATGATTCTTGCTTATGGCGAGGGGCCTCAGTGGAAACATGAAACCCCGTACCCAAGCCCCTTCGGACTATGGCAAATAACCAGACCCGCCGACATTAGAAAGGTGGCGGCATCAGGCATAGGTTGAATTGTCCTATGTCTTGGAATCCAGGGCTGAGCGGCACATCGAGCCGAGAGGGCTTGGTAATAGTCCGAGGGTAACGTAGCCTTTATTACCGCAGGGGTCGATAGACGGCGTCTCCTAAATGGTCCTGGGGATTCCTGATGCGGCAACTGGGAAGACATGCGTGCTCTGTGGCAGTACGGCACAGTAATTAACACATGGGGGATTTCCAAACAATCTTATGTGGGCATCTGTGCGGCTGTCTCGGCTGGGCCCTACGGAATCGTGGTAGATAGATGCATGTTTCGTGTAAGCGAGGGCACGCTTTGATTTGATCCTTCCATGTACGGCTGCTCGTGAAACTATCAGCACCTTCGGAACCTCATCTGGCTGCCGGATCACATCTTGGTGATAATACCTGATATTTCGATGTCACATTTTACGGTGCTACCGGAATCTCTCCGGAGGGTGAGTGTGTCAGCTTACACGGAGCGAGGTCAGTCTAGATCTGCCATCTGCCAAGGGTCGTCAGGTGGCCATACGGGTATCCCTCCTGCCTCTTCCGCGACTGCTTGTGAGGCGTAGTGGGTATTCGGATCCATAATCTGGATACCGAGGAATATAGTCCGAGTGGCTTTGGAGGAAGGAGGCATGGGGCATCATGAGGCTGAGTATACGAGTCGTATAACTTAACCTGGGAGGATCCCCTTCTGATGATACCAGAGTCCATAACAGATCGACAGACAGTAGACAGCAGACAGACAGCAGCTTTATCTTCCCTCGCATCTCCGAAATAATTCCTAGAACCAAGTATCTCTAATCGAACGACTACACAATGCTTGTCTCTATCAAGGCTCTGGGCCGCTGGGCTCTCCTGGGCACAGCCCTTCTGGTCAACGGTTCGTCTCCCAAAGATATTGATACCCGGCGTACTAGCTCACGTCTTTTCGACTAACATGACTACCCTGTAGCTCAAAACGTTCCCCTCCGCATTATGCCCCTTGGTGCTTCCATCACCCACGGCGTCGGGACCGACAGCGGCAACGGCTACCGCCAGTACCTCCTCGAGCACCTGAACGGCGCCGGTTTCGAAGTCGACTACGTGGGCAGCCAGTCGAGCGGCACCATGGAGGACAAGGACAATGAGGGATACCCCGGCAAACGCATCGAGCAGATCACCGAGACCATCCAGGGAACGCTCCCCGGCCTACCCGGGCCCAACGTGTACACCATCAATGCCGGCACCAACGACGGCATCCAGGACTTCGACGTAAACAACGCCGGCGTCCGCATGTACAACATGCTCGACTACCTCTGGACCGTCACCCCCGACGCAACCGTCGTCCTCTCCACCCTCATCCGTCACCTGGACCCCGATACGGACGCGCGAGTCGGCAACATCAACGAGCAGTACCGCGGGCTCGTCTGGGACCTGGCCAACCTGCAGGGCAAGCGCATCGTGCTCGCCGAGATGCACGGCGACGACGGTCCTCAGGACGGCGACATCAACGACGACCAGATCCACCCTAACGAGGAGGGCTTCAGGAAGATGGCCGCAGTCTGGCACCGTTCCATCCTGCAGGCTAATGACGCTGGCCTCATCCTGCCTGCTCCCTAGACTGACTTCCCTGGATAACCTTGTCAAGGCCCGGTATATAGTAGTCCGCAGGCCGCCCTGTGTATACTAGAGACCTTCTGTGGGAAGGGAGACAGTCAGTTGTCACTGCACCCGTTGCAGTCGTTGCCGAGCATGAATCCTTGTATATAGCTTACAGTTGCCTATACATAACAGCAGTTGTCTATGGTTGGAAGTGGAAAGATGTCACTGCGTCGTCGTTATATGAATATATGTATATATGTACATATCTAGATAGTATATGCATACGTACCTATTGATTCCTGGCATATATCTATATACACATCGCAGGCAATTCTATTGTAGCGCAGTCAGGCTTTGGATCTCTTCGTCTCTGGTCCTGGTCTGCAGTATGACAAACAAGGTCGTGAAGCCTGAATTAGGAGTTAGACACAGAAGCGTCACACCGTCTTTGGCTTCATTAACAAGGCCGGCAGAGCAGGGTCGACAACGGTGCATGTGCTCATGCCCAGGCGGTCTACAGACGTGGACCTGCAGGGTACAGAGTGGACTCGAGACATTATCACCAGTCAGACTAGGATGTATGTCCAGAGTCCCTCTCTATCAAGTCTCCCGGTCAGCATGTGGTTGGCTCTGGGCTGTCAAAATAACGAGCAAATAGGTGCATGCGGATGGTGTACATCGTGTCAGTCGCTGAGAGGTCCAAATCGTGAGGAGGGCCATGTTATTAGTGGGGGATCCACAGCACAACCACACAACATTTCTTTAGACGAGCCCCTGGCCAAGTCTCTCCGAATCCTTTATTATTTATTTTTTTTCGTCTTTTTCTTTGATGTGTGTGGGGCATTTCTGCTTTTTCGGTCTCCGGAATGGGCTGCTCAGGATTCAGGGGCACGCGCCATTTTCAGCCCACTGAGAGCAGGAGGCATTTTCCGTTTTCCTACGAGTGCTCGTATGTTGGGATCCATGGTGTTTTGATGCCCAACGTACCGAGCGAATGGGTGGGTTGGTGGGTGGCCCGTTTTGAGCGTTCGACGTGGCTCTCTTCAGAGAATTGACCGTGTTCTTCTTCTGGTGGGTCAATCGTGATTTCAGCTGCATGGACGTGACGATTGCGACGACTGCGACCTTTCCCCGACGCTGCTCCGAAATTCTGAAAGGGGCAGTGGTGCTCCGTAGCGCGCATGGGAATGGGAATGTGCCGGTACTTGACGGGATGGATGCCGTCGCTGGGGACAGGGCCAAGACAGTTGTGCCAGATGGCTACCCGTCCGTCCCGCGTTCCATATTGGTGCGCGGAGTCGCGGGCAAAGGAGACCTCAGCATCCTGATCTCCGTGCCGTGAGAAGGAAGTGGCGCAGCTTGGTATAAGTTATATCGACTGTAACATTATGCGCACGTCCGGTGCACAATATTAATAGATGGGAAGGGGACAGTCGACAGAAGCTTACTGATGGAGTAAGTTCTTGATGTGTGTCTCGGGTGAGTACCTACCTTTTGTCTGTCAGGGATAGCGTTCCTGTTCCTGGGGACGCGCCGGCCCGTCGCCTTAGAAACTTCCATCCACTTCGTACCGTAAGCTGTACAGTTCCTCGTACTGTGGAAGCGCCGTTGTACTCTCGTATGATAATCTTCAGTCGTGGAGAAGGCCAGACAGAGCCCAGAGGGGCAGGGCGACGGACCCTGAGACACGGGTCAAGGGGCACCAGGCAAGCAAACCGCCCCCCGGGCCCCCAGTGTCGAGGTGCTGTCAACGCCGTGTGGGTGCTGCGTGGGACGGAAGCACGACAGAGCTGCCGGGCGGGGAGCGGGCTGGGGAAACCTGGCATGGCGACTGCAGAGTGCAATCATCATACCTCATGGCGGAGTCTCATGGCGGAGTATGTATGGACCAAGGCACATATCTTTGATTCTTGTCACATCAGCAACCGGAGAAAAACCTACGGAACCATCGGAACGTGTGTTGCTTGTGTGTTGCGTGCCTGGGTTTGTGTGTGGTGTTACAGGCGGGGGCCAGCGGCGCACTGAACCTCTTGGAGGCGGCTTGAGCGGGTTTCGGTCCCCATCCGCAACTGGGTCGTCGGAGTGGAGGGTGGATTCGAAATTTGTACGGAGCGTAACCGGCGAGAAATCCACTTGTGGGATTCCGCCGGACAGCTGGCATACTGGCTATAATTATCGGTTGGTGACAGCTCTTGGGTGGCCTGTGTTGGGTGGTTTCCCTTAGGCGACGGACGGACGAGGAGGATTCGATTCGGGGATTATTAGCTGACAAGTCAGAGTTAGCGTTGGAGGGCTGCTTCCCACGTACCGTAGCGGCGGAATCTATCAAATCTTCCCCGGAGCTCCTTGGACAGAAGGCGCTAGAGTATCACAGGCAAGGCGGCGGTGCCAGTTCCTCGGCCCTTGGGGTTGAGGGCCGCAAAACCATGGGTCCCCCAGCGAGTGTCGGGATACGAATTTTCCCCGTCGCGAGGATGCTACCGCTATGGAAGTAGCGGTGTCCAGGAGTCGATACTGGTCCATGCCGGCGTCCGCCCGCTTTCCGTCAAAGCTGGTTTCGTTGGGCGTCCGACCATGTGGTGTTGAAATGAGAAGATGTCTGGTGAGATCCGTGAACCGCCGGCCACAAATGTCCGCATCCTGTTACTCGTACTCGGGATAGTTATATCATACACTCTCTCGGTTGTTTCTGCGACGACGGTTTTCCGGGTCTGCCGGCTTGTGGTGCACTGTGGTTAGTACCTTGGCGTCGAACACGTACCAGGAACCTGTCAAGCCGTCTCGCACATAAGATAGTCTGCCGTCGGCTGTCGAGAGGCACCGTTTCATTGTACCTCGTTGGCAGCCAAGCCCTGGCAGCCCTGGGCCTGGTCATCATCACAGCCACAGAAGCACGGCAGAGGATTGAGCCCCTACTAATAAGTTCCCCTGCCATTGTGCCTCGGTGATGGTGTCACTAATAAGCTCAGCTTTGAGACACTCCCCTTATCACCGTGAGTACCATCCGGGATTATGGATCGGAATAGTACGGAGTCTGGACGTACCGGATACTCTCGCGTCTTCGACCTAGGGCTTGTGGGGCGAAGGGGAAAAGGACTGACTCGCAGTTCAAGAGGCGTGGCGGAGGTCACCGACGAAAAGCCCTGGCGGCCAAGCTTCCAAGGTACGTACGTTGTTTTTCTTGTCAATGTCAGTGCGGCAAGAGGGCTCACCTGGGCAATGACGCGTACATGTGCGCAGGTATTGGTACCCCGTAAATTCGTTGGTAATAGCAGCTCCTGCCAGCCTCCGGAACGGTGTGGGACCTGGAAGTGCCTGGAACCGGGCTGGAACTTGAAAGTTTACAGGGGGCCACTGTCCGTAGACTCCGTACCGTCTGCTGCCCTGTGCCCACCGTGCGCCGCCCCTTCCGTCGCGCATTTTACACGCCACACTAACCCGATTGTCTGTTCCCACTTGCCCGTCAAGCACTTGTTGGTCCAACAGTCTGGTGCACACTGGAGGTGGACAACAAGGGCGACCCGAGAGATTGTGTCATGTTGGGCGCACCACTTAGGTATTGACCCAGTCGTAGTCCGTACTCGATGTAGCTTTTCGATCCCCATTTCCCTCTCAATCAATCATCCTTCTCCCGTCCTCAGCATCAACCCACTTCGCCGCTTGCCCTTCTCTGTCGCTTTCTCCTCGCAGTCCATCGAGGCGCATCGCCATCCATTCTTTGTCGTGCTCCCGCCACTTGCAGCCGTCCGAACCCCTCTGTCCACCCGCAGCGTCCCACTTCCGCGTGCTCCCGCCCTTGGATCAGCAACCTGGGGAACCGACCACTCGACAACGGCTGTTGGCGCACCCTGCAGCAGTAGTCGCTCCACGGTGCCTTTGCCAGGCACCACGACACCAGGCCGGTCCAAGCACATCATCCACCTTACATCCACGCACCTGCTCCGCGTTGGGCATCACCACGCGTTACACACCCCGTAGTCCGCTCGGCTCGACCACCTGCACGTCCATGGCGATCCAACCACAATGATCCAGTCCCACGCCGTCATCGCTCTAACTCGACTCTGCTGCTGTTAACGCACGCCGTGCTGGCATGCATGGTCGCTGCTAAACACCCCACGGACCCCCATCTCCACCCCAGCTCCCATGGACAGCTCAGCAACTGTTGCCGACGGTACTCTGTCCCAGGGATCCGGCAACATGTCCAACCCTCCCCAGCACGCTCCGGCAGATCAGCCTGCCGGCGCGCAGCCTGCTCCTGCTGCTGATTCCAGCCCCCAAGCCGACGTTCAAAGCACGCCTCAGCAATCGTCAGCAAACACCTCCGTCACACATTCACCCCTGGCTTCACGAGACTCGTCGCCGGCTCGAAATCCGCGAAGAACGACGTCCGCTACCCGGCTGAGTTCGTCACGGTCTCGCCAAAGCAGCCAGCAGGACCCGAGTCCTACACGCCAGCAGATGCGCACCATTGCGCCTGGACGGACCCCGTCGTCCAGGAGCCTATCATCCACGAATACACCCGCCCTCCCTCCCACACCCCAAGAACCACAGAAACAAGAGCCGACCCCCCAAAAATCAACCATCTCCGACCTCAGAGACAGCCCGCGATGGCCTGTTTCGCCACGGTTACGATCGCCGCCACCGCAGCTCCCCAAGGCTGGGTCTGCCTCTGCTCGTCGCATCGAGCAGGAGACGCCCGCAATCAGCATTCAGAAGCCGTCCCCTACTCCTCAACATTCGTGCGAGTCCCAGCATACCACGTCAGGAAGCGACACGGAAGACTCCCAGCTGCACTCGGGTGTACGCACTCCCGCTCGCGGAGCCCTGGAGACTGTGCAGGAAGTCAGCCTGCCTAACTCGCCAAGTCCCTCCACCGACGCAGCGTTGATGGCCCGTGTGGGGGAGAAACTAGGGAATCAACCCGATGGCACCCTCAACGAAGCCGGAGCTCCCAGGGCGAAGCCGAATGCACCGGTACAGTCTGTCCAGGAGAGAGACAGCGGGAGCGAAACCTCGAGTATCAGACGCGAAGGGCGCCACCCAACCTCGGCACCTCCCCCGATGGTCCAACGGACCTCCAGCGCCATGTCAACCAAGCAGACCAAGTCGAAGCCTGACACATCATCTCAAAATATGACGGTCGAAACTGAGACCGTATCTAGTGTTCCCCAGGTGGCTCTGAACACAAGTACCAAAACGGAGGGCGCGGGTGGAACACTGAAGGCCAAGCCGAGCTCAGAAACCATTAAGCCCAAAAAGGAGAAGAAGAAGGTGCCTAGGAAACAACCGGCTGTCGCCTCCGGGAATGGTGAGTATCCTCGCCTGCCGACCTGCTGCTGAGTCTGCACTAACAAAAAGCATCTAGCCTCCTCCAAGGCCGATATTTTCGAGGCCAAGATCGCCAGTGCCGTCGACGAAGCCAATACGTCTGACTCGGAGGAGACCTTTGTGTACGACTCTAACCCTCCTGATGGTGGAGACCGCTCAGTCCGCCGGTTCCACTCGCGCACTCCCAGCGCAACGTCGATGGCTAGCCAAGCTGATCGCCAGCGTTCTATCTATGGTGTCATGGAAGGCGGGCCGGCCCATGGACTAAAGAAGGGCATGAAATTCGTCAACACGCTCAGCAACAACGGCGCTGAGAACCCTAGTGCGGAAGACGATGGAAAGGGAACGACACGGAGCGTCGGTGGTTCAGCTAGAGGCACCGCACGTCATCACCACCACATCGGTCGATGGGGTCGCCAACCCGGCAACGGCCATCCGTCGCTCTTCGATAACGAGTCGCCATTCCCGAACGTGGCCAAGTCCAAGTTGAATGGGCAACACCAATCACGCAGTTCCTCAGGACCCCCCAGTCCCCGGAACCATCACCACTCGTTGAGCCACAAACGCTCCAACTACCAGATGTCGAGCTATGACTGGGACGATACCGCCGGAGCTGACGATGAGCGCACTCCTCTGATGGGCACTCATCGCAGAAATGGCCGCAATCGGCGCGGTCCCCATAATTTGCGGCAGGCCGAGTCTCAGACCTTCGAGCACCGGCCTTCGTACCTCAATCGTTTCGCGGCATGTTTGGTCCTTACCATGATGCTGCTATTAGTTATCACTGGAGCGATCGGTTTCATGTTTGCCACGTCACAACCCATGACTGGCATCGAAATCGTTCATATCCAGAATGTCGTCACCAGTGAGCAGGTCCTCATGTTTGACCTGACAGTCAAGGCGCATAACCCGAATATTGTCGTGGTTACCGTGGATCAGGCGAATCTCGAGATCTTTGCCAAGACAGAACACGCAGGCACCGACTCGGACTGGTGGAAGAGACCAGTTGATGGCCATGGCGACTTGCACGCCTTGGATGACCCAATCAACGACCCGCCGGTGGATGATCCTGACGACGATAACTCAAAACCAAACGTGCTACTCGGACGGATCACGGAGTTTGACAGCCCACTAACATTCGAGGGATCCCTCTTCCACAAGGGAACCTCTTCGTCAACGGGCCAGATGCAGCTGAAGGAACCGGGCAACAGCACTTCGGGGGGCTCCGAGCGCTGGGAGCGCATCTACCAGAATGAGTTTGACCTCATCGTGAAAGGTGTGGTCAAGTACAGTCTGCCTCTGAGCGCTCGCGTCCGCAGTGCCACAGTCTCGGGCAGGACCCACGTCAAGCCCAACTCCGCCAACGATCCGTCCCCGAAGCCAAACAATACGATAGACTCGTGACCATAGAGGACACATCTCCGCCTCCGGTCAGAGTCAGTCTTCTGTGGACCTTCATTTGTCGCACTACTCGTCTTGTTTATATTGGGCAAGCATGCCATGGTATCTGAGGAAGTGTCGGCGTTGGACACTCAGCTGTCAAACCACAATTATGAAGCATTATCGAATCGGAAGTGGCGATGGATATGGACTTGTCAGATTGGTTATCGACGGGCCCCAATACCCTGTCAGGTGTTTTCGGACTTCACTTCTCTAACCCGCAGCTGTGGGCCCCGACCGCCCGAGACTTCGGACAGCTGGGGTCCATGGCGGGAACGCACTTTATGACGGAAAAGCAAAACCCGGAAAAGGTATTTATTTTCGAGGGAAGGATTTCATTTGTTATTTTCAGAGCGATAGATGGAGCGGTGGCAACAACCCTGTGTATATTTAACGTAACGCCTTTTAACGACACCTTAGCGACAAACAGAACATGAACAAATGGGACGGAAGAATCCCCAGCTCGATCCCCGTCTAGGGACCGAGAGCTACACGCAACTGGAACAGGGAGCAAAAGGATATGATGCCAATAGATAAATAAATTGATACCAAGACATCACAAACATTATTCATCGTCGTTGACGACTCCAAAGTTTGTAACACTCTCAGTAATGATGGCCATGGCATGACACCCGAAATATATGCCTCCCATTGAACGAACACCCCTAAACGCCGACCACTCCATCCCTGGATACCCTCGCTTTTTCAAACAGCATCCCCTCCTCCTCATGAGAAATGAATGCCCTCGTCATTGAACGCCTGCAGCAGTCGTAAAAAGTCGTTCTCATCGCACTTCCCCGCGCGCTTGTCGGCCAGCTCCGTTACATCCTCCAGCACCCTGCGGATCTTCTCGCGCACGAGCTCCGCCACCCTGGTCTTCTTCTTCCTGCTCTTCGTCTTGGGGGCGGTGACGCCGCTATTCTGGATCTCCTTGAAGAACTCCGGGGCCTCGTCGCCCTCGTCGTCAACCTCCATGCCACCGTCGTCGTCGTCGTCGTCGTTGTTATTATCGACCTCCATATCCTCGTCTGCCCCATCCTCGACGATGGTCTCATCGATGGGCACGCCGTTCATTGCACACCAGGTCCGGTAGTTGCGCTCCACCATGGCGAGCACTTCTTTGGTCCCCAGCCAGTTTGCCCGCAGGGTCTTATTCTTGCGCACGAAGCACACGCGCAACACGCCATCCCACTCGTCCCAGCTGATGCTGGGCCGGTCGCGGCCCGTCTTGGGCTCGATGCGCACGACCGACGACTCGACCTGCGGCGGCGGGCGGAAGTTGTTCTTGCCCACCTTCATGACGTGCGTGATCTTGGCCCAGAACTGCGCGTTGACCGAGAGCCGGCAGTACAGGGAGTCACCGGGTCGCGCGGTCAGGCGGAGGGCAAATTCCCGCTGGAACATGAGAATGGAGGTTCGGGGTGGGTTGGGCATGGCCAGGAGCTTGAAGACTAGGGGACTTGAAATCTGCAGGTCCGTGTCAGTGTACAGCCATATTACAGTTGGGGTTGTAACTAGGAAAGGAAGGGTCCTTACCTGGTACGGGGTATTAGAAATGCAGACGTCAAACGCCGGCAGCTCCGTCTTGATCACATCGCCTAGCATGACCTCGAGCTTTTTCTGCTCCGGCGTGCCCTGCACGCGCTTCGTCACCTCGGCCGCCATCCTGGGATCCAGCTCCACGCAGATGCACTTGCGCGCGCGCTCCAGTATGCGCACCGTCAGGTTGCCCGTCCCCGGGCCGACCTCGAGGACCGTGTCCGTGGGTTTCAGGTACGCCTTCTCGACGATGGCGTCCGACACGCCTGGGTTCTTGAGGATGTGCTGGCCGAAGTTTGTGTTGAACTTGAAGACGTTGTTCTTGGCCGATCCGGACCCTGACCCGCCGCCGCCGCTGGGCCGGTCGTAGGGCGTGCTGGAAGCGCTGCTGCGCTTGACGTGCTTCGCTTTGGCCATGGCGATGATGCGCTGGTGGGCAGAAATCGTGGGGTTGCGTTTCCTGGATCGAGGGGCGGTGGGCTTCCTCTTTTTTTTTTCGAGGTTGGAGGGATTATCGATAAGACCGGGGTGGCCGAGCAGGTAGGTGCATGATTAGCATAGGTGTGTGTGGATTTTGGGTGACATCGTACTGAAAATGCTATCTGAATTCTTACAGTGTAAATGTTCCTGACACCACTCTCTGTTGCCTGGTGCTGGAATCGTCACATTCGGCCCTGAGACCTTGACCTATTCTCTCCCTCTCCCACCTAATCGCCACTCCTAATCGAAAATCGAAGACAGCGCCGGAGCTGTATCGACACGATGACGGGCCGACGCGACTTTCTAAGCCAGCCGGCTCCCGAAAACTACGTCGCGGGTCTGGGTCGAGGAGCTACGGGCTTCACGACCCGCTCCGACTTGGGACCGGCGCGCGACGGCCCAAGCGAGGACCAGATCAAGGAGGCGCTCGCCAAGCGCGCCGTCCAGCTGGGGCTCGCTCCCGACAAGAAGAAGGGCAAGGAAGACGACACTGCCGACGACGACGACCGGTACCAGGATCCGGATAACGAGACGGGCCTCTTCGCCGGCGGCGTGTACGACAAGGATGACGAGGAGGCGGACAAGATCTGGGAGTGGGTGGACGAGCGCATGGACCGACGGAGACGACAGCGCGAGGCACGCGAGAAGGCTGAGAGGGAGGAGTACGAGCGCAATAACCCCAAGATCCAGCAGCAGTTTACCGACCTGAAGCGCGCGCTCGCAAACGTGACGGACGACGAATGGGCTAACCTGCCCGAAGTGGGCGACCTGACGGGAAAGAATCGGCGGAGCAAGCAACAGCTACGGCAGCGGTTCTACGCAGTGCCTGACAGCGTACTTGCCGCGGCGAGGGATGCGAACGAGATGACCACGACGGTAGCCGACGATGGCATGGCGTCCTCGGCTGATAGGGCGGACGGGACCATGACCAACTTTGCACAGATTGGCGCCGCGCGCGACAAGGTCCTCAAGTCGAGGCTGGAGCAAGCGTCGCAGAGCGGCGGGGGCGACTCGGTCAGCGGCAGCTCGACGAGCGTGGACCCGCAGGGCTACATCACGAGCCTCAACAAGATGCAAATGTCCGAGGGGCTGGCCCAGGTCGGAGACATCAACCGTGTGCGGGAACTTCTGCAGTCGGTCGTCAAGACGAATCCGAATAATGCGCTGGGTTGGATCGCTGCCGCCCGCCTGGAGGAGCTGGCGGGGAAGATTGTGTCGGCGCGGAAGACCATCGACCAGGGATGCCAGCGGTGTCCCAAGAGCGAGGACGCGTGGCTGGAGAATATCCGACTGAATCACGACTCACACAACGCCAAGGTCATTGCGAGGAGGGCCATCGAGGCTAATAACCGCTCGGTGAGGTTATGGGTGGAGGCGATGAGGCTGGAGAATCTGCCTGCCAACAAAAAGAGGGTCATCCGCCAAGCTCTTGATTACCTTCCCGAATCTGAGGCACTCTGGAAGGAAGCCGTGAATTTAGAAGAGGATCCGGAGGACGCCAGACTCATGCTGGCCAAGGCGACGGAGCTCATTCCTCTGTCGGTGGATCTGTGGCTTGCATTGGCTCGCCTGGAGACGCCCGAGAACGCGCAGAAGGTCCTGAACAAGGCCCGGAAGGCCGTGCCCACATCCTACGAGGTCTGGATCGCGGCCGCGCGACTACAGGAACAGCTCGGCCAGGGCAACAAGGTCAATGTCATGAAGCGAGCGGTACAGGTTCTGGCCAAGGAATCCGCCATGCCCAAACGCGAGGAGTGGATCGCCGAGGCGGAGAAGTGCGAGGAGGAAGGGGCTACTGTCACATGCGGGAATATCATTAGGGAGACGCTGGGCTGGGGCCTGGACGAGGACGACGACCGCAAGGATACGTGGATGGAGGACGCCCGCGCGAGCATCAACAGGGGCAAGTACGAGACGGCGAGAGCGATCTACGCGTATGCGCTACGGGTATTCGTCAACAGCAAGACCATGTGGACGGCCGCGGCCGACCTGGAGAGGAACCACGGGACACGGGAGTCGCTGTGGCAGGTGCTCGAGAAGGCGGTCGAGGCATGCCCGAAGAGCGAGGACCTGTGGATGATGCTGGCCAAGGAGAAGTGGCAGGCAGGCGAGGTCGACGGCGCGCGGCTGGTGCTGAAGCGGGCCTTCAACCAGAACCCGAACAACGAGGACATCTGGCTCGCGGCCGTCAAGCTCGAGTCCGAGAGCGGCAACGAGGAGCAGGCGAGGAAGCTGTTGGAGATTGCCCGGGAGCAGGCCCCCACAGATCGCGTGTGGACCAAGAGCGTCGTGTTTGAGCGGGTGCTCGGTAATACGGAGACGGCACTCGACCTGGTGCTGCAGGCGCTCCAGCTGTTCCCCTCGGCGGCCAAGCTCTGGATGCTCAAGGGGCAGATATACGTGGACCTGGGCAAGATGGGACAGGCCAGGGACGCATACGCCACCGGTGTCAAGGCGGTACCCAAGTCGGTGCCCCTGTGGCTGCTATACTCGCGGCTGGAGGAGAAGGCGGGCCTGACGGTCAAGGCTCGCTCCGTGCTCGACCGCGCACGCCTGGCCGTACCCAAGAACCCCGAGCTCTGGTGCGAATCGGTGCGCCTCGAGCGGCGCGCGGGCAACATGGCGCAGGCCAAGTCAATGATGGCCAAGGCGCTGCAGGAGGTGCCCAAGAGCGGACTCCTGTGGGTGGAGCAGATCTGGCACCTGGAGCCGCGGACGCAGCGCAAGCCGCGCAGCCTGGAGGCGATCAAGAAGGTGGACAGCGACCCGGTGCTGTTCGTGGCGGTGGCGCGCATCTTCTGGGGGGACCGCAAGCTCGACAAGGCGCAGAGCTGGTTCGAGAAGGCGCTCGTGCTGGACAGCGACCAGGGCGACAGCTGGGCGTGGTACTACCGCTTCCTGTGCCAGCACGGCACCGAGGAGAAGAGGGCCGACGTGGTCACCAAGTGTGTGCTGAATGAGCCGCGGCATGGGGAGGTGTGGCAGACTGTGGCCAAGGATCCCAAGAATGCGAGGAAGGGGACCGAGGAGATTCTGAAGTTGGTGGCGGCTGAGCTCGAGGAGTAGCTAGTGACTACTACTGGTACTTTGTAGATAGAAAGGTAGAGCAGGTGAGGCGGGGTACTAGGTACTACCATGGCGACAGGCTGTGTATGATTTTTGTTGTAACTATCACGGTAACACGGCAAGACCGTCGGGAGTCTGGAGACGAAAATTCAATCTTTCACGGGGAATTGAGAAAATTCAAGAAACACAATAACAACCCTCCAGAAAAATGGCTTCTTATTAAAGGATCATGCGTCAACTCCGTCCATCGATGGTACAATATACACAGCAGCCAAGCTGACCGCCTACTAGATTATTCCTCCTCATTCTACCACAATTTCACTTGCCGCCGAACCAGCTGGAGAGGCCGCCCTTGGCCTTGCTGGCGCCCTCCTCGACCTTGTGGTCGAACTTGTCGACGGCCTTGAGGGCCTCGGCCTTGGTGTCCTTTGCGTAGGACTCGACGTTGCTCTTGGCACGGCCGGCCTGCCTGTCGGCCTCGGAGATCTGCGAGGATTCAATCGTTAGTTTCGATGTCAAGGGGCATAGTCATGGTGAAGTGAGGGTATTGAATCGGATGAGAGGGAGGAAGAGGAAATGACGTCAGCGGTGCTGCCGGAGCTGGAGCTCCTGCGGAGATCCACCGGGGGGGGGGGGGGGGGGGGGGGNGGGGGTTGGATCACGACGATGTGGGGGGCGGCGGGACAGGAGGGCTTGCGTCGGCACTTGGGGATGGTGACGATTGGGGGACATCGAAACGTACAGCATGGTCAATCTTTGCGCCAGCTTCAGCGCCGTAACCAGCGAGCTCCTTCTGGGCGTCGGGTGCCCTTCCGGGAAGATGGTTCTTGACCGAGGCTGAGGCCTTGTGGACGTCGCCTGTGGCAATTGATTAGCACTCGGATCCTCCATTCCATCACTCGCACAATTCAGATCATCATGGGGAGGGGTTCGGGGTTCTCAGAGGACGTACTCTCAAACTTGTTCTCGGCCGCCTTGGCGTTGCCGCCTGCGCTGTAGAGGTAGTAGCCGATACCACCGGCGGCACCGAGGCCGAGCACGAGGGGAGTTCTCGACTTGGACATTGTGAAATTAGGAGTAAGGTAGTCGACACGGAGGTTGGTTGTTGGGGTAAGTACTAGTGGGCACGAGGTCTGGATCTGATGTGGTCGAGATGTGAGGTGTGTTGTGCTGTGGAAATGTGAGAAGAATGCAGGATGGAAGAGGGTGAGAGAGGGTGGCAGCGATGTGGCTTTTTAACTAACGATGTTCCAGCTGCAGCTTTCCAAGGTTTCCCCGTACCTTGAGGCATTGACATCTGACATCACGGAAGCGGCAAAGGGAATTCTGGCTCGATCCGCACCTATACTTGCTTGCTGAAAGGTACGTATGATAATGGTGACGTTATGCGTATCCCGCTTTAGGTAACCCCGCACTGCTGCTCTGCCCGTGCTTCCCCCTGTCCAATGTCCCACTTTACTGCTGCAAGCATCCCATCCACCACCTCACCACCATCATGGGCGGCGCTTCTCCATGGTCATGATGGGAATATTCTTTCCGACCTCACTGCTTCCACGGCACGGCCAACTCGTGATACAGCTGCTCCTCTTCATCGTCGTCCACCTCTCGTCCGTACTCTGCTCTCCACACGGCCACAGCGCGCACGAACCCCAGGAACGACACCCCCCAGAGCATCGCGTCGCACCCCATCACCGCGCCCTTGACGGCGCGGCTATCATGCTGCACCGACCGCGCCATCAGCGCCAGCGCCGTGCACGTCGTCAGGAGCAGGATGCCTGCTTGCACGTAGAGGACTACCACGGCTGATAGCCCGCCGCGGAGCTCGTGCGCTACTAGGGCTGCGAAGCAGAGGAGTGCGTCGGCGGCGAGGAGGGGTTGACCGACAGTCCAGAGCCTGGTGAGCGTGTTAGCCGCGGTTTGGCTTTTTTTTTTCTTTTTTTTTTTTTTATGGCGGAAGTTAGGGACAGGGACAAGTGGGGGGGGATAAACGTACCAGCTCCAGAATTCGGAGTTTGAGTCTTCCTTCTGCCAGACAGTTACCCCGATGAGCGCGCTAAACACAGCGAGCGTGACGGTCCCCTGGATGGCCAGCATGACGCCTTGCATGGTCGACGAAAGCACCCGCCGTCTTGTCGTGCCCCCCATCATCACAGATGGACTCATCAGCGGCGTCCTTCCACCGCTTATCGAGCCATACGTCCTGCCAGCCTGTGTAAACGGCGAGTTCCTCCGCAGAGGGACCCTCTCCTCTCCGCCGTCCGATGTCTGCGTCGACAGCGAGTCTATAGTCGCCAACTCGCCAGGTGTTGGCGTCACGCCCCTGACCGTATCGCTCGACCCCGAACGATCCCGGCATCGAAAGGATTCGTAGCTGCTCCTCGTGCTCACGCGCGAACGATCGGTCGGCGGGCGCTCGGGGAGGAGCTCCGAGGCTGTTGTCGATGATGTTGAGCGCGAGGAGAGCGCCAGGAGGCGTGGATCCGGCGGTCCTCGACCCTCGAGCGGTGCTGTCCGTGGGAGAAATGACTGTCGTGCCGTGATGTCGCCCAGGGCATTGACGGCGTTGACCCTCTCCGATCTTGGTGACCCGAGGGAGAGTCTCGACGGGGCGTTGGGGCGTCGTATGGAGCCGTTGAAGCTGTGGAAGCGGTCCCATGATCCGTCCGGAAGTTGCCTCTCCATGGTTGACTTCAAGAGAACTACTGGTGCTGTGCCCTTGAACACTCTCTCTGTGAATACTGTGTAAACGATGGGAAGACTCGACGGGAAAGGTTTGCATCAGACACCTCGGGGAGAACGCAAGGCTCGAGTCCTGCCGGTGTTAAAATACTATCTTTGGAATGTTACGTGTAAGTCGTCCGTCGTCATAGGGAGATACAATGGTAGTAGGTGGAACGACTCTGAGGCGCTGAATCACTACAGCACGGCATGCCCTTCTGTTCTCTGCCCCATTGTGTGCTACAAAAGAGTGCCGAAAATAGGGATGAAATGATGGTGCGCTGCTGGTAGGCTGATTTCAGTGTGAGTTACTCGTCACAAGTCCGCTGCCCTCTATGACGGTGAGTGGTTGGCGGTGTCGGTATGCTGAACTCGCAAGGCACGAGGCACTACTCCCTTGTCGAGTCTACGAGGGCGTCATTGTCGCACCATGACACGAACCACTGACATCAAATGTTTCCTGCAGACATGCGGTTGGCTTCATTACTCCCTTGTCCACATTCCATCTCGCATTAATTCATTCATTTTTGCTCATCTTACTCAAGGCCCATCCTCGCCTCGTCAGCTATCCCCCACGTCCCGCCCTCCTTGCCCTGTTTCTGCAGCTCCATCTCCACCTCGATGCCCAGCCCGCTGAGGTGGTCCTCCTCCTCCTTGCTGAGCACCTCGCTCGGTCTGCGCTTGCGCTCCTTCTCGCTCTTGGTGTCGATGGATGACCGATCGCCCTGGGGTCTCCGTCGCAGGCTCGAGAACCCGCCCCAGGAGCGCGAGGATGTCGAGTGCATCGAGATGGCATCGTCGGCCGCGCGGGAGGCGCTGGAGTCCGATGTCGGGGGTCTGTTCTCTGCAGTGGACGCGTCGACGAGGGGGAGTGCAGGCTCTGAGCGCATGGGCGAGAGCACCTTGTCCTTGTCATGTTTCATCGCGGCGCTGAGGGCGGATGTGGATGCCGATGGCTTGGGTTCGGCGGCATCGAGCTCGTGGGTTTCGGGCTCGTCGACTTCGACGAGTTCTGCGTCGCGATACCACTTACGGCGTCGCGTCCACCGTCCCCATCCGTCCTGCCCTCTCCGGCCACTTTGCCACTGAATCGATGTTAGGAAAAGATGAACCTTCATACACCGGGGGGACAGAGTAGACTCACCTTGCTGTCGTAGTATATCCATCCGTTCTTGCCATCCTCGCCATTGTAATCCACCGTCCCGTCGTCGTCGGGCACGCCGTCCACTTTCCAGCGGCTACCCTCTGCCCACCGCCATCGCATGCGGCTGCCGTCCTCCACATCTGGCAGCTCGAACTCGTCCTTGGGCGGCACGGCATTGTTGTGCTCGTCGGTCCACGCGGGTCGCTCGTATGTGAAGAGACTGCTGGTCCACCCAAGTCCGACCCACCGCCGCTGGTTCTCGTAGATTATAAAGGTGAATTTAACGCCCGCGCTCCGGGCACTGCCGGTCCGGCGGTGGTTGACGGCCAGGCTCGACCGACCGGATGGCTTGGAGAATTCCTTCTCCTTCTCCTTTTGTATGCTCGTGAGGCTCTCCGGGTTCAAGTCGGTGACGGCCTTATGTTTGGGGGGGCTGTCGAAACGCAGGCCAGTCATGGCAGAAGCGGTCCGGCGCACCGTAGCACTCCGCCACAGAATAGCCCTGGTGACTCTCATGACCCTGGCGTGCCACGTCAGGATTACGGTGCCGGCGACGAGGACCACCCTCCGCGTAGTGACAATCCGCCACGGCGGTGCCGTCAAGGCGATCCAGAAGGGCGTGACGATGAGCAGCCGCATGAACATGGCAGTCAGGGCGGGCTTGGTGGTGGCGCTTGTGGGGGTGCGCTGGGTGCTGAGGAAGTCGGTCATCTCGAGAAGCGGCTCCATAAGCACATTGCACCGGCCGGTGAGCTCCTTGAGCGTCTCGACAATCTCGTCCAATGTCTTCTGGTGTTTGGTGCTGGTGGCCTCGGAGCTGCCCCTTACATGCTTCGGCTGCTTGTCGGTGGCGCCACCGGGTGCATCTCCAGGCGATGCCCCTGCTGCCCCCTTGGCTCCTCCTACGCCGGCGGCCCTGGAGACCATGAGCTTGAAGTCGCGGGCCGGCTCACTCCAGCTGCTGCTGCTGAGGGGGCTATACCGCCGGCCGTACATGCCGGCAATGAGGCCGAAGCCCACCACCAGAGGCCCTGCCCAGCGCAGGACGACATCGCCATAGAGGACGACGGCCCAGAAGGCGCACACGAGCAGGAAGCTCTGCCAAGGATCGCCGGAGCTCCATGTGACGAGGCCGACAAAGGTATTGAGGGGCAGTATGAAAGGATGACTGTAGGCGAGGGCGCGGGTGATTTGCGGCGGGGTGGCGAGCAGCAGCGGGCTCTTCTGGTGGACGAGGATAGTCGAGCGGCGGGCGGATCGAGAGGGCGTGTTGCCGGAGAGGGTGACAGGGGAGAAGGCGGCGTAGGTCGGAGGCGCGCCGACAGCGGCCGCAGCTGTGGCGTAGTAGGAGGACGACGAGCCCTGGTTGTCGGGCGGCGTGGCGCCGAGATTGGGGTCGTCACGCGAAGCCATGGACGGGACGAGATTCGAAAGGAAAGGAGTTTCCTGGATACGGCGCAGAGGCCGGTGTCAGCGAGAGGGCGAGGCTCTCCAACAGGGAGATTTGGATGTTGGGGTGCGGGATGGTGGTGCAGTGTTGGCGGTGACGGTGGGGGCCAATTGGTTGGTCGGCGGAGGAGGCTGAGATCTGACGTCGGCGGAGCGAAGCTCTCGTGACAGTGGGCCAAAGGTCAAGGGCAGGCAGGCAGGCTATGGCGGGGCAGGCACGCGACTGCTTGAAGCCTCCACGTCGCGGAGAACCGGGAAAGGGCATCCAAACTGATATGGGGGAGAGAGAGCGCGGAAAAGAGCGCGGAAAAGAGTTAAGGAAGACGACTCACAAAGGCAGCCATTTAGAGAGGATCTAGGGTTCCGCAGGCTCCGAGTGTGCCGTGACGGTGGTGAATGCAAACGGCAACGTCATCGGTGTCGCGATTGCTGTAGCTGTGGGCCGCCGGGTGCGCACATGGCAGACACGCCGGGAGGGTTGACGGAGATTTTTGCTGGGGAGAAGTACTGCGTTTGCATTGAAGAGGAGAAGGAAGAGGAAGAGGAAGAGGAAGTGTGCTGAGGTAAGGCAAGATGTGATGCTCAAATCTGGAGTCGTGGGCTGCTGCACCACTTGAACTGACCTGCCTGCGGTCGCTGGGCCGAGGGAAGGAACGATTCACCCAAGTGGACGGGCCGGGAGGCTTGGAACTGGAAGGTGCACATTCCAGCGGAGAAGTTGGAGGGGATCACGTCCAGTCCATCGGCAATCACATGTGAAATGCAGCACTGTAACAAATGGCAAAATTCAGGGCGTCACTGTCGGTCGTCAGTGCGTCACAGGATGCCACAGGCCCACAGCAGAACTCCAGGCCAGTGTGTGTATGTGCTCTCTCGATGTGGAGAAGCTGACTTCCGCGTTGGGAAACTTGGGCAAAGCCGCCCTCGGAAACTAGTACGTCTGGGGTACATTGTCCATTAACTTGATGGCCTGGGGTGGTCATGTCATGCAACCATCCTGCTGCTTCTCCACGGTCAGTAACAGCGTACTGTATTCGTGCTACTAATGGCTATTGGCCGCAGTTGACATCCATTGTATTCATATGATTCTCTCGTGTCATTCGATGTTGGGTGGTCAATTTGCTACCCTATAGGAACAGGACAATCAACTGATATGCAGCAACGTGTGTAGCGATCCGTATGGCGGTAGTTTCACATTTCAAAGTTATCAAGAAATCAATGTGGACTTGCCTCTGTTTTCGATATTACAAAGAGCGATGTATCGTTTCTGGATGTGGTCTATGGTGGAGAATAGATACAACACGTTTGACCATGATTAATCAACGCCGTCTGACTTTGAAACTCGGTAGTATATGATCTCACGAAGGCAAAATCGGTGTCAACTACGCCAAGTATAAGTCAACGGGCTTATTGCATAGGTGAAGATCGGCAGCAAGATTAAAATAAACCAAAAATAAATAATTAAAATCGGCCGAAAGACTCGTTGCGCAACAAACCTGGGGGTGGTTTATTCCACCAGTGCTGCCTATTTAGGTTTTACTTGGAAGTGTAGCGGCGCAGACTGCGACACTTGAGCATGGCACAAAGACGAGATGCATGTCAAAACACCCAGAATCAGACCAGAAGAAGGCCCAGTCACAACTACAGATCACAGATGCAAGAGGAGCCGACATGTAAAACACAAAGGAAATGTAAATGATAGACTATAGCGGCTAGTGAACCCCGTTTTCCCAACTCCTAGACCAGTTCGTTTCCCATGGCAGTCGTAAAAAATCCGTAACCCGTTGCGTCCAACCAGAAACCGACTTCTTCCGGGACCGTGGGGAGGTGCGAATGGCGGCAATTGGCCAAAACGCGAGGTTTGCTTGTCGATGTTTATTGTAGTTGTTTTTTTGGGTGTTGTTTTCCCGAACCCTCCCCGAGTGCCTCAGCGAAGAGGTTCAGGGCGGTTGTTGTTTATAGTATGGTGAACAAAGAAAAGGGGCGCACCGCTATGAGTGGCCGCATGATGTGCAAGAGCCTGTAATGTGAAAGAGTCAGCTAAAATCGAGGTCGGTTTGCGAGAGAGAAGGCAGAAAAAAAAACTCACAGCTTGTGCCGCAGTTGCAAGGGCTAGTGGAAGAGCATCCGCAGTTGCCAGCCATTTTGATAGTTGTTTGGGGGGGATAGGTAAAAACCTAAAAAAGTTGTTTGGGAAGAGTGGTGGAAGTTGTTTTCGTTTCGACTATAAAAGTCTACTTAAGGAGAAAAGAGAAAAAGAAGACCAGAATGACCGGAGGACGAGGCCTCTTTTATAGACCTTTTTTCTTCCTGTCAACTGTCGGTCAGTCTTTTGGCCAGGAGGACGGACTCTGATGATGAGACTGTGTGAACTGTGAACTGTCTGGTGCAGTGGTGCCCCCACTGGAGTACCAGGGCCCGTGCAGCCTGCAGCATGCGGCCTGCAGGGAGGAGGGCGGCCCCGGCTCCTGGTTGGCGATCTCTTGACCGCATCGTGGGATGTGGCCTATGATGGTCCATGGAAGCGCTTGACGAGGCCACGCGAACGGGCATTCTCTGCATGCGGTGCGTTGTCGAGTTGGCCATCTGTCTGGTACGTAGGTCAGGTACGGACTTATCCCGTAAAGTGCTACGAGTTGCCCACAGCTCTAGTGACAGGTCACGGTCACCCTAGTTATCATTTTCCCTACAACATGGCCGTCTACTTTAACAGAAGATACCTACCAAGCACCAAACGTTCTACGGGTAATACTCCAGTGTAGTCGGTGAGCATAAGCATACAAAACTCCTCCAACACTCCTCACTCTCTCCTGACTCTTGCGTCTTCCGCGACAGCTGCCGCTGCTGCCCCATGTCACCGCCAGTGATGGACAACTCTGGCACCTCAGCACCTGTGCTTCAGACCATGTTTGCTGAGCTGGCTAGCGCCATCTGCGTCTCCATCCTCGCGCATGCGCCCAACCGGGCCAACCTACGTGCCCAACCACCGCCTTCCCCAGCCTTCCCTCAACCTCATTTCTGGGCACTTCCTGCGATTCGACCACCGCTCTTCCCGAATTGACCCGCGACAGTCGCCGCCGGGGACTGACCGCCTTACCGCCAGAATCCAGCTCACCAGATGGGGTCGGACCCGGAAGAGGACCCAGTGCTTCCCACTTGGGCATCTCGGGCCACCGCGCGGGCCCGCCGACCATCCCTTTGTGGGAGTTGTCGTCCAATCCATCTTACGGTGAGCTACATGTATCCATGCTAGGCCTAGGCGCGACGCCGGGCCGGTGGCTGGTCGAGCCAGGGGGGAAAAAAAGACAAAAAAAATAATCCTGGCCGAGGCCTGCTGGGAGCGCGTCGGAGTCGCGTCACCGCAACTTTCCCAAGGACGTGTGCAGCCATTCAATGAACTCATCTCGACCGTTGTTTTTCGGCATGAAGCTCGCGAGGCGGATCCCCATGCTAGGACGAGGCTGGGAAATGTCGACTTCTGCCTCTCCTATTCTCTATTCTCCAGACCAGGCGGTGAAAGCTACGGATATTCCCGGCGTCGCTTTCAAAGCTTTCCCAGCCACCGCTTTGCAGTCCATGTGAACTCCTCGGGACACACAGCGACTATCCTGGATTCTCTCCGATTCAACGGATAGGGATCGCAAAAGTTTGCGACTCCGAGATTACTTCCCTCCTCTCCTCCGCTGCACTCGCCCTCGTCGTCTGGCCTGAGCTGCCCTGGGGCTCTCGGCACCTCTCCCGGTTCACCTCACTCCCAGTACTGTGGGAAAGACGAGCGATATGACAAGTGTCGACGACGACATATATGACGGATGTCGTTTCCTCCTTGTGAAGGTTCCCGGATCAGCCTCCAAATGCTTGGGGGGAAGGTGTCGTAACTAGCAAAACACCTTTGCTTGAGTCTAGTTGGCAATCATTCGGACCATCTCTTCAGATCACGTACGCCGCATTCAGGTCCAACATCGTGGGCATGCGCTCGGCAAGTCGAGTGACTTGCGGGCTTTGAATTGACAAACCTGCAGCTGGGTGCCGCTTCAGTGTCAGTCTGACCTCACAGTATCGCACTTCATGTGCCATCATCATGGGCGAGCAGATTGTCAGAAGCCAGGACAACCCGCCTCCTCATCACCAAGATTCAAGATGGCTCAGCCATGGAGAAATACATCGCCCCCTTGCGGTGCCTGCTGGGGGCCGGCGTCAACGATGAACCCGCCATGTCATCCATCGGTTTCCTCTAACCACCCCCCGACCACGCCAGCCCTCGACTACTGGCTTCGCCTCTCTCCAACAGCCATCGGGTCCCAGCCCCGAGACCACTCACCCTATCGCGACCGACCTAACAGCTGACGACCCCTCCGCTGTCATCACCACCGTCCAGATCGCACGCATAACAAAAGAGACGCACAGCTACAAGGGCGCGACATGGGCCTGGAGATGCTGGTGCTCGACGCGGCTACGGAGATGCCGGCCAGGGACTTTTCGCTCGGAGGGGTTGGACAGAGTGCGGTGTCTGTCCTGTTTACGCCAAGTACGCGGATGGTGGGAAAACAAGACTATACCTTGTTTATCAAGATGTTGCAATGAATGGATGTACTTGTTTATATGTCAATGGTCGATGTTCATTTGTTTAGGGGTTGCTGTCTATCCAGACTTACCGCTACTCACTTCATCTCCTGGGTGGTTGTCATTTGGCTACAGCAGCAGGACAAACGTCTCGCCGCAGGCGTCCACTGCGAACGTCTTGCCTCCCGAAGAGAACTGTCGCTCCGCAGGGATATCGATGTCCATGGCGTCTTCACCAGCAAGCAAGGCAGGTTCGCCCGGCTCCATGGGCGCGACCGGCTCCTGACCTTCTTCCACAGGCCTGTTGCTGCTAACAAGCCACTCACTGTCCGGCTCTAGGTCGATCTTGTCCCACTGCGCGGCCGAGACGAACCTGATGCGCTGGAGCGGCACGCTCTGGTACCCGGTCCGGTCGCTGTCACCGGCCGACTGTGTCTGGGCGTTGGTCGAGTTGACAGTGGGCAAGACTCCATGCGGCGCCACCTGCGTGCGGCCATTCGCGGGCGACGGGCTGATAGAAGCAAACGGACTGTTGGCCGGCATATTGTACCTGTTCCAGTTAACAATGGTCCTGAGTCCCTCAACCGGGCCTGGCGCCACAGGCGCGCGTCGCGCCGGCGTGAAGCTGCCGGGCATATCGTACTCACCCTCGTCCCCCTCCGCAGCGGCCTCCTCCTGACACTTCGGACAAGAAAGAGGCTTGAAGCCGACCAGAGGACAGGCACCACCTTCGCTCTCGCCCATGATCGTGTTGACGACGGTGTCGACTTTGCGTCGCAGCTCGGAGAGCGCCTTGCTCTTCTTGTTGCGACGGAGAGCGGCATTCGCACCTTCCTTGGCCGCCCTGCGAGGTCGGGACGACGAGGCTTCGGATGCGGGAATGTCGGCCTGGATCAGGTGGTCGATTGCGTAGGCGAGGAAGTGAGGGACGCAGAGCGCCGTCTTTGCGGGCAGAGACTCAGATTTCTCGGGAGCCATGGTATCTAAACGTCGAGTGGTGATATCTTTCGCAGAGATTTTTTTGCTGTGTTTGGGTAAGTATGCTGCTTGTGATTCTTGTGAAGATGAAGTTGAGTTGAAAGTTGGTCAGATGAAGAGAGAACTTCTAGAGCGAGGTATCCGTTTCCCGATATCCTCGTTCTGCCTCTGTTCTGTGTTCGGAGTGGAGAACATGACAAGACTGTTGTTGTGGCTGTTGTTCTCACCGAAGAGCGCTCTGGCTCTCACTTTGAGGACCTCCCGCGTCCGTTGCCCTCCCGGAACATGACTGTGCCTTGGGTAGTAGGGAACAACTATGGGACGTGATTCCAGCTGGCTGGACCTGGCCACAGCCGGCGATATTCACGTCAGCTCACGAGACAAGACCAGGGACGAGTCTGCGCAACGGGCCCCCTCATGATGGTTCCTTCCCCGTGCCCAAGGCGTGACTTCTGTCTCTCTGGCTTCGCGACGGTTGTTTCTGGGAACAAATACTAGTACCTGTTCTGACTCCCACTTCTTGTTCCTCTAGCCACGCTCTCTCATGTTCGTGGACAGCACAGCACAGCACAGCATTATCATCATTTGCTGGGCCGTTGCCCACCGACAAGAAGCGGCGCGTACCTCCATATCTTCTCCAGTTGCGGCCAGCGGCTTGGATCCATCAATCATTCAGTATTGAGGCGAGCATTCAGGTAATACAGCATCCGACATTCTTTTCAACTTGGAGATAGGAGTCGGCAAACACTCTCCCCGACCGCGAAGACTTCGATTGCAGGTTTCACCTGTATCTGCTACCATGAGCCCGGGGAACTGAAACGTGCCCTCCTCCACGTCGCAGGACAGATACATCTCAATGTGCGACTGGAGCCCACTCTCGGAGACCCGCCACGACGACAGAAGCAGCGCCTGCAAAGCTTTGGACTGGTTTATTTTCGAGCGTGTCTCGTATCTGATTGCCCAGGCGGCAAAACGTGGTTGCCCGCATGGCGATTCACCAGCCACCGCTCTCCCTACTGCAATGGCCCAGACGGGGATTTCCCTCTGCATCGACCGTCAGAGGAGTCTTGTGTTGCGCTAAAGGATAATCTGGGAGAGTTACCGCAGGATGTGCCGCTGTACGAGCTTGAGGATGCACCACAGCATGTGGCCGGGGATGCGCTTCTGGGCGAGCCAGGGGATACGATACGCAAGAAGACGAGGCACGTTACACGCGCGAGTCCGCTCCGTCGCCCGAAAGTCTTCCAGAGGAGATACCGGAGAGTCATCACCGCGTGGATGAAACTACTCGCCGCAGACTACCGCTTCATCCAGGGCCCCGGCCCAGTCAAGAAGCGAAACATGCCCTCGGCCGAACAGGAGCCAAGGGTGCTACGAACACTGATAGTTCTGGCCCAGCTGCGGCGGATGATGCGTCCTGTACTATAGATATGGACCGTCCCATGGAGCCTCTGGCCCCCCCTCTTTCGCCTCTGTCCGCTCGCCTTCTGCCTCCGACACCTCTGTCTTCTCCCCCAAGGTTCCCTTCCTCGGCCCGGCCTCCTTTCTACCCGAAGTCGCGACCGCTGTCCCACAAGAAGATACCCGATACCACAGGAAGCATCGCCTCGTAGTCCCTAGAGGGACTCTGATACTTGATATCATCCACTTTGGAAGTTGGGCTCGCGTGGTATGGAATGTGTGGAGTGTGAATTAGTGAGCGTTAGGCGATGAATGCTGTCTGATGCGTACGATGGGCTGCACTATGCGAGGTAATTAGATGAGGCTGGGACTTCTCAAATTGAAATAGCTTTGGGTTCCCTATGCTTGATCTCCGAAAGCATGGACTTAGTGCCTCGTGTCGTTGACATGTTGGACGTGGCCCATCTGTCTCGCAATCGTCACAGCCTCCCTCAGAGCCCGGCCGACATGTCCACGAACAGCACCCTCCTCCAAGACCATGATACCTCCAATCGTGCACCCTTCTGCCGACGTACCCTGGTCCCTCACCTGAGCCGTGGACAGTCCGCCCTGCAGCATCGACGCGGTTCCCTGCATGGACTGCACGATCATTGTCCGCGCCAGCTCGCGGGGCATGCCGACAGCTACGGAGGCGTCGATGAGGGCGTCGCAGATTATGGAGAAGAAGGCGGGCGTCGATCCTGCCACTGCGGTGGTTGCGTCCATGAGGTGCGGGGGGGTGTGTGCGGTCTTGCCGACGGATTGGAAGATGGCGTCTGCGAGCCGCAGGTGAGACTCCGGCAGGGGCGGGTCCGATATCTCCATGGCTGTTAAGCCTTGGCCAGCGAGGGCCGCGATGTTGGGGAGGGCGCGGAGGATGTATGCTCTGCTGCCGTCGCCGCTGTTCTCAGCTGTGGTGGGGGAGCCGTAGAGGGCTGTTTCTAGTTTCTGCCTCGACCACCCGGCGGCTACGCTGATGAGGAGTTTACCCCGTAATGCCTCCCTACATCCAGGCTCGGAGAGCACGTGTTCAACGTCGGCCGGATCAACGGCCAGGATAACAACGTCGGAGCATTCCAGGGCCCTGACGTTTTCGCCTGTCGTGACCCTGAACCTGCCGCCGGAGTGGTGCTCCGCGAATTGATCCTCCAGCGCTTTCCGAGACTGCTCGGTCCGCACGCAGGCGATGAAGTCGCTGAATAAGGGGACAGACGATTCCGACTGGCGACGGACTGCGAGGTTGGCTATAATGGCTTTTCCGAGATTTCCTAGTGTGATGGCCTTATTAAAACTCCTAGCCTGTGTATCGGGCCTTTGGCATGGAGGACGAACCGCAGCCGAGCATGCAGAGAGTGTGTCGCCGTGGACCATCATCCATTCTTGCGAGTCTGGGGTATAAGTCACGTCCTTGTACAAGGTCGACGGCAGTGAATAAAGATGACAGAATCGCAAAGTTTTAACCTCAGAAATTGAACAACGAGCCGTGGTTGGGAGATGAGGAGGGGGGTGGCCTCGGTCGGATGTTGTCGATCGCTAGATCTGGGCCCCGCACCGCTGCCGAGTCAAAATTTCCTCTTTGGGAAATACTCGGGAGGACACCCGAGTTGTGTCTAAACATTGTGCCTACTGTACGTACTTGCTTGCATCATCGCGTATCCCGCGGATGGCTTCCAAGTTTGGGACTAATTCTAGGAACGGATTTTTTTTTTTAATGCCTGGCATTATCAGAGTGTCTGGACTGGAGGCACAGCTCGTTGGCAGCATACTAGTGCTGCGTATACTCGACGAACACAAGGTACTGTAGGCATTTGTCCGCATCGTAGACCCAAAGATAATGTGTACACAGGCCGAATGACCACATACACCTATGCTGAATAAACTTCGCGTACTCTCAAAAGGCGAGAGATATGGACCAAAAAAAAGAAAAAGGACAAAAATAAACTCCCCCGGACAGGATCGAACTGTCGATCTTCCGGTTGCAGATTTTGAACTAACAGCCGGACGCCTTAGCCAGCTGGGCCACGGAGGATTTGTGGTTGTTAGAGACGAGCGTCTCTAGCCGGCTTTGCCCAGCAGGTCGCCAAACTGCATTATTTGTCTGCCGGGACTACTGCATGATCGAGTTGGAAGCGAACATTGAACATCAGTTTCGGATAGCGCATGAGAAGTAAAAGTCCCAAAGTCGGCCTTGAAATTGCACATTATGTGATGGTTTTTTTTTTCTTCTTTTTTCTATATCATCGTTAATTCTCTCCCCCTCTTGTCGGCCGGCAGACTACCTAGTAATTAGAGCCTAGTGTCCTAGGTATACAGCGATTAACAACCCGCCCTCATACGGAGCAGTCGTCACCTTGAAGCCATTCGCTGGATCATCCAAGAAGGCCTGCAATTCCGTATAGCCCTTTGCAGCAAGGACGAAATTGTCGACCACAACCATAGCCCCGACCCTGAGATTCCTGTGGACGCGGGACAGCGCCGGTAGGGCGAGGGGTGTCCATACTAGTAGGGAAGGCTGGTGTTAGTATCATCAGGACGGTTATGCGCTGAATGTGAATGTAATGGTGGCCGGGACTCACTGTCGAGTAGTACAAAGTCAATCTGCGCGGGTAGGTCGCTCTGGAGAGTCTCCCGCAGATCACCCTCCCTCAGGTCGATCCACGGCTCAACCTCGTCGCCGATGGTCCTCCAGTGCGTGAGCGCCTTGGCTGATTTGGTGGGCTCATTCTCCGTGGCAATGACCTTGCCCGATGACGAGGAGTCGCCGAGTGCTGCTGCGGCGCCGGAGGCGGCGGCGGCGTTCTGGCCCACGGCGAGCGCCAGGTAGATTGTGCTGACGCCAAAGGAAGTCCCCGCCTCGACGACGAAGCGCGCCCCGGATGATCGCAGGAGGAGGTAGACGAGGGCGCACTTGTCGGGGTCGAGCGCGACGAACTTGTCGATGGCCGAGGTGATGGGCTGGGCGGTGCTCACGAAGGCTGGCTCGGCGAGGGCCTGCTGGTGGAGATCTCGGAGGACCTGGAGGGCCTTGGGGCTAGCCTTGATGGAGGCAAGGGCCGTATCGATGGTGGTAGTAGCATCCGTCATTGTCGTGGTGGTTGGATATGGTGAGGGGCAACTTGGTCAGAGTCTCTCTGCGGTTAGGAGTAAGATGTGGCTAACGTGTCGATAGGGGTTTTATACCCGAGTTCGCGCCCTTTGAAGGATATATAACACGACAGGTTGTTGGGTAAATCCCATGGAAAGATGCCGCCTCACCCCAGGTCGTGGAGGCATAACTACATCCGTATTTCGCGAAACACATTCATTGCTCCCCCTCGCCCCGCATGTTGCCAGAATGCACGAGAGTGGACCTGTCCTTACGCCAATATCTCTAGCCCCGCGGAAATGCAGAGGGGGATTGGGATCGCTTTACTTGACGAGTAGAGCCGTGAATGGGGCTGCAGGTTCTATTTGTAGATGTTCTAGCGGCAATCAAGCTCAGGGTGTCGTTTACCCCCCCGACAGCCAGGGCTTTTGCTTCTTAGTCACTATAGGTCCCAAAGGAGAATGCTACTGGGCATAGTTACGTTCTTCTGGGCTCTCGGAAGCAAGCGTATACACAATGTCCCGCGGAAAACATGGCTGCGTTGCGAGCCCATGCTGCAGGTCATGAGTTCACATTGGGCTTCCGCATACGGCTACCGGATTCCGCGTATTGGCAGATGAAACCCAGGAAACTCATAAGATAATTATCTGTCACAAGCAGTGTTAAACACCCAAGATCCGTCATGCAAATCAGGGAGGCTGCGACTTCGGTTTCGACGGGAAGAGTTGACTCATCCTGCCACCGTCATCGGCGCTTCCAGCAGAGCAGTACTCGTACGTGTAGACAAGCACCCACCATGGCCATGTTGTCATTGCTTCGTAAACCTCTGTACATGGAGGCAGGATAGATTGCCATTGATGTAAGTTTATACAATGCGGGACTGTACTGAAAGACAGCCACGAGGCACTTGTAAAGCCAGGTCGACGTTAACATGAAGGCTTGCTATGCACATCGGATAATTGACAGATTCATATCCCAATTAGTACGTCCTTGAAAAGGGTACACACGCTTCAGTCGCTTCCAAATCTACGGAGCTCTTCATCCTCATTCTCAACCCACCGCTCACTCCCAACATACTTCGAACACCAGGGCATATCGTCCGGATCATCACGCCGTTCCATCACGGCAAGTCTCTTGTCCTTGTTGACCCAGAATTACTACTGCCTAAAAGGTTCCTGCGAGAGTGTCAAAAGTCATACTCAGCATATAGTTAGTCGGGAAGAGGGGAGGTAGTCGATACACCTCATTCAGGTATGGCCCTGTGTCTGGAGGCAGCTCTCGGAATGGCTGCATGACATTATCCAACTTTCTTTTTGCTTCTTCTTCCTTTGCAGTGACGTGGTGCGGCTCGAAGCCCAATCCAGTGACTACGAAATCGCTGGCCAACCTCAACGGTGCTCTCTTTGTATGTCCTGAGAAGGGGGTATGTAAGTCCAAGTCCGACTACACTCACCTGCAAGGAGATACGATGTTGGCCAGCCCGGACTAACAGCGTCCCCCCGAGCCTTATGAACCTCCTTGCCCGAAGACAGGATAGCCGCGAGGCCACCCGTAGTCTCCTCTGCAATGTTTAAGCCATCAGCCAGTCCGCCTATATCACCTGTCATAGCGAGTTCGTCTAGAAGATGCGAGGCCAGGGAGGACTCAACTCCACTTGTGCTGTTTATCAAAGTAACTACCATCAAGCCAGTCAAGGGGCGACGAGTAAGACGTGATGGAACCTATGCTTTATAAACCCCTAGGCCCGCAGCCTCGTCTAAACATGGAGAGAGCAACGGACACCGGTAATTTCCACATACCCGGTGGCTTCCAGAGCTATTTGTGAATATCAATGGTTCCTTTAGACAAAGGCGTAGATCATGTGCATGTGTTTATTCCGGTTGGTGCAAAGATGTATCTAGGGGTGTATTACTGAGACCACTCCTTATTGATACTGACTGACCAACAACGAAACGTAGTTGATCAGCATAAGCCCACCTATCGGCATGGTATTCAACGATCGGACGTCGTCATCGTACCGGCTCCAGCTGTCCCGAGCCTACATGTGCATGTACCTTGGGAGATCTAGCCCGACTTAGTAGGTACTTTGGTAGGACAGGGGTCCATGTTCTCGGCGGCGTCCTCTCTCTCAAAACTCCCAATCCTGCGTGTCAGATAAATCCATCTGCACGAATTCACAGCTGCCTAACAGACGCGTGCTGACGGCAGGTCTCGTGCAACCCCGACATGGAGAGGCTCCGTTCGACTGCTGGTGTAATCCGGTCTGGTTGATCAGAAACCCCCCCGGCGCCGTACACGAATCTTCTACCAGGTGACAACTTCTTCATGGCTACAGAGTACAGACACATGTCGCCAAGGATGCCACGCAGCTGCCAGATTAATATTCGATAAAATCAAAACCACCATGTCGCAGCTGCTCTCGCTCCTCCGCCGCGGAACCCCACAGTCGTCTGCGCGGGTGGCCCCGACCGATGAGATTGTCCCTGTGCACCTGTTCGACAGTACGACCACACTGCGTGGTTGCATCCTCGTATGGATGTTCCGCTTCGACGAGGTACTGGATCCGGATAAGCTTCATGACTCGCTATCGCGCGTGTTTCAAAGGGATGGCTGGCACAGGCTGGGAGGCAGGTATAAGCGTCGTGTACGTAGGCCCCCTATATCAACCATGATGGTATCAATGCGCGACTGACCTTGTTCGGACAAATAAGGGAGATGGCAAGTTGGAGATTCACATCCCGCGGCCGTTCACGAACAACCGGCCGCCGGTGCACTTCACCCAGGAGGCATTCTCTACCAGCCTCTCCGAGCATCCGCTTGCATCTAAGCTCCCGCGGGCATCCGATAAGGTCCAGACCTTTCCTGGTCCGCGGGCCTTTAACTCGCTCGCCATGGGGCCCGAGGGGGCCTCCCCGTCGAACCTGGATGACCTTGTCCAGGGTGACAGGCCGCAGTTCTCGCTCCACGTCAGCACATTCACAGACGGCACTCTCGTGGGCGTGAGCCACTCGCACATGACAGCCGACCTGCTCGGCTTTACCGCAGTTCTCAAGGCCTGGTGTCTTGAGCTGGCGGGCCGGTCCGACGAGATCCCTCCTCTGGGGGGCGTCTATGAAGATGGCATGAAGGGTCTGTACGACCCGCCGACGCAAGAGAAGCATGTGCTCGCTGGAAAGGAGCTGAACGGCTGGAAATTCGGATACTGGGCGTTGCGGACCCTCTGGGAGTCGAAGCGTGCGCCTCCTGAGTCACGGATTCTGTGCATCCCCAAAGCCAAGATGGAGAGGCTCATGGTGCAGGCGAGGGGCGAGATTACGCGCCGGCAGGATAACGACAATGAGGCTCCCACCTCAGAAGCCTGCCGGGATCCCTACTTCATCTCTGAGGGTGACGTTCTCGCTGCATTGGCATGTCGGCTGAACGCGCAGGCCCAAGCCCCGGGCTCGACGCGCAGCATCATGACCATGATGGCACTCGACCCCAGGACCCGTGCGCCGTCTGCCTTCCAGGAGGGTGTATCGTACGTGGGAAACTCGCCTACTGCCGTGTTCCTGGAATGCCCGGCGGACAAGGCCCAGGAGATGCCGCTGGGCGACCTTGCGCTGCTGTCGCGCAGGTCGATCACGGAGCAGGCGACAGAGGAGCAGATGAAGGCGTACTCTGTCCTATGCGCCGAGTCGGTGCGCAGCAGCGGCGACAACGTCTTGTTTGGTGACAAGGATATGGCGTTCCAGCTTGTGTCTAACTGGCTTAAAGCGAGTCTGTTTGACAAGGTTGACTTTTCTCCTGCTATTGTTGAGGAGGCGTCACCCGCGGAGGTGAGGTCGTCGGACCAGAGGAAGCGGGGGCACCCGACGTATTATCACTCTGCAGATCCGGGAAGCGTTGAAGGCCCGTACATGATCCATCTGCTGGTGGTTATGGGGGCGGATCACGACGGGAATGTGTGGTTGTCTTGCGTCTTGCCGGGGGGGACATGGTCGAGGTTGTTGGAGTATCTGGATGGGGTTGGGGAATAATACGCGGGTCTTTAGAACAATACTGATAGGATTTCGCACGTTATTCAGATTATTAACCTCGTTCTTAACTGTGAGCATTCATTCATTTCTGCTGGTCAAGTTACCCCTATTTTCCTCCATTAACCCTGTGGCCCCTCAGCATCGCTAAGCGCACTTGCAACTCTTGCATAGGATGTTCCACGATGTCCCTGGGACTAATGTCGTACCCCATATAGCGGTATTCCTCGGATAGTAAGAGGGCGGTGACAATGTCGGCTCCGGAATCCCATATAGTGTACTCTTTGGCCCTGCCTTCTCGATCCCTTGGAATCTGTAGTCCGAGCTCTTCCCAAGCGCGAGAGACCAACGCGCTCGTCGTATTTCCTTCTGCTGGGTGTCCATCATGATGATCCGGCTTATCTTCCGGTGCTAGGTCCAGGGAAACGGGGATTTGAGCTGATGCTTCGGCGGCGGAATAAGGGGCTCCCAAGGCATCGCGAACTGATACTTCCAGCTCGCCGATCTTCTTGTCCAGCGAAGACGGGAAGAAACTCAGAATCCTGGACAGACAACCAGAGATCCAACGTATCTGCTCCGCCGAAAACGTCAAAGCAGAGTATCGCAGCGCAACCACAAGCTCATCGCGGTCCGAGTCCGGAGTAGCAATGACATGCATATCCGTCGAATCCCCCAGCTCACCATGGATCGCGAGCTCGCAGTCTACGTCTCCAACCTTGACTGTCTTGCCGAAAGATGCATGGTTCTGGTACACGAGTGCAGTGCTGAAGCGAGTCCAGCCCGGCCACGAGGTACACTCCCTGATGATGGAGCGGGTGCCCATATGGTGGTACTCCATGCCTGCCGTGTGCAAGTCGTGAATCTGCACCACGAGCGACCCCAGAGTCAGGGTCTCGGGATCAAGCCGTGCCCGGACGGGAACTTGGTTCACGCAGGGTCCCCGAATACCATCCCCGGAGATCCCCGGCAGGGACAGGTACCGATTGGCGCTGACTTCGCCAAAGACAACGTCGCGAGTACCCAGGGCCAGTGAGAGGGACAAGGCCCATGCCGTCTTTACGACGCTCGATGGTGTGGCCCCAGGCACCGATGTTACGTTCGTCAGGGGCACGCGAATCTCGAGGTGCTCATCTAACCGGTGGCCACGTATGGATCCTCTGTCCACAGGAGGTGGAACGAGGTATGGCATGGAGGAGCCCCGGAGCTGCTTCTTCCAGAACTCTTGCGAGGGAGAGGCATCGAGGCGGGCTGCCTGGGAAACCCAGGTGTGGAACTGCGTTCCCGTAGTTAGGGATCCGCCCCTGTACGCCGCGTCTAGGTCGCGGAGAATCAGCCCTATGGACATGGCGTCGTACAGGGCGTGGTGTATCTCAAGGCGAATGCCCTGGCACTCAGCGTCCCTCGAAGCGCGGGTATAGATGTGGAAACAGGCCAGCGGGCGTCCTTCGCGGAAAGCTAATGTCGGTGACAAGTCCATCTGCCCCTTTTCGTGGATCACTACGCCGGGCTTGATGTCCTTGAGAACGACTTGATAAAGAGCTGGGCCATGCCGGACGAAGACGGTGCGCAGGATTCCGTGGTGTACGAGTACCTTTTCGCAAGCTTCTCGGAGCTTCGCAGCTTCGAAGATGCTGCTGCACTGCAGAGTGAAGTCGGCGTAGTATCCTCTGCCTCCGGACTCTCCCACAGCGAGCATCGTGGCTTGGCCGTCTGTAGCTGGGACGACGGCCTCCACATCCTCAAGCCCTAGGTGTCGCCCGGTAGTGTTTAAAGAACGGAGACGGTCCAATATCGCTGCTTCTATGGCTGCGTGTTCCGTATCTTGGTCACATACTTGGACGGTGCGCTCAGGGGGAGGCGCAGAGTCTTTAGCAGCATCATTTCCGGAGCTCACCTTGACCGCCGCAGCCTCAGCGATGGCAGCCAAGGACATATTCCGCAGCAACGCCGCCGTTGTGATCGCAAGACCACGCTTCAGACATTGGCTAGCCGCGTGCATGGCCAATATCGAGTCCCCGCCCAGCGAAACGAAGCAGCTCTCACGCCCGATGCTCGCCTCCGGAACACCCAGCACGGACGCCCAGACAGACTGGAGCACTTTCTCGGCGGGTGTCTGTGGCGGCATCATCGATGACACTCCTCCTCCATTAGTTGCCATGGCTGTGTCCATCGCGGCCTTTGCGGCGGAGAGATCCTTCTTGGCCTTCAGCCAATCCCGGAGTGAGACACGGTCTAGTTTCGTAGATATCGTCCGCGGCATCTGCTCGACTGCGAGCCATACTGTTGGTACCATGTATGACGGTAGATGGGACTGTGCATGGTCGCGGATGGCGCTAAGTTGGGAGGCGACAATCTTGCCGTGTTCCTCGTTAGGTCCAGAGGGGATCTCCCGTAGTACCCAGTCTCTCGGCAGACGCTCATCTGCTAGGGAGACCACCGCGACCAGATGTGTGCGTCCGTCGACAATCTTCGTCCCCGTGAAGACGTCCATCACTCCGTTGTGGCTGGCGAGCACGCTCTCTAGCTCGCCTAGCTCTAGTCTCTGGCCGCGGATCTTGACTTGGTTGTCTTGCCGTCCGAGATAGCAGAGGCTGCCATCCGGGTTGAGCCTGGCCAGGTCGCCAGATCGGTACATGCGTCGTTGCGCAGGAGCAGTGGATACGTTGTTCCCCCAGGCGGAGGATGGAGCCCATCGCGGTGGTTTAATAAACGAGGCTCTCGTTTTGGCATCGTCATTTAGGTACCCCCGAGTCACTCCCGGACCGTCGATCAGCATCTCGCCAACGGCCCCTATCGGAACAAGCTCATCCGTGTTCTTTGGGTTGACGAGCCACAAGGTGCAGTTGACAGGAAACCCTATAGTCTCCGGGAAGGCTGACTCCGGCGAGAGTTCCACCATGGTGCTGAGGATGGAAGCTTCACAGGGACCCCAGCCGTTGAAGAGGCGTACACTCCGTCCCCATGTACGGTACGCGTCTGGGGAGATGGGCTCACCTACCGATAGCAGCATCTTTAGATTGGGCACATCGTCAGGGGAAAAGGTGCGGAGCACTGTTGGTGTCATCCATAGACAGTCAGCCTTGTACGAGTTTATAGATGCGACCAGTCGTGATTTGCGATCATCCTCGGATGGGAGGCAGAGGGTGCCGCCGGACAGGAGAGCACCGAATGTCTCGGCGACGTGGACATCCCACACGTAGGAGGAGAATTGGAATATTCGGTGGCCGGGCCGCAGACCGATCCGGCGTATAATCTGCGTGAGAGCGGAGGCGAGGTTGCGGTGCTCGAGCATGACGCCCTTTGGCAGACCTGTGCTGCCACTGGTGAAGATGACGAAGGCGAGGGCCGCCGAGTCCACCGTCTCCCCCTTTTCGTCGTCAATCTGATCGGTACATGTACCTTGAAGGGCAGCCATCGAGGAGGCGCTGACCTCCATAACGTCTACCGCGAGGTCGACAGAGCTCTTATACTCGGACGAAGACACCAATACCAACTTTATACCCGCTCCTGAGATGATGGACGCCTTCCGCGCAGCAGGATCGGCCGTGGAGATGGGAACGCAGGCCCCTCGGGCCTTCATGATGCCCAGCAGGGCAACAACTGTCCAGAGTGTCTTCTCGAAAATGAAGGCGACCACGGATCCGGGTGAGACTCCTCTCTTGCGCAGCTCGCGAGCGAGACAGTCCGATATGTCGTCGAGCTCCGCGTACGTTACGCTCCCGTCCCAGGCTTCCACAGCTATGGATGTTGGATGCCGTTGCGCTTGGGCGTGGAAGAGCTCGTGGAGACAGGCGTTCTTTTGTTCCACTCCTTCTGGTAGCATGTCTCTGCCGTTGTTCCAACTCAGAATCTCAGACAAGTTGGCTGGACTCAGCCGCGGAATGTGCTCTAGCTTGGTCTGCATGGATGCCGCCGTCAGCGAGCAAAGGTAATGCTCAAACTGATCCAGGATCCTCGCTAGTTGCCGCTCATCTATCACCTTGGGATCGACCACAGCCTCCACCTCGACCCCGTTATCATCGTCGAGATCACAATTCAGCGACAGGGCAAACGCCGCGATGGGCTCCCTCATACTGTCAAAGCGCACCCCGGCGTCCTCTTTCTCCTCGGGATCATACCAGCGGGGCCGGATGTTCAGCAGCGTCTGAAAGCCCGAGGCTATCTTGGCTGCGTCATTGACGGCGCGGATACGGGTCAGACCGTACTGCAGCGAGGGGTCGGACTGGAGCTGTCGGCGTGCGGCAGCCCGGTCCCTGAGTATCCCCTCGACTGTGGTGCCGCGCTGGAGGTTCACCTGCACGGGGACGATGGCGATGGTCGGGCCCAGTGTTGTTTCGGCGGCGGGACATGCTGAGGCGCGGCGGCCTGAGAGGACAAGGCCGAAGGCGACGCTGTCACTGCCGGTGTAGCTGGACGCCGCCATGGCCCAGGCGGCCTCGATGAACGACGGGACATGACTGGGCGATATGACACGACGTCCATCTACGCCGCCATCATGGGTCCGGCCAAGGGAAATCTTCCGGGAAAGCGTGCAGCTGCCAAAGGGGACATGACCCGATTCGACCCTAGGAAAGATTGCCGGTGAACCCCTGAACCGCGAAGCCCAGAACGACCTCGCAGCGGCATCGTCGATCCGGAGGCAGTGCTGGACAAACTCTTTAAACTCGGCGCGCTTCTCCGGTTCACGACCGTGATACACGCTGAGGATATCGCGGAACAGGGGAGTCAGGGATGCGTGGTCCATGATGGCGTGGTGCATGGTCAGGACGAGCCTGGAGCCTATGATGGCAGTTCGGAGGAGGGGTGTCGTTAGGCCTAGCGGCCTTGCCTTGTCCTCGGAGAGGTATCTTTCCAGTACACCATCGTCATGGCCAGATTCATCGCTGGACAAGCGCCGCGTATGATGCTCCTCGTTGGTGACGACCTGGACCAGCCCCTGAGTCCCAGAATCGACGAGTCGCGTGCGCAGGACGGCATTGAGCGATACGACCCGTCGCAACGCAGCGCAGAAGCGGTCCTGATCCAGGGATGGTGAGAGAGCGAGGACGAACTGGAAGACTGCTGCACCGACGTGGATGGTAGACTCGGCTATGGTGGCTACCTGGAGTGGCGTGCAGGCGTATATGTCAACGATTTGCTCCGGGGATAGGTTGCAGGCGGCAGCGATGTCCGCTATTGCTTGCTCGTCGATGTCATGGCATGACATGGTGGTGATGAGCCTTGTCATTGCCATTCTCTGTGCTACCGTGATGCTGCTATCTCGGACTCGATCAAGGACACACAGCACTTCGGGATTTGATAGTAACACTCGTGATATCCACCCCTCAGGGTCGTCTGGCAGCCACGACTTACAGCGGACTCATCATCTCACTCAGCTGCTATGCTGTACCCACACGGCACCTCTAGAAGGATGGAGTTGAAGCTGACCTTGGCGCTAATGTCGTCGTCCGGCGCAGCCGCGCAGGAGCAGACTCCGTCCGCGGATGGATGGGGTAGTACGGCGGTGTGAACTATGAAGGACCATTGGATACGCGGCCACTTCGTGTTCGCTCCCAAAGCACCGAACTTGATCGCGTTTCCACGAATGCGCAGCCTCGGAATATATGCAATCTGCAGTTCCTCTGCCGACATGCCACAAATGCATCATGATTCCATGAAAATCCCCCACGGCACCCACCTCGTGTCAGACTGCTCTGCTGTCAGGCCGCCCAGGCGGGCGCGAACCCGACGGGGGGCCATGTGTCGGGGAGGGGCACGGATTACCTGACGCAACGTCTCCCTGCCAGTAATGGCTGCGGGGGCGCGGCTTGCATGACCCGAGAGAATCCTTCGCTTACATGTCTTCGAGGACGGTGGACTCGTGGACTCGCAGCGTGCGGAGGAGGCGTCAGGGGGGGGGCTGACGCCGGGGTCGAGACCCACAATCGGGAAGCCGGTCGGCGGATTTTGTGGGCCTTGGCCGGGGTTTCCAGGCGGGGAGCGTGGTTTCTTCTAACTTTCTACCAGGCAAGGAAAGGTTTCCGTTTCCTGACATATTACATGTAGGGCCATTGCGTGAGTGATCCCGGCGCGACCACCCCGGGGCCCTTACGGCTCGGGGCTCGGGGCCCCGGCCGGGGACCTCGACTTCGGAGGTCGGAGGTCGGACTCTACATGTAGCCAACGTCAGTGCCCAGGCCGAAGTCGAGAACGAGACCGATACGTACTCGGCACTCCTACGACGCGCAGTACTACCATGACAATAGATCTGCCAAAAGTCCTGCCTTTCCGGGGCACCGATAGCCAGTCGCGACTCGCGACCCCGACCCCTGAGGGTCTCCGCATCTCCAGGCAGCAGCCAACGGCACCTGCGTCTTTCGTTAAGCGGCAGCCTACATGTACCTGCTGCGGACTTCTGCAAGTGATACGAGTACATGCACGACGTCTGTACACACACATAGTCAGAGGCACGCCAGCACTCCGATTTAACCGGCCTGGGTGCCCAGTACATACGGAGCCATCTTGTTATTACTCATAAGCTGTGGAACTTTGACAACCATGTACATGATGGAAGTATCATGGATGGTCGAGAGGGGGTACGTACAGATGCACATCTTGGCAAGGCGTGGTTGGGTAGCATCCGGCATCCAACTGCCAGATGTCACCGATATAAAGTTATAACTCACTACCAGTATTAGCTGCGAATGTCTTCCGAGAAGCGCACTGGTCGCACAGTTTCCGAGCTGGGCACAGGTTATCAATCATCTTTTAGAGGCCACCTACTGGTATCACAGCCCCTTTGGAGGCCACTCTGCATCAATGCCTCCGGAACGCTCTCCCATCGCCGTCGTAGGCCTCTCCTACCGCGCCCCTGGTGTCGGTCGGAAAGGCCTCTGGGAGTACCTATCAGAAGCCAAATCAGCCTGGTCCAAGGTCCCTGCCGACCGCTTTGACTACGATGCCTTTCACCACCCAGACAAGGACAAGGCCGGCTGCATCGCCGCGGCCGGCGGCCACTTCCTACCGGAGGACCCTTACAGCTTCGACGCCCCCTTCTTCAACCTCCGTACGGAGGAGGCCCGGGCTGTCGACCCTCACCACCGTATGCTCCTCGAGTGCGCCCTCGAGGCCGCTGAGAGCGCCGGCGTCAGCCTGAAGGACCTTGCCGGATCCAACACGGGTGTCTTCTCGGCCATTGGATCGCCTGAGCATGGGCATATGCTCGGGGAGGACATGCCTGCGTCGTCGGCGTGGACCTGCGCTGGCGGTGCCCCCTGCATGTTTGCCAACCGTCTGTCCTACTTCTTCGATCTATCGGGGCCCAGTATCGCCCTCGACGCTGCGTGTGCGAGTAGCACGTATGCTGTGCATATGGCGTGTCAGAGTCTCCAGGCGGGAGAGTGTGACTCTGCCTTTGCCGGCGGTGCTGCTCTCCTCCTTGGTCCGGGGCAGTGGAGTTTTCTCGACACAATGGGGTAGGATGCCACTCTGTCTCTCACTCCTCTCCCCAGTCACATACTGGAGCACCACGCGTCCAGCTTGCTTACACATGTAATACAGTGCGCTATCACCAGAAGGTAAATCTTTCTCCTACGACATCAAGGGCTCAGGCTTTGGCCGAGGCGAGGGCGGCGCCTGCGTGTTGCTCAAGCGCCTCGACGACGCCCTCGAAGCCGGTGACCCTATCCACGCCATCATCCGCAACTCGGCCTGCAACCACGGCGGTCGGTCGGACGGTATTACCATGCCCAGGCGGTCCGCTCAGGAGCATCTCCTCCGGCGAGTCCACCGCGAGGTTGGGCTGAACCCCAGTGAGACGCCTGTTGTTGAGGTACTGGGCCGGCCCCCCCGTTTACACCCCCTTTTCCGCTGCTGCTTCGACTTGTACTGACTTTTAAAACAAGGGCCACGGCACGGGCACAAAAGTTGGGTAAGAACTGAAAACACTCAATAAGAGTACCGGCAAATGAAGCTGACCGAATAGCGATCCAATCGAGGCCGGATCCTTCACAACTGTCCTCGCAAGGGAGCGGACACCGTCGAACCCACTCTACATCGGGTCACTAAAGTCGAACTTTGGGTAAGACAGGGCTGCCCCCTATTTCTTTCCTTTCTCATGTACAAGACAATTTTTGCCTCTAACGTATGCATAGCCATCTGGAAGGTGCCAGTGGGATTATGGGCATGATCAAGGCCATCATGATGCTCCAGCACGGCTGCATCCTGCCAAACGCCGATTTCGAGAGGTTCAACGAGAGTATTGAGGGGAGAGAACGTCTGAGAGTGAGTTGTTACTCCACCGCGGGGTCCCCTTGGTGTGGACGTCGGTCACTAAAAGTGATTCAGGTGGCGCCGACGAAGATGCCTTGGCCGGCTAATGAGCCGAGACGGGTCTGCGTGACTAACTTTGGTGAGACTCGCTACATGCACATGTGCCACATGAGAGATGCTCAAATGGTTAACACGTTTGTATAGGTTTCGGTGGCAGCAACTCGGCAATCATCCTGGAAGAAGGCCCAACAACCACTTCCCAGCTCACCAACGGGAGCGCCCATACCAACGGCACCAATGGTACAAGCATCACCCATGGATCTTCGCACAACACCATGAACGGCACCGAGTTCCCAGCAGCCCAGAATGGCAGTAGCACACAGGACGGCATCGTCAGTTACAGTCCCAATAAGCGGCTATACGTCCTCTCCGCCAAGTCAGAGAACAGCCTCACGGCGTACCTATCCTCCTTTAAAGAATACCTGGATACCGAAACCACAAGTACTGAAGCTGGTGCCTTTATGAAAGACCTCGCCTTTACACTCGGACAGCGACGGTCAAATCATGCATACCGTGTTGCTGTAGCAGCAGACTCGCTCGACGAGCTCAAGGAGCAGCTGCCAGTGCTGAAGCCGAGGAAGATCAGGGACCGGGTCCTCAGTTTTGTCTTTACTGGACAGGGTGCCCAGTAAGTTCTTTCAAGTCACGTCTTGGTATCACGCTGGGGCAGACAGCCAATGTTTAACAGGATATCTGGCTGACCGCTTGAAAGGCATGCTGGGATGGCGAGCGGGCTGCGATGCTACCCCGTCTTCGCTGCCGCTATAGATGAGGCCGAGGCCGTCCTTAAAAAGCTGGGTTCCAGTTGGTCGCTGACAGGTACATTCTTTTTCTTCTTTCCCCCGGTATATGATATCAGATTTCCCCTATAGCTTCTTCTTCTCATAACCTCCTTTTTTTTGTGGCCCCGTTTTCTTTCCCCCCCTTTTCTTTCCCCGGCCCCCTTTTACCCCCCCCTTTCACCTTTCTTACAACCGCGAGGCTAAAATACTTGGTACTGGCAGAGGAACTCAACCGGCCAGCGTCAGAAACGCGTATCAACGAGGCCGAGATAAGCCAACCGGCATGCACAGCGGTCCAGCTCGCCCTCGTCTCCCTGCTCCAGTCCTGGGGCATCGAGCCAGCCATGGTGACCGGCCACTCCAGCGGCGAGATCGGCGCCGCTTATGCCGCCGGCCTCGTCTCCTTCGAGACCGCACTGGCCGTGGCCTACTTCCGTGGCCTGGCGGCCGTCGAACTGGCTCGGAAGGGTCAGAAGGGCGCTATGCTCGCCCTGGGAGTGGGCGTCGATGCGGCGTCCGCCCTTATTCAAGATAGCACCGCCGAGGGGGGATACGCAACCATCGCGGCTATTAACAGCCCTTCGAGCGTGACTGTGTCGGGTGACACGGCGGCCATCGACAAGATTCATGACCTGGCCACGGCCAAGGGCCTGTTTGCCCGCAAGCTCAAGGTCGAGGTGGCATATCACTCTCGTCATATGGAGCAGGTCGCCGAGTTCTACAAGACGGCCATCGAACCCTACTGCGGCAAGCAGCCCGCTCCTATCTCATCATCCTCCCCTCGTCCAGCATTTGTGTCATCATCTTCCACCAACGCCAAGAGCGTGGAGGGGCTGGATGTCCTCCCTGCGTCGTACTGGGTCAACAATCTGGTCCAGCCGGTTCGCTTCGCTGACGCTATCATGAACATCATCTCGAGGCAGGTGGCCGACTCTGGCAGCGTCAAGACTCCAAAGGTTATCGTTGAGATTGGCCCGCATGCCGCCCTGAAGAACCCCATAAAGCAGACGGTAGACTACCTCCGTCAGCAACAGCAGCAGCAGCAGCAGAAGCAGCAAGCAGACCAGACCCAGCAGCAACGTGTCACAGAGCAGTTCAACTACCTCTCCTCCCTAGAACGTGGCGTCGACAGCCAAGAGACCCTGCTCAGTCTAGCCAAGAGCCTCTTCTGCTTAGGATCCAACGTCGACCTCGGCGCCATCAACGGGACGCACCGCAAGAATGCGCATGTCCTCACCGATCTGCCCCCGTACGCGTGGGATCGTTCTACACGATACGTCCTGCGCTCGCGCATCACCCAGGCCAAACTTCACCCCGGACAGCCGTACCACCCCATGCTCGGGTGGAAGAGCCCCTACGACGAGGGCAGCGAGATGACCTTTCGGCAGGTCTTCACCCTCGATGAGATGCCGTGGATCAGGGAGCATGCTGTCGGCGGGCAGGTTATATTCCCGATGACGGGATACCTCTCCCTGGCTCTCGAGGGCCTGCGACGAGCAGCGTCCGGCACTGGCAGCGGTAGTGGCAAGTTCTCATCTCTCGTTGTCCACGAGTTCCACGCCAAGCGCAGCCTCGAGATTGATGAGGATGAGCGTGTGGACATCACCACAAAACTCCGGCCCGCACCCACCGGAACCGAGACCTTCTCTTCGACGTTATGGATATTTGAGATCCTGAGCTGGTCCGAAAAGTATGGATGGATTACCCACTGCCACGGCCGCGCCGAAGCCGAGGCCAACGAGCCAAACATGGACACCCCAACCTTCAAGGCCTCCGCGCCTCTCGTCAACAGCGACCAGCGCAAGGAGCGAGACCCGGAGCTCGAGTACAACACCGGCCACACAGAGGGCACGACTTACGGTCCTACGTTCAAGCGTATGAAGAGATTCTGGGAGGGCCCCGGGTGGACCGTCATGGAGAGCGACGTCCGGGAGCTGGACATGGCGACACCCTCGCATTCGCCGTTCGGCTCGCCCGTTTCTGTCGACACGCCCACGCTGGATAGCTTCCTCCAGGGGCTGGGTCCGCTCCTCGAGGCCTACGGGGAGAAGCCGGCCATGATGCCGAACTATGTCAGTCGGCTGCGCATCTCGAACAACATCCCCACGGGGGATCCGGATCTGCGCCTCAACATTGTCACTCGCCTTCTCGACTACGATACCAAGGCCGGACTCGTGCGCATCAGTGTAGCCGTCTTCATCAAGGGATCCGAGTCTCTCATCCCGGTCGCAGAGTGGGAGTCCGTCTCCCTGCGCGTCGTCGCGTCCGGCTCCGCTTCCTCTACCGGTAGCAACCCAACTTCAAGTCTGCCGGCCAGCTACCAGTGGGACCTGATCCCGGACCTGGATCACCTCGACGACAACGAGAGGCTCCGGGAGATCCTTGAGGTCGGACCTACGCCGGAAGAAGAGCGTGAGCGCGTACGTCTGCTGAACCAGGCTGCGGTGCACTTTATGGGCAAGGCACTGCAGGAGACATCCGAGGACGACAGCAGCAAACTCCCCGCTCACCTAGCCCGCTTCAAGGTCTGGGCCGCTTCATGCGTAGAGGAAGCCAAGACGAAGAAGACCCTCGATGGAATTGACACGGACTCACTCATCGCCAAGGTCGCAAGTTCCGGCGGCCAGGGCGAGATGGTCTGCGCCGTGGGCGAGCAACTCACCCAGATCCTGCGTGGCGAAGTACAGGCCCTCGAGATCATGCTCAAGGACAACCGTCTGTCGCGGTACTACGACGATGACCTGACCAACGTGCGTCTGAGCCACGTTCTGGCCCGCTGGGTCCGGCACCAGTGCGACGTCAAGTCTAGCCTGCGTGTTCTCGAGATCGGCGCCGGCACCGGAAGCGCCACCCTTCCCGTCTTCGAGGCTGTGTCCCGCGGCGCTGAGAGGCTTCCCGACGGTTTCAGTTACACTTACACAGACATCTCGGCCGGTTTCTTCGAGCCCGCTCGGGTGAAGCTCCAGCGGTGGAACAAGCATATTACATACAAGAAGCTGGACATCAGTCAGGACCCTGTAACTCAGGGGTTCCACCTCGAGGACTATGACCTGGTCATCGCCTCCAACGTCCTTCATGCCACCGCCAACATGACTACCACAATCGACCACGTTCGGTCGCTGCTGAAGCCCAACGGCAGACTCGTCGTGCTAGAAGCCGGTTTGCATGCGCCGCTCGTCCTCCCCTTTGCCATGCTTCCGGGCTGGTGGCTGGCCGAGGATGGATACCGCTCCCTCCGGGACGGACCGCTGCTTTCCAAGGAGGCGTGGAGTACCCTGTTTTCCGATCGCGGCTTCTCGGGTGTGGATGGGGTTATCGAGGGATACCCCGGTGACCCGGAGAATATCCTCAGCATCATGACCACTACGCGCGTGGGCCTGCCCGAGGTGGTTGATGACACCGCCCCGATCACCATCTGTGGCCCCATGGCGGACAGCGAGGAGGAGGAGTTTGCCCAGCTGGTCTCTGATCTCCTCACCGAGAACCTGGGCTGTGAAAGTGAGATCAAGCCGTTTGCTGAGGTGAGCCCAACCGACGACGCGTTTGTCTTGTTCATCGACTCTCCGCGGAACAGCCTCTTCAAGGACAACGTCTCTGAGGAGACATTCGACCAGCTGCGGGATGTCTTCCTCCAGGTGAAAGGCATGCTGTGGGTTATACCCGAGGACCACACCCCCGACGGCGATACCGTAAAGGGTATGCTCCGGACTGTTCGTCTTGAGAATGGTTCGCGGCCTCTGCTCATGCTGGAGGACCTACCTTGCACCTCCGAGGGCGCATCGGCCATCTTGAAGCTTGCAAAACGGCTTCGAGATCCGGAGCTTGGCAGTGCTGTCGATTATGACTTTACGTGGCACGAAGGCAGCTTGTGGCTGCCGCGCTATCGTCCGCTGCCAGAGGCCAGGGAGGCATTTGCATCCGAGGCCGGCGTCGTGGTCCGCAAGCAGCAGAATCTGTGGCAGGAAGACAACAATGTCTCATTCGAGATGACCGTCGACGCGGCGGGCAGTCCGGACTCGATCTACTTCAAGCGTACAGACGCGCTCGAGAAGCCCCTGGCCTCTGACGACGCTATCCTCGTCCGCGTGGAGGCTTCAGGGGTAAACTTCCGTGATGTGTTGCTCGTCCTTGGATCCATCCCCTGGACACGCCCGGGCTTCGAAGGGTCCGGAGAGGTGCTCAAGGTTGGTCCGGCGGTCAAGGACCTGCAGCCGGGTGACAAGGTCTTCTTCGGAGCCCTCCACGGCGGGAGCTTCGCCACGCACCTGCAGATGCCGTACTGGCACGCTTGCAAGATCCCGGATGGTTTCAGCATGGCGGAGTCGGCGGGCATATCGGTCGCCTACTCCACGGCCGTCATGTCCATCATGCGCATCGGCCGTCTCGAGCGCGGAGAGAGCGTGCTCATCCACGCTGCCTCCGGTGCCGTCGGCCAGGCCTGCATCGTGCTCGCGCGGCACATGGGCGCCGAGATCTTTGTGACTGCCGGATCACCCGCCAAGAGGGAGTTCCTCCATCGCGAGTTTGACATCCCAGAGGATCACATCTTCTCCAGCCGCACGCCTGCATTCCGCGACGGCATTCTCTCCGTGACAGGCGGCAGGGGCGTCGACCTGGTGATCAACTCCCTGAGCGGCAATCTCCTCCAGGAGACGTGGGCCATCGTCGCCGACTTTGGCCGGTTCGTCGAGATCGGGAAGCGTGATGCCCTGCAGAATAGCTATCTGCCAATGAGGCCGTTTGACCGCAACGTGACTTTCACGGGCGTCGATCTGCGCACCATGTTCCTCAGCCGACCGCACGAGCATAGACGGTGTCTGGATGATATGAACAGCCTCATCGAGCGTGGTGTCGTGAAGGCTATCCGTCCACTCAACGCGCTGCCCGTCTCGCAGATGGCCGTGGGAATGCGGAAACTGCAGTCCGGACAGAACATTGGCAAGATTGTCATCACCATGGATCCAGGGGAGCAGGTCATGGCCGAGGGTGCTAACAAGCCCCTGGGCGTGTCCGCCGACGGAGGTGCGCTCCTGAAGCCGGAAAAGACGTACATCATCACCGGTGGTACGGGTGGTATCGGCCTGTCTCTGGGACCGTGGATGGTGGATAATGGGGCGAAAAACGTTGTTCTCCTTGGCCGAAGTGGCGATTCCCGGCCTGATGTCCAGAAGGTGCTGGCACAGTATCAGGGCTCTGATGTGATGATGAGGGCACTGGCATGCGACGTTGGTCGTAGGGAAGACGTCGAAAAGGTTGTAGAGGCCATCAAGGATCTCCCTCCGGTCGGGGGCGTCGTCCACGGTGCTCTATTCCTCAAGGTATGTTCCCCCCCCCACCCCCTATTCACAAAGTAGCAGAACCATTCACCCATGGCCCCCATGCTAACGCGGGCTACAGGACAAACTATTGAGCAACACCACACACCAGGACTGGCTGAACATTGTGCTGCCCAGAATCAGGGGCGCGTGGAACCTCCATGAGCTGCTGCCGGATAACCTCGACTTCTTCGTCGCGCTCTCGTCCTTTATCTCTGGTAGCGGCAACATTGGCCAGTCGGTATACTCTGGCACAGCGGTAAGAAACCTTGTCCAAGAGGTCAGAATATCAATGCTGACTGAAGAATCTAGTCCTTCTATGATGCCTTCGCCGAGTACCGCAGCGCTCGCGGCCAACCCACCGTCTCAGTGGCACTACCCGTGGTCCTCGACGTCGGCTACGTCGCCGACCGCGACCTGGAGGGCAAGCTCACCAACTCGCTCGGTGCCGTCCTGTCACTGCCAAACCTCCGGACGGTCATGAAAGGCGCCATAATCGGACAAAACTCGGGTCTGAACCGCGACGGCAAGGCCATCTCGTTCAGCTACGCACGCGGCGACGACAGCAGCACCCTCCCCTGGCAGTGCTTCCACCCACGTGCCCTGGTAGACTACATCCGCACCGAGACGCGCGCCGACGGCACTTCCACCGCGGACTCCAACGGCCGCGAGGGCGCCTCCAAGGGCGGCCTGCAGCTCTCCAACGAGAGCGACCCCCTGACGGCGCTGCTGACCGTGCTGATGGACCGAGTATCGTCCATCACCATGATAGAGAGGGACGAGATCGAGGCGGACGCGCCGCTGTCCAACTACAGCCTCGACTCGCTGGTGTCGGTGGAGCTGAGGAACTGGATCCGCAGGGAGACGGGTGTGGAGCTGCCGCTGCCGAGGATCGTGAATGCTGCAAACTTGAGGGCGCTGGCGACGTATATCCTGGAGCAGAGGGAGGTTAGTGGTGGGAAGAAGAAGAAGTGAGGATTTCACGGTGTTACGGTAGGTATTAGCTTAAGAGTTAGAAGGAACTGAGAGTTATTATCCTGTTAGCCCCGGCACATTCGACAGGCGTGGACAAGGTATCAGACCGCTCCCATCACGCATCGGGCCATCCTGGCCCCCCATGCGCCGCCAACTCATCATTTGTCCACTGCCATAGCTCCTCGGTAAGCTCCTGATCCGCAAAGAACTTCTTCCCCTCCGTGAGTACCCCCACAGGCTCATAGTACGCGCCATTCTTAACCTCATCGGAGAAGGCCACCCACAGCCCGTTCTCGACCCCTTTTTCAGGGCTCACGCCCGTGAGATGCATCAGCGGTACCGCCAAAAACGTGTTAACCCACCAGTTGAGCCCGTTCGCCTTCCTGAAGAGATCCGTCTTCACCTGGCCCGGGTTGAAGGCCACTGTCTGGATGGAAGGGTACAACTGTGCGAGCTTCCGCGCGAAGAGGATGGCGGCCAGCTTAGAGTGCGCGTACCGCTGGTAGGCCGAGTCCAGCGGGTTGGCATTGTTCTTCATTTCGTTGAGGGCAAGACCTGTAGGCGGGGGGTTGATGTGCGCGGCCATGGAGGAGGTGACCATGATGCGCACCCGGTTGCTTTCGTCCAGCTTTGCCGCCGTCTCCAGAAGTTTTGGCATGAGAAGCTGTGTGAGAAGCGCGTGGCCGACGTAGTTGATGCCAAACTGGGACTCGTAGCCATCTTCCGTGAGCGCCGGCGCAGTGGTAGAGATTCCCGCGTTCAGGAACAGCAAATCGAGCCTTCCAGCCTCCTCCAGGAAGTCATCTGCGAACTTCCGCACGCCAGCCAGAGAGGAGAGGTCGAGCGGAAGGATCCTGATGTTGACGTCCGGGGACGAGGTCTTGATCTCTGAGACGAGGGTCTCTGCGCTCGGGATGGAGACGGGACGCGCGCAGAGGTAGATGACGGAGGGATTACGGGGGGCGAGGAACTTGATTGTCACGGCACCCAGTCCTGCGTTTCCTGTTGTTTTTGCTGGTGAGTCCTAATGCGAGTGGATGGTGGGTGTAAGTGTCTGACGGTCTGACCTACCACCGGTGACGAGGATTGCCCTGCCGGACAAGTCGGGAATGTCCTTGAGCGGGTCAAACGGCATTTTGGCTTTATGATGGACGAGCGTCTCCGGATGACACCGAAGTAGAATAAGAAGGGGGAAGAGAGATGAGCGTTGAGGATTCTACCTAGGCAGCGAAGATACCGGCTTTATATGCACTTCCCCATACTACTACCACATGTACTGGGCACATGTGGTGAGTGAGCTGCGGTGGGGGGACAGGCACTTACAGTTACAGCGCTGATGGTGGAGGATAGCGCCCCCCGGGGGGGGGCCCACAGTGCCGCGCGCCAAGTGCAAGTGCCCGTCCCGTGGCCTCCGGCGGTGGCTGCCGGGCCCGAGTCGGCCACGGGAATATTCGAGGCAGGCGTGCAATGTAGAAATCTACGAGTAGCAATTTTATTTTATTTTTTTACTACTCTTTATTTATCTGAAAGCATCGAAGGGTTTACACTCTGTGGCATGCTTATCCGGCTAGCCCCTCCGCGAAAGGCGGGAATCTTACAGTACGCACCTTATTCCTACCGTACATGGTACCAATTCCTACCTACGTATTCCCATCTTCTGTGGACTGGGGCTCTTTCAGTGGGGCTATTCCGCGCGCCGGGGGAGTTTCCGCCTTGAAACGCCTTAGGTAAGCTGAAACCAGGGGACTCAAGTAGTCTCTGGGACTTTGGCAGCAGTCACAGCACTGCGCTGACTTTTGGAACTGTGGGCCAAGCCCCTGATACAGCCCAGTACGTCACCGCCCAGACCACGTTGCCAGTTGCGAAATGACCCAACCTCCAATTTCACCCACCGTCCTCAATCAGGACCACCTAACAACCACCAACAGTGTCCTCCTCCTCACACCCCATCCTCATTCCTCCCCGCGCCACGCCGCCCCCTCGCCGCGACAGTAATGCTCTCCAGTGCCCGGGGCGAGTCCTCCCGGGCCCAGGACCTGGAGCTGCTGCCCCCGTCGGAGTCCTCGGGCGCCGGCGCCGCCGTCGATGAGAAGATGGCCGCATCGTCGTCAGCAGCTGGTGCTGCCCCGGGCTCGAGGAACAGCAGGGACAAGATCCGATGCCTCGACGGCCTCCGAGGCGTCGCCTGCCTCCTCGTCTTCAATTACCACTTCTTCTGGCCGTGGACGCCGGCAATCATGCTAGGCCACGGCGCCGCACCCCCCGCAGCACTGGAACCGTACTATGGCTGGGCTCAGCTGCCCATCATCTGCCTGCTGCACCGTGGCCGGCCCATGGTCGCCATCTTCTTCGCCATATCGGGCTACGTCCTCTGCCGCCACATCCTGAGAGCGATACACGAGCGCCGCCTCGAGGCCGCCTACAAGAGCCTCGCGTCCGCCGCCTTCCGACGCGTCTTCCGTCTGTACATCCCCCCCACCATCAGCATGCTCATCGTCGCCGTGCTGGCCCAGATGGGCGCCTTCAAGGCCGAGGACGACATTTTCAAGGGCCCGGACTCGGTCTACATCAACGGCACCTTCGCCAAGGTGAAGCTCGGCGGGCCCTGTAGCAATGTGTCTGTGCCGCTCGCCGGCGCCCAGGGCATCGCCGACTACATGATGTTGGACGACTCTACCTTCCTGAGCAACATCACTGGCTGGGACAGGATGCTCTGTCTGAATACTACGTCCAATAGTTATGGTCCCGCCAACACGTACAAGCTCGTCGATAAGGCCGAGGAGCAGTTGCACAGGTTCTGGAACCACACCAAGGGGTTGGATACGTGGGCGGTGCAGGACTACATCGACCAGGGCTTCAACGTGGAGCACGAGTACCCCTATCAGGGCCCGATTCCCATCAACATCAAGCCCAAGAACGCCACCAACGCCACCAACTTCTTATTTGTCCAGATGGGCGGCTCGTGGGAGGAGCACCCCCTGATCCACGATAACATCACCTACGCCGCCCAGAACTTCACAAGGGTCTACGCCGAGTGGGCCAACCCCTTCAACTTTGGCCACTACCACCCGCGGTACGACCCGCACACCTTCACCATCCCCATGGAGCTGCGCGGGTCCATGGTCGTCTACATCTTCCTGCTGGCGACCGCCGCCCTCAAGGCAAAATGGCGCCTGGCCTTTGCGGGAGTCCTCGTTGCTTACAGCCTGGGCATCTCACGCTGGGACATGGCCACCTTTCTGGGCGGCACGACACTCTCGGAACTAGACATACGGAACCCGCCGGATGGGCAAAAGGATCCCCTTGATGACCGGGGGCTGGGCCTTCCCGCCGCTAGCAGACGACACCGCCAGGTCGGTCCTCCTACACGCCGTGAGACGATTCTACGCCGGGCCGGTATCGTCCTCGCCCTCTACCTACTCTCCTATCCCGACGCCGCCGCCGAGTACACGCCCGGCTTCAAGTTCCTGTCCACCTGGGTACCTCGGTACTACCACCCCCTCTCAGGCTGGATGTTCTACCAGTCCATGGGCGCCCTCCTGCTCCTCCCCTGCATCCTGCGCGACCCGTACCTCCGCGGGCTCCTGGAGGGTCGCGTGGCGCAGTACCTGGGACGCATCAGCTTCTCGCTGTACCTCGTCCACGGCCCCGTGCTTCACTGCCTGGGCTTCTGGATCATGCCCCGCCTCTTTGAGCACTTTGGCCGGCAGGCGGGCTACCTGATCGGCTGGACCTTCATGCTGAGCCTGACGCTGTATCTGTCGAATTTGTGGTACAAGAAGGTTGATATGTGGAGTGTGACTGTCGGGAGGAGGATAGAGAGACACGTGGTTGAATAAATTTGGTCTTGTTAGCAGGAGGTTAGATGGAAAAGGCAATGTTAGACTATGGTCTCCCTACTGATGCGCATGCATGCGACTTACGGGTTTATGTAAGAAATATAACAGGTATGGACTTTCATCTACGGAGTATCTTACCTGCGCTTATACTCGGATCCGCCCCCTGAGTTATCAAGATCACCAAGAGTGCGCGAGTTCCAAGGGGGCGTATTGCCCCCCTGACTTGTTCGGAAGACGAGTCAGTTTTTATTAGTTGTCAAGTATCTAAGCGTCTACTTCCGGCCGACCCGCCTTCCTCCCCCCCTTCCCTCCAGGTCCTGTCTGTTAGCCAAGCCTATCCACAACTCACCTCTCTCCCCTTAAGCCTCATCTCCCCTTTTTTTTTCGGTTTTGTGGTTTTTTTCTTTTTTTTTTGGTGTTTTTTTCTTTTTGGAGGAAGGAAAGGGGGTTGTTTTTTTTTTTTTTTTTTTTTGGTGTTTTTAGTTTCTTTTATACTTTTTTTTCTTCTTTTCGGGGTTTAGATCTTACCTTCAACTACCGCCGCCCAGGCTGGCCGAGATGTTCGTCCCGAAGGACTTTAGTTGCCGCGGCCATAGCGGCGGCGATTCTCGCGTCGACGGTGAGCCTCCGCCTGCTGGCGAAGGCGCTCCTCCTCCTGGCGGCGAAGCTCCTCCCACCTGCGAACGCATGGCTCGCACTGCCAATGGGGGTTGCGGACAGTATCGATCGCCTGTCCGCAAGCGCCAAAGATGCCCGTGACGCGGCTGTAGGCGCAATACTCCCTGGAGACAACCCGGGGAGGGAAAGTTGCCCCGCAGGGGCAAAGCGGCGCTTCCAGCACGCGCTGGCACATTTTTTTTGCCGGCCTTGGGGTGCTGGGGGCTTGGTTGGTTGTCTGTGTCAGTTGTGAGTCTTGTTCGTGTGTAAGTGGGATTGTTGTGCTGGTGTTGGAGTTGGGAAGTCTGTGGTTGTGCGTGTTGTTGTTGCTGTTGTTGTCGGGTTTGCGGGTGAGGAAGGAGGAAAGAAGAAACAGAAGATCGGAGGAAGCTGGCGAGAAAGGCATGGACTCTGCTGTTCGAGAACGGCGAGTGTTCTCGCGAAGAGGTGAATAGCTCGAGATGCTTCATCCAACCAGAGGGGTTAGAACACTCGGTCAGAACATGTGCGATGATATGTTCAGGGGCCAGTAGCTTGGATGACTTGTGAGAGCAGGCTACTACGGGGTGAATGGGAGACGAGATTGTAAAGGCAGTAGAGAGGGTTGAGGCCCCTTTCCAGTTAATGTCTGCCTTGCTGAACGCCATTGTCCGGACCAGGACCAGTGTCTTCAGGTTAGTGACAGGAAAGGGGGAGCTTGTTTGCACAACTGGCGGCCATGTAAGACGAATAGACTAGTACCAGGAGTAAGAGGACGCCCCGAGTGCCACATGATAGTAATGGAGTGATGGTTTCCGTTGCTGGTAGTCTTGCAAGACGGATAGACTACGGCGAGTTGGGAGATACAAAGTCTTCCTGGTTGTTGAAAGCCCAATGGAACTAACCCAGTCTCAAGGACGCAATAAATATATACCCACATGGCAGGGAGCACAGCTTACATATACTTATATTCAAAGTTGTATATATATATATATGCTCTTCCGACAACAAACGAGCTGCTGCAATTTGGTCGACGTCGTCTATAGTGGAGTTTTACACCATGCAAGTTTATTGGACCTGCATCTCACACAAGAGGGGAACAGACCAACGACTGGAGTCGAAACGACTACTACGACTCTACGAGTACAATATCAACCAAGCGCTATCCAATGACTTTTGCCCCATACACCATCGCTCCTCACATACAAAAATGACAATATCAACAGAACCCTGGGCATCCCAGGCAACCACAACAAATCACCAACTCCTCCACCTCCCCCTCCCCATCCTCGCCGCCCTCGCAGACGGCGACCTGCCTTCCGCGCAAGATCACATACCCACCACCACCACCACCACCACCACCACCACCATCCAACTAACGCCGTACCTCATCGGTCCCGAATGCCGTCACGTATGGCACATGCGCGGCACCCAAATCAAAGCCGACCCACTAGAAGCACCATGGGTAGCGCGACTTGTACTCGCCGACTCCACAGTCGTCGGGCGAGCGGGTTTCCACGGCCAGCCTGATGACGATGGCGTCGTGGAGATAGGCTACGCTATCGACCCTTTGCATCGTCGGAGGGGTCATGCTAGTGCTGCTGTGAGGATAATGCTCGACGTTGCGAGGGGGCTTCAGCGCGTCAAGGTTGTCCGGGCAGCAGTCGGCGTGGGCAACTATGCGTCTAGGAAGCTGCTTGATCAATCTGGTTTCCGCAAGGTTGGTGAGCAGTGGGATGAGGTCGATGGGCTGGAGGATGTCCTCGAGTTGTCCGTTGCCTGAGGCATGGCATGGTGTGAGTAGGTGGCTAGTCATCCTCAGCTTGGGCCCGACGGGTCTCTCTTCGCTGGCTATCGTACAGTACACAGAACTGGTCAAGCCCCTGACGAGAAGATATAAAACACACCGCTGCTGTTCTGGTCCGCCGAGCACCATACTATTTCTATACCTGGGCGTATTACAGCCTTCTTGAATACCCAATCCGCCTCGAATACGAGTTCCCGCACCGGCCACAAACTTGTAGGAACATCGATCTAGTAAATTATGCCAATCAGATGCAGCGCCAAGTTTCTCATCTCACCTGGCTGATATTCATACACTTCCCTCCCCGGAACGTCGCATATATAATTATATACATATATACATATGTGAGCCATATAGCCGCATACCCAGGCTCCGCGTCTGATAACACAAACTCCAGAACGCCTCGGCTCGAAAGTTCATACCAAACTCCCAACCCCCCTCCGACTCACTGCACCGGCAGCGGCTCGTACCTATGCGCCGTCACGCCCCTGCCCACCGCGCGCCTCACCGCTCTCGTGAGATGCCCACGGAACCGGTACACCGTGGCCACGAGAACGACAAACGCCGACAACGACCACATGAAGATGGTGAACGGCTCGGGCTTCCAACCGCGCCAGGGCGCGTCGGTGAGGTTAATGACCGTCCTCTCGTTCCGGGAGACGGGCTTGGAGTAGGCAAGAACATCGCCGTTGCGGTCCAGCGCGGCCACGCGCAGGTACTGGCGGGCATCCGCAGGAATGGGTATCCTCGTCTCGAACGTCGTCTTGGGCACGTCCTCGTGGTCACTGAACTCGGCATCCTCGTCTGCGCTCCTGCCGCTCTGCAGGAGCCACCTGTCGACCTCTGTCGCGCCGTTCCAGCTCACAAAGACGGCGCCCTTGTTAGGTCGGACGGCAACGCTGGGCAGCGTGTTTGGGCGGCCGACCCAGGGGAACTTGAAGGTGCGGTAGCTCTTGGACCAGCCAAAGTTGGCCAACCAGATGACGCCGAAGTGGGTGTCGCACAGGACCTCGCCGTCCATGGTGTACTCGGTAAAGGCAGGTGTATGGCCCCAGCCGACGAGGACGTTGTCGTTGGGCAGGATCTGGACGGACCCCTGGGACGGGGTCAGGAGGTCCAGGGCCGGCATGTACTGGTGGATGGCCTTGGCCGTCATCTTGTCGAGGTCGACCTCGACCATGATGCCGCGGCTGTGGGCCGCCGACACTACTTGGCCGTTGGAGCCATTGTCAAAAATCGTCAGGGTGGTGTTGCTATGCCAGGACGCATGGTGGTTCCAGGTGAAATTCGTGGCGGCGCCGTCGGAGAGGTCGGTGAAGGAGTTGCGCACGCCGCCGAGCTGCCACAGGATGGACCCGTCGACGTGGCTGATGCAGGCCACGGCGCACATGTGCCGGGCGGAGATGAGGTAGTCGCCGTTGGCATCCTTATCCACGCTGTTGATGTGGAAGAAGTCGAAGCCGTTGTCGGGGTAGCCACCGGTATTGAAGAGCGGCTGCATGCTCTCGTGGATTGGGTAGACGTCGGAGGCGCGCCACTCGAAGATCAGCTCGCCGGTTTCGATGTTTATCTCCTGAAACAGGCAGTCGAATATCCATCCTTCGTCCATGCCGTATTCGTGCATGTCGCCCTTGGTCGATTCGTACATGGTCATGATGATAGTGTCCTCGTCCGTGATACGGAATTCGTGCAAGTCACCCGTCAGCCCGCCTATGGGCTTGATCTCCTTGAAAACTTCATACTTGTCGTCGAGCTGTGCGAATATCCCGAAATGTCAGCAAATTCTGAGCCAATACCACTCCATGGGTTGGGTGGGGGATTGGGATTTCGCACCATGATATAAGAGCCTTCGCCTCCCGCAAAGCCACCGCGATCCGTCCCCCTCCAGAAAGTGATGTAGTCTTTCCCTTTGTAGCGCTGGGCTTTGAGGTCCATTGCTTGGCCCCATTTCGTCTCCGTCCAGATCAAATTCCCATCATTGTCGATAACCACCGGGCCGGGGGTCTCGACATAGGCCCCTCGGGGCTCGAAGAAGATGAGGCCATCGTCGCATCGCTCGTCCTGCTTGACGATGTTGATGAGAGGCGACTCGGCGCCAAAAGACTCGTAGCTCTTCCGCGGGTATGCTCCATACCAGCCCCAGTCGTACCAGTAGGAGCCGCGGACGTTGACGGCGGGATCTGACGTATCAGCCACAGCAGCGGCGGCGGAATGGGTGCCGAGGAGGACCAAGCATGCCAGTGCCAGAAACGAAGGACACCATTGTGGTGTTGAGTTTGCGCGAGTCTCGTCGCGGCGCAAGTGACGTAAGGGGGACATCGCAACCTTTGAAGTCGCGTAAAGGGAAGGCACGTGAGACTACGCCCACGGCCAGCGAATGAAGGAAGACTTGAGGTTCGTCCGAATGGCTTCGCGTTTGAAATCGAGGTTGTCGCCCCTACCTATTCTACCGTGTCTGTGTCTATGGGCGCATCTAGAATCCAAAGCCCCTCAGAGCAACCGAGAAACAGGAACAGGCTCAGAACAGGCTCACGCGACAGGATTCCAATGCAAAGGAAAAAAGTGTGGGAGAATGTACGCGTAGGAAAGAACACCCGAGTGGGAGAACGGAAATGCCTCCGCAACACTGGCTCTTTGGGGCAACGATTCACCCCCGCGAGTCGCTAGCCGACAGGTCGATGGATACATACTAGTACATATGGCACCCGGGACATTATTTGTCTGCGCGTATAGGCAAGGACCAACCTCGCTCCTGGCACCACACGGGAAGGGAGAAACTGTGCCCCTGGGCCGGATCCTTGCGTGCGGGTCTGCAACTCTACATCATGGTTCGGATATCAAGACACGCTGATCCCTTCGGGTTCTCGGACAAAAAAAGCCATTCACCTCGCACCACCTCGGGCAAAGCTCCGTACAGAAGGGACCGGCCAGTGTGTTCCAGTGTTCGCCGGTACCTTGCCTAGAACACGAACATGGCATGAGTAGGCATGACTACTAGCAATTAGCGGACGGTGGCGCATGCTGGTGCCGGTGGTGGATGACGATGGATAGCGTCGGAGCGTCATGCTTCAAGACTCTCGCTGGACGACGGGACACCTGTGGGCGGTCGGGCTAGACACCACTAACAGAAAAAAACCTGATCCCGCACGGGAGATTTTGGGATTGCATCATTGGCCTAGGTAAGTGCTACGAGTAGTCCGCACGGAGTTCAAGCTGGGACCGTACGGATACAGTGTGCTGGTTTCTGCAGGTACCGGTAGGGGAAAACGTGTTGTGTCCAACTTTCTTTCAGGCGCGCCCCTTCTCCTTAAACCCCATACCTACTTACCTATTTCCGTTTTAACTCGGATGGGGCCCCACCTTGCCCACCTCAGTCGGAATATCAGCACTCAAAGCCGTGAACTCCCATCGTCATTGGCTCCCCTTCGGCAACGGCGTCGCACCTGCTTTTTCGAGGGGCCGAGGGCTAAGCCAGCCGCCATGCCCACCAGGAGCGGATTTCCACGCAGGATCTTACCCCTGCAACCCAAGCCCGTGCCAATGTGTTGGGGTACGTCAATGGTATCTTGGCTACATCCGACTGCTGAAGTCCGACAATTCGCAGTGCCTGCGAATTGGCTTGGCTTGCACTGTACGAGTAGTCAATCTCATTCGACTCGGCGGAGATGCTTGGCGAAAGGAGGTGCAGGTCAGGTGCACTCGTACAGTACCAAAGTACGTCCGTACAGGCACCCCTAATGGACAATAATGCTGTCCAGTTCTAGGTCCAGGCCATCGAGCACAACCTCGCCCACCATACGTGCCAAGTATTGTAGGCATTAGGGTGAGACTACTAGTAGTATTAGTACTAGGAGGAGACCCACCTAGATCGGTTACAGGGCAAGGCCGTTTGTTTGTCCGCGACCTGGCAGGGAGGGAGCCAATTGCCGACCTGAAGGCTGCTGCAGAGACCTGGGCCGCAACGATGAACTGCTATTCACCTAGAAAAACTACGTACCTAGTACAAAAAATCCAGAGCCTCACATACTGGAATACTGATTGCGCTACCAATAGTACTTGTTTGTTTCAGGTCCACCATCAATTACAAGTCTACGGATACTGCCTGATCGATTTGAGAGCCTGCGCACCTCATCTCCGGCCCTCCGGGCCTTGTAAAATCCAATTTCTCCTGCAAAGAAACCAAAATACAGCGGTCACGGATGCTCGTCTCGCCCCCACCCCACTGTCGCTGTCAAGCCCAAGTACAGGTACCTATAAGTACACTCGTACTCAGGTACTACCTGAGAAGTGCGCAGTCATGTCCTGGTACCAGACCTGGCGATACAAACCTCTAAATGTCCGCGAACGTTTGGTTAGAACAACCCATCTTTTAGAGATGAATCGATCCGCCCTTCGGTAACAACAGACTACTAGTATCTACTAGTAGGTATCTACTTACTAGGTACCGGTAGTAGATACCTTAGTACTCGCTATCTGCTACTTTCTCCTGCAAAAACCGTGAAGGAATCCCGCCCAACATCGACGCGGCCAAACAACCAACCAGCTCGTTCCCACCATCCCTCCTTACCAAAATTGGCAGTAAACAGGTGCAATGCTCCACTCATTGCCAACTTCTATCAACTCTAGGTGTAATTTACACAGGAAAGTTGGTACTCGTACGTAGCAACTTACAAGGGGATGTTCACTATTCGGGTAATGATCCGCGTGCACAGTTGTTCTACATACCTGGAACTCTTATTAAGATAGTTCTACCTCTGTACGTACCACCCCGTGTGCCGTGACCCCGCCCGCCCCCTCCCCTTCCGGGGATTGCCTAAGCCGGCAACCCCTCTGTGACCCCCCAGTGAGAAAGGGACCTAGATGGGGCATGTAATTAAGGTCCTTGGGGTGAAGAGGGTTGCCACACCTACAGCCTAGTGGTAGCTCTGTTAGCGCAGACGTAGGGCTTATCTAATAGTTCCAGGTTAAAATTGTGTATAGCAGATCCTTACCCGAAGAATTGTAACAATCACGTTCGAAGTGACAAGTTTTGCTGTGGAATTTACAAAGTTGAACTTGAATAATCTATGATGACGGACCCCGTCCCTATTCTCCCGTGCCCCAAGCTCAAAGGGCTCTGGATCTCCCCGCCGCTGACAAAAACGCTGCCATTTATGATCAAAGGTGGGAAGGCTCGATCGTCAAACGGCCCTTGAATCTCTCCGCCGCTGACAAAAAAAGTTGTCCTTCCTGACCAAGGGTGGGAAGGCTCGATCGTCATCTACACAATGGATTGGCTGGAAGGCATCCCATTTCGCCTAGTGCTCCCGTGCAAAATGACAGCCGGAGTCCCGGACCGGGTACAGTTCGTAATATGACTACAGTCCCACTTCCACAGAGGCCGACATTCGCCCAAATCGACTTGTCTTCTATGCCCTACCTGATACCGGGGATCGGGTGACGACATTGGAAGCCCCCCTGGCGCGCGATGGCTATGGATATGCATCCGGCAGTTGAAGCTTCTGGTAAGTTCGGATCCATTTTTCGGGGAACGGTACTCGCACCCAGCTCAGAGTGAGAACAGGAAGACTCATTGCGGGCACATAAAGAAACCCAGGGAGCCACCAACCGCATGCCATCGGAATGATCGCCAACATCTCCATTGGCATCTCTTCACCTTGATCTCGTCGCCATGCGCTGCTCTAAGACTGCCTGGGCATTCACTACCCTGGGTCTGGGCAATGGCCTCGCCCAAGCCGCGTCCACCCTCTTCGCCGGCGGCACCATCGTAGCTTTCGACAAGGACACCGAGTCCCTCAAGGTCATCCGCGACGGCTCCGTCCTCGTCACGGACGACCGCATCGCCGCCGTCAGCGAGGACGCCGCCCCGGAAAACCTCCCCAACGGCACCACCAAGGTCGACGTCACCGGGCAGATCATCACCCCGGGCTTCGTCGACACCCACCGCCACGGCTGGCAGACCGCCTTCAAGACCATCGCCTCCAACACCACCCTCGCCGAGTACATCGGTCGCTATGGCGAGTTCGCTGCCGCCGCCAGCTTCGAGCCCGAGGATGTCTACCTCGGTCAGCTCACGGGCCTCTACGAGTCCCTCAACGGCGGCGTGACCACCACTCTCGACCACGCCCACCACACCTGGTCCAACGAGACCGCCTACGCGGGACTCAACGCCTCCATCGAGAGCGGCGCCCGCGTCTTCTGGGCCTACGCCTTCCACAACGTCACCTCCCTCAACTACACCATCGCCGACCAGTTCCCCAACTTCCGCGACATCGCCGAGAGCGCCCCCTTCAGGGGGACACCCACCGAGCTAGGCGTATCCTTCGACTACTGGGGCCCCAACCCCAACGTCCCCGAGGCCCAGCACATCGTCGACATCATCCGCGAGTACAACGTCTCCGTCCTGACGACGCACACCGTCGGCGGGCCCTGGGGCTACGATAACCTCCCCAGCGACCTGCACGCCTTCGGCATCCTCAACGACACCGTCCCCGTCGTCTTCTCCCACGCGAGCTTCATCACCGCCAACGACGTCCAGCTCCTGCGCTCCTCGGGCCAGTACATTTCCATCACCCCGGAATCCGAGATGCACTACGGTCACACCCACCCCCACTCCTACATCATCCAGGACCAGGCCGCTCTCGGCATAGACACACACTTCACCTTCTCCGCCGACATCCTCACCCAGGCACGCATCTGGCTGCAGCACGCTCGCTACCACTTCTTCGATGAGGTCCTTTCCCAGTGGAACATCGCCTCGCGCAACCCCATGAGCGTCAACCAGGCCTTCCTCCTCGCCACGCGCGCAGGCGGCCAGGCCCTCCGCCGCGACGACATTGGCGTCATCGCCGAGGGTGCCAAGGCTGACCTCGTCGTCTGGGATGCCAACAACTCTCCCAGCCTGCTTGGCTGGGTCGACCCCGTGGCCGCTGTGATGCTGCACGCCAGCGTCGGTGACGTCCTGCACGTGCTCGTGGACGGCAAGTTCGCCAAGCGCGATGGCAAGCTCGTTGCTCCCAATTACGCTGATGTTCGCAAGCGGTTCCTGAAGAGCGCAAAGAAGATCCAGGATACCTGGCGCCAGATGCCCTACCCGCCCGCTGAGGGCGAGTGGTCGAGCGGTGCCCCGTACGAGGCCCCGCGGATAGCCGATGTCGTGAGTGGGGAGGGTAATGGCTATGGCCAGCAGTTCCTGGACTAGAGAACTAGTATTAGACCGCATCTTATGTAACCTTATTACTAGTGATGAACCGAGTAGTGAAGAATAGTAACGCACCGTTAATACTTCCCGTCCGCTCCTTGTGAAGATTTGGCCCCGCTAGTTACATATATATACCGTACAGAACCACGAAGCATGTAGAGAATAGAGACGGGATACCAACACCTACGGACCGCTTGCCTAAAGGAAATGCCACATAGTTATCTAATAGATGTTACATATATATATAGTAATTTTACAGTACAAACCGGCCCCCCAGGTGCACTTTCCCCACGAAACCCCTCCATATTCCCCAACCGAATATGCGTGCTCCGCCATATCACTACTCAACACCACGCACCCACTTCCTCTCCTTGTGCCCAGCAAGATCCGCCGTGCCCGTCACAGGCAGATTGCGCTTCTCCAGCTCCTCCTTGATGACCTTCCACCTGCCAAGCTCGATCTCGCGGTCGATGGGCCCAATCTTCTTGCTGTGCAGCCGGACGTTGGGCAGCTCAGCGAAGCCGCCGCCGCGCTGCTGCTCGAGCACCTCGGCCAGCTTCTTGGGTTTCGGCTGCTTGTACGCCATGGTCAGGACGTGGCGGACGGTGCGGGTGGCGCCGAGGCGGGCGTCGGGGATCAGGCTCCCGGTGAGCTGGTAGAGTCGCTTCCGAATCTAGGGTGTGAAGACAATGTCAGTGTCTGTCGTAAAATGTGTAAAAAAAGGAACAGAAAAATCGCCAATGTGAGCTTACAGCAAACTTGGCCTCGGTGTCCAGCACAATATCCTTCCACGATGGATCCCATGCCTTGACCATCTCTTGCGCCTCCTCAAGCGAGACCCTCTCCGGGACCTCAGCCTCATCATGCTCCCTAGTCAGCTGCTCGACAATGGCAGCACCATCCCCACCCAGGGAAGAGGCACCATCCTCCTCAGCAACAATAGGTGTCTCCAGAGCCGCATTAAGCGCCACCCGCGGGCCCTCCGCCCACTTCTTAGTCGCCCACTCAGACAGCTTGCCAGCCTGCTTCAGCGCGAGCACCTCCACGACCGCCCTCCTCAGGTACACCTCCACGACCTCTCTATCCACGAGCTTCTCAGCACGCCCGAAACCGCGGAACTCACTCTCCGGTCCCCAGTGTCCCGGCTGGTCCCACCACTTGTCCACGGGCTCGATATCCACAAGATCATCCAGGCTCGTTGCTGGTGTGTAGTTCGGATCCACGGCGCTGAGCTCCTTCTCCGTCGTTGCCTCGGTGCGCTTGGGCGGCATGGCGAGGCGCGTCTCGCGCAGCGCCCGGGGCGTCCTGTCGCGGCGTGTCTGCTGGAGGGCCTCCTGGGGGAGGTTGGTGGTAGCGTCTTCGGGCTCCGGGCGCTGCGTGTAGGGGTCCTCGGGTCCAGGGGCCTCGCCCTTGAAGAGCTTGTCGCGGAGGCCGTGGGCGGGAGTGGTCGTTGAGATGGCTCGGACGGAGGCGAATGGCGTCCTGCTCGGGACCGCCGAGCAGGAGCTCGCCCGCCGAAGGGATTGAAGTGCCCGTACGCGCGGTATTCGGGGCATTGTGGCGGAGACGGTGGGTTGAAGTCGATTGCGGTGACCAGGTTGATGTTGGATGATAGAGTTTCGCGAAGGGGAACTTTTCAGCGTGAAGCAGTTGTCAGCCAATCACAAGGAAGAAGAACCAATCAGTGGGTCTCCACTGTGGCTTACCAGGTGCCCTCCGTGTTTGGGGCCAGCCACAGCATCAGCCACAGGTTTGCTCTCAGGCGACGTTGGCAGCTCCGTGACGAGAACCCCAGACCTCCTGTCATCAGCCAGCAGATACACCGCGGGTCGGTTCATCTTGTCATCGCAATGGCTCGGGCACCTCTCCTCTGGCTGCTCTTCGCAGCGTTAATATCCCTCGTCTCAGCCGGTAAGCTGCCTCCTTTTCCCCCCCAATACCATACCGAGTCAACCTAGAGCTCGATCTGACCTCACCAGGCGCGCCGACCTTCTGCAAATGCACTTGCTTCAAGAACAGCACCATCATCCCCCTAGACCCCGGCCAACAGGCCAAGGACGCTGCCTCCGACCCTACATCCGCCCACCTTCGTCGCGGAAGCCTCTTTAGCCCCGACGCCGCCGACACTGTGCCCCAAGCCCGGACAGCCAAGACGCAGTGCTCCGAATGCACCAAGTCGTTTTGTCTCAACCAGGGCATCGACATCTGCAAGGACGCCGAGGAGGACGATGTCATGACACTATGCTTCCAGCGCGACAGTAACAAGGACAAGATTATCGTCTGGGGCTTCATCGTTGGCACATGTGGCCTCCTGGGCTGGGCGCTGTTCAAGCACGTGGCGAAATGGCGCGGGAACCGGACGTTTGGCAGGCAAGACATGAATTACACTCCCGTATCTTCCGGTTGGCGGTGATTACGACTTGGTGTTCGATATTGGCTTGGGGTATCTTGGTATCCTGACGGCGTTGCGGCGTTATGCGAGCTCAAAGAGACTCGGAATTTGGGGTGTGTACATCAAGACAGACATAACAGAATCTCAAAAAGGTCCAAACGTTGATATATCAGCCATCTGTCCCCTTATGCAGAATTTACAACGCCTCGAAATGCGCCATCCCAGGTTGCTCCTTTTGTTCATGTTCCGACAAACAGCATTTTCCACATGCCGACCCCGATTCTCCTCAATTTTCCCCTCTAGCTACGGCCATGCCTCTTAACTTAGCCTTAGTTCCCAGCGGCAGCATTAGCCTGGCGGCGAGCGCGCACGGCATCAGCGAGGTCTTCGAGCACGGTGACGGTAGTCTCCCAGTTGATGCAGGCATCAGTGATGCTGACGCCGCGCTTCAGGGCAGAGGGGCCCTCGGCGGGGACCTTCTGGTTGCCCTCGTTGATGTTGGACTCGATCATGACGCCGATGATGGAGTTTTCGCCCTCGCGCAGCTGGTCGGCGACGACCTTGGCGACCTTGGGCTGGTTGTTGTGGTTCTTTTGGGAGTTGCCTATCGGTGCATTAGGGATAACGTTGTGGAAAAGAAGGGGAATGGAGATGGGCACATACCATGCGAGCAGTCAACCATGATGGCCTGCTTCTGGCCCTTGTCCGTCAGCGTCTTCTTGGCAGCCTGGACGCTCTCCTTGTCATAGTTGGGACCCTTGGTTCCACCACGGAGGATGACGAAGCCGTGCTCATTACCGCTGGTGCGCGTGATAGCAGCCAGACCCTGCTTCGTCACACCCATGAAGTGGTGCTTGGCGGCCGCAGCGCCAATGGCATCGATCGCCACGCCGAGGTTACCATCAGTACCATTCTTGAAACCAACGGGGAAGGACAGGCCGGATGCCAGCTCGCGGTGGAGCTGAGACTCGGTGGTGCGGGCGCCGATGGCGCCGACGGAGATGCAGTCGGCGAGGAACTGGGGGGAGATGGTATCGAGCATCTCACTAGCGATGGGCATACCGCTGGCATTGAGATCCACGAACAGCTTGCGGGAGACGCGGAGACCCTTGTTGATCTGGAAGGAGTCATCGATATCCGGGTCGTTGATGAGACCCTTCCAGCCGACGGTTGTGCGAGGCTTCTCGAGATAGGCCCTCATGACGATGCATAGGTCGTCGGACAGCTTGTCGGAGAGCTCCTTCAGGCGCGCCGAGTACTCGAGGGCCACGGGCGGGTCGTGGATGGAGCAGGGGCCGACGACCACGAGGAGGCGGTCATTCTGGCCGGTGATGATCTGGGCGGCTGCGGTGCGGCCCTTGACCACTGTCTTGACTGCATTCTCAGGGAGAGGGATTTCAGCGGTCAGGAGGGCCGGGGGAATGAGAGGATCCTGGCCGAGGACTATTCAAGGTCGGGTCAGTCCAGTGTGTCTAGAGGCAGCATGGGCAGACGGAATGAGTCAGGTCAACGACGCCAGATGAGTCCATGAGACGCATACAATGCATTGACGTTGAAGACCCTATCATGCTCATCTGGCGCTCTCATCTCGGAAAGTCGAGACCATTTTCTCATCCGATCTGCAACCAGGGTTAAGGACAAGGGCACTCACCTCTGGTGTCATCGGCACCCCGCGGTGCCGTGTCCACACCGGGCATATTGACTGCTTATGCGAGAGAGGGTGAAGAGGCGTGTGGTATAGCTGGCCAGTAAAAAAGCTTGGGTAGTTCAAGCTTATCAAAATTTGCTTGATAGGGTAGGTGAAGGTGAGCTCAGCCCGGGTGCGTGCGGTGGATGAGTCTTTAAACGGACGTTGGGCCGATATGGAGGATGGTGGGATGTGATGAGTGGTGGTGGGTTTTTCGAGACCGGAGCAGCGGCGGCGGGGCAGAAAGTTTCGGAGCATTTAAAAGGGCTCCAACTGTATTGTATGGGTTCACGAAACTTGTGACGGGACAATCTTCCCGGGGGCGCGATGGGGAATGACAACCTGGAGGGTACATGTAATGATCAAATGCCCGTTCAAGATCCGAAAGCTGAAAGAGAACTTTGGTCCCAAGGCGCGATAATAGGTAGTAATAGTCGAACAAAATAAAAAGTGTTTCGTCGCACAACGGGCGATGGTGGAACCGGGCGAGCTTCGACGGGGATTGGGCCTCGGTGAGTCAGAAACGTGGGACGTGGTCAAGTGGTGGTGGTCAGGTACCTGTAGTGGGCATGTGGTTTGTTCTGTTCGATGGCCCGCCGCCGGACCGGAGGTCTTTCGGAGGCTGCCGAGCTGGTCCTCCCAGCTCCCACCAGCAAGCCATTGGGTCACCCAAATTTTGCTCAGGCAGGGTGCTGTAAGTTGGCACTTTCAGGTATTAGTAGACCGGACACTGCTGCTGTAGTGCCACCCGATATGTATTATTAGTAGATTATAATACCGTATCGATCCAAGGTCCAATGACGCATGATACGTGAGGATCTCTTGATGAACAGTAATCGGTATTATGCTCCAGTAAGCACGGTGGTCATGACGTGGTGCGAATACCTTGTGCGGGTTGACCATGGATTCCAATGGCCCCCATACCTTACTACTGTAGGTAGTACATATCAGTGCAGACGCACTTTAATTACTAGTCGTACCTTAGATACAGTACGTACCACAGGTGTGTATGGAAGCACTGTCAGGTGAAGGGTACCTAACATCAAATGCTACTGGTAGTAGGCGTCTTTCCACAAATAACCAAGTGCTCGTATTCCTACTACCAGTACTTCCGCCTCTCCAGCGCTGTGAGAAAGGATCACCCGGCTCCATGCCCTCCGGAAGCCAAGGCCCCCGTTAGCTTCACCAGTGCTTCACGAGATGTGAGCTTGTGGCACGGTATTCCGGTCTAGAACAGGAATTCCTCGAAACGGAAGGCTTCCAGCGTTGTCGTACGGCAGTTTTGTCTGCACTTTGGCCCGTATTTGGTTGTCCTTTTTATACCAAGTAGTTACTAAGGTAATATTGAAGTTGGTACCTCCTTCCTCGGAGTCCCTCCTAATTTTTTAAGGAGGATTCATCGGCCAAACCCGAGCGTCTCAGTGTGTAACTACCGCCCCAGGTTCCAGATGACCTACGCCTCGCGTTCCGCCTGCCTGGCCACCTGATCAATTGACCACCACAGGCCGGGAGTATCGGCACTTGGGGAGGGAGTGTTTTCAAGATTTCGACCCTGCTTTGCATCGTTACTTTTGACTGAAATTATGTGCCCCATTCCAGCTGCTGTGCTCTGGGGCGAAAATGGACGGGGTGATCTGAAACCACTGGTATAGGGTGGGTGGTGGCGGCAGGACTGCGATTTGGTGTTTATTACAGCCAGGGTGGAACGACAAATCCTCTTGGGAGTGCCAGCACGACACCTGAGGCGGGCCGCCCAGGGCACCAGCAGCTCCACTGCAAGACAATGGCAGAGGCATGTTTTTTTTGCTGCGTCGCGTCACTTCTTCTTCCTCCACCAGCCTCAGACGCGCATTCCTTCTCTTTTTCTTCGTCCATATACTCGTAATCGCGCCATCCTTCGTTCTCGGCCGTTCATTTTCTACATCATATTGTAATTTTTGCCTCTACAGGTAGCGGCCCGGTCAGGTGCTGGATTCACCTGTGCGCAAAACGCCGCTGCCGCCCGCCGCCGACCCAGTGTCTCCTTCTTTGATCTGCATACGGTACCGTACCGTGGACCTCGAACGACAAGCCTCATTCACTCCGCTCGCTGCTCCTTGGCTGCCGCCGCCGCCTCCGCCGCCGCCGCTCAGCATCACTCGCACCTCTGGCACGGCCACATACCAGCTGCAGAACACGGACAAGACAAGACGTTGACTTGTCAACTCATTCACAGGGCACTTCACCTTGTCCTTTTTCCGTGTCTGGCTTCTGGCCATTGCGCATGTCCCGCAGCACCTGCTTCCAGCCCCTTCTGGTGTCTTACCTTCAGAGGTCGAGGTCGATCTCGGCCGGACCCTGCGCCGAGTAACGCTTGCCACAGGCGCAGCACCCCCAGCCTTCCTTCCCCCCCTCACACACCGATTTCTTGGTCCACGCTCAGGCATCCTTCCAACTCACTTCCACCAACATCACCTTCTCTCTGACCTTTTACACCAAATCAATCGGGCTTTTATTATTATTTCTTTCGTTGCTTCGTTCCTCTCATTATCACCAAGGGAATCACGGCCGAACCCGCTCCCTTGTATCCAGGGTTCTCTTTCTTTTGGCCCGGACACCCCGCAATCGCCCAACTGGCTGTGTGCCAGACGTCCACCACCAACCCACCAACCCCAGATCCCCGCTTACTTCATCCCGCCCGCCGACACCGGGTGCACTTCCCAGCCGCCGACTTGGTTGGCCCTTGACTCGCCCTTAACCGCGTGTGCAGAGCCTCCGGGCCGCGGGAACACAATGGATACAGCTGTCCTGGACACTCAGCACCACATGGAGACCCTGCCAGATCTCCACAGGAAGCGTGGCCGGGACGACGAGCAGGACTTGAGCCTCGGGCCCTCCAGCTTTGGCGAGCACCGCAACGTGCGTTGCCCTCTCCGAAGAACTCCCCTCAGCTGCGAAGCATATGGAAGCTAATTATATCGTAGAAACGCCTCCATGGTCTTCCAGTCCGCACGGCACCCCGAGACAACCAGCAGCAATGGCCTTCTTCACCAGACGACATAACTCCGCTGAATGCGTCCCCGGGAGTCCTACGCCGGTCTCACATGGAATCGTCGTCATATCTGCCAGCTGAGCCCCGTCTGGCGCCACAGCAAGACACCGAGATGGACATGATGGACGCCACTGGCGAAGCATCTGCTTCCCCGCATAATACATCTCTCCTCGTGCCCGAGGTAGACCCCGTAACGGGCACGAACCGCATGCCTACCCCGATCCAGCCCAGTTTTGCTGCCCAGGTTAGAGGCCAGCAGCACGAATGGGCCGGCAACGGCTTACAGAACAGCCCTGCCAATGAGCAGGCTGTGCCCCGAACGTTGGCAACAGGAGAGGACTGGCATGCGGTGCAGAACAACCGACGGCTGCCATCACCGATCTCGGAGTGTTGTGATGACTCGGCGACAACCTCGCTGCACCAGTCCTCGTCTCATGGCATGCAACACCCAAACGCCATGATGGACGTGGAACCTCGCTCGTCGTCCCAGCCTCCAGAGACCGATGCTGGTGATTCCCCAGGTCCCTCGCCAGAGCGCAGAGGCCACATGCGGAGCAAGCACACAATCAACACCTGGACATGGCAGCCAGGCATGAAGAAGAGCTTCAGCATCGGGTACCGGGCAGACTGCGAGAAGTGCAGACTCAAGGTCCCTGGCCACTTCAACCACATTGTCATCTCATAGAATGGGGAGTCTATGGCCGTCAACCCAGGGACACACCCTACTCTGTAGGACAGTGGCGTGCGGAAGCTGGATTAGGCTCACAACCGACGCACGCGGAGACAGCGCATGTGTCTCGCTACATGAGGCGTTGTATACAGGCTAGCGCGATGCAGCAGCATCGAGTCCTCAGTGTACCTAGCGGGACGTGTCCCAGGTCGACTTTGGATGTCCTATGTGGACAGGAAGCGGAATCAGCTGACGGGGTGGGTTTTTCTGTTAATCTTTTGCTCGACACACGACACTCGCTGGCGAAGTTCCTTTTGGGTTTGTTTTATCGGGGAGTCTTGTGTGTATTATAAATAATTGCTCCCGAACAGGGGCGAGCGTGGGCCATATGGCCAAGTAGCGGATGGCTCCGGCAGTGGAGCACAACATCTGGATAGATACCAAGATCATAGCGTTGCATTTCATATCGGCACTCGTTCATTTATCACTTTAAGAGATTTTGATTCCATTGTTATCTTTACCTGGATTAACGTAACGGGATATGGACTCCGTGATTACCTATACAAGTACAAGACCCAATCCTCGGGCGCCTTCTAATGCACTTCCTGATTCTACAGAAGTATGATGGTACAAAAGGTGTGTGTTGTGTTTGGGCAGTCGACCGTCGGTGCCGTGGTGTGGTTCCGAATGCTGGCACGTCCTACCATGGCCACCATCCCTTCTTGGCAGACCCTTGGTTCTGGGCGCCAGTCTCGAGTCCTAGCTGATCGAGACTTCCACCCTGGCGTTGCTTCTCCTTCTCCTGCTCCCAAGCGTGCTTCGCCTTATCCTCGATAGTCTGCACACTCGACGCGGAACTCTCACTTGAGCTCTGTCCCTCCTCTGCTTTGCTCCCGCCAAGGCCAAAGAAGGCGAGGATACCCTTGCTCTGGTTCCCCAACTTCTCGACAGCCTGCTCGCCCGTAAGGGCCGGCTTCAGGCTCTCCTCGAAGTGTGTGCGGTGCTGGGCCGGCGGCAGCAGCGGCGGCAGCTTGACGCCCGTCCGCTCGGCCTCGCGGTTCGCCTCCTCCACGAGCTCGATCTGCTCCTCCGTCGCCAGGCCCTTGAGGTACGCTAGTCGGGCGGTTGCCAGCTCGTCCGCCTCGAGCTTCTTCTGGGCTTCCACCCACTCCACCCGGCGGGCGCGGTTGTACCGGAGCATGTCCCAGACTGAGTATACGCTCACGATTCCGGCGACGGCTGTTCCAAGGAGGCATCCTGGTCAGCATGGCCCTCAGTGACAGGGGATGGTGGGGTGTTTCTCTCTACCTGTGAACAATATCACCCCCCCTACTGTGAATTGGTGCGCCACATTGAGGAACCGCCGCGACATGTCAATCACCCGGTCCGTCTTGCTGATCTGGGCATTCCGAGCAGCTAGATGTGCCTGTCGTAACCGTCGGACGCGCTGCTCGGGGGTCTCGCCGGGAAGCCGGGATGCGGCGGCAGGCTTCGGTGCTGCGGCGGTTGCTTTCGAGGTGGCATGGGGGATGTTGGACGTAAACCGCGTGGCGTCCTTGACACTGCGGGGACCGATTCGAGATGCCATGGCGGACGAATCTGGGCTGGGCCGTTGGGAAACTTGGGAAGTAGGTGATGACGGCCTGACGGGCTTGTGGTTTGAGCGCGCCCATAAAGTCATGAGATTTTTCGAGCGCCTCGGAAGAGGTGGGATTCGGGGGGAGGCGATTGGCTCGGTACAACGTAAATCCGGTCAAGTGACACGTCTGGGAAGCTCCCGAAGAACGCCAACGATCAGATGGGGGAGAGGCGGTTAAGAGAATGAATGGATTTATTGTTCGTACTCGTATACAATGCGGGCGGAGCATTTGGGCTACTACCTATGGCAGAATTTCACATTATGCTTCGTGTGATGGCTACGTGATTATGAAAGGGTTCGGCAGTGCGCCCGCCGATGTCTGGCGAAGCTGGCAGAGTCCAAGGACGCCTCTAAGGTTGATGAACGAGGGCCTTTTGCAATCTGTGCCTTACATCGCCGGCTATTACTACACTGATGACATGTGCTCCATACTCGTGCGTCAGGCAATATTTTAGACCTTCGAGGCGTGAGGCGGCCGTTCTATGCCAGCCATGATGGTGGCAGCCCCTAACGCCACAGTTTGCCAGCACCGGACTCGATGGAAGCTTCATGACGCGACGCGCGCGTCTTACCAATGTAGCGGTACTGCTGGCCGTGGGCTACTACTTCCGTAGAAAACATCTTGGGAAATCGTGAAGACAGTTCTCACCAGTGACCTTTGTCGGAGGTTCGCTTCGCAGCTTGATGCTGGTTTGTGACAACTCTACCAGTCGCGTCGCGTCTTCTTCATGACGCTGCATATAGCAAGCGTTCACAATGAAAACAAGAGGTGTGAAATCAAAAATTGCGCCCCCTATGGCCCCGAAGGACAATAGAGTGTGGATCGACTCCGCGCTGTGCAATGCAGGCCATCCACACTGAATCCCCCAAATCTTGAGCTGGGGAATTCGGAACAAGGTAAGTATGAAGAAGAGAAGAAAGAAAACAAGCAAAGGCCGGGAGCGCGGCGAGAATTTATAGCCCCTTCCGAGCTGCCTGGGCCCCACTCCTACATTTGGTTTCCTCAGGCAGTAAAAGGTTGCGTGCCACCAATGCCCGCGAAACACGTGACTCGCACAAAATTTCCAGCCCGTGTGTTGGGTCTGGCGTGTGGTTTGCGGTGGGTGTGCAGCCCGCCCCCACCTAGTGCGGTACTGGCCACCACCACTGTAGGGCACAGAAACCCTTCAATCAAATTGTCGAGCATCTCCATCTCCCCGAAATTTCAACGTCTCACGACCCGACCGACTAACCCGACAACAGGAGCAGGCGTGATCGCAGACAGTCACAATGGTACGTTGATGGACTCTATCGATGGTGGTTACGCTCTCATAGACATTGATCGCTGACATTTCATCCTTTCCGCAGGCGATCAAGCACAACCAGAAGCTCATCAGCAACCGTGAGAAGCACCACCCACCGATAGGATTGCGAGATGGCGATGTGACGGCGACTGACCCCGGACACAGACTTCCGCAAGGATTGGCAGCGTCGGGTTCGATGCCACTTCGACCAGGTATGCCGATTCCCGAGGGAGACGCTGTTTGGACGCATCAGTTTTGTTGGACGCGGGGATTCTGATCTTTTTTTTCGATATAGCCCGGCAAGAAGAAGTCGAGACGCACCGCCCGTCAGGCTAAGGCTGCTGCCATCGCCCCCCGTCCCCTCGACAAGCTCCGCCCCATTGTGCGATGCCCGACCATCAAGTACAACCGCCGTGTCCGCCAGGGCCGTGGCTTCACCCTTGCTGAGCTCAAGGTACGGAACACTTAAGGGACAGACGGTATTGACTATTGGGTGATGGGGTGACTGATCATGTGTACAGGAGGCTGGCATCCCCAGGGCCTTTGCCCCCACCGTCGGCATCGCCGTCGACGGCCGCCGCCAGAACCTCAGCGAGGAGACGCTCGCCGCCAACGTGGCCCGCCTCAAGGCCTACAAGGAGCGCCTGATCGTCTTCCCCCGCAGGTCCAACAAGCCCAAGCAGGGCGACACCAAGACCAACCCCCGCGAGGTCGAGAAGGTGACCCTCATCTCCGAGGCCCTGCCCATCGCGCCCACCGACATCGCCTTCAAGGAGATCAGCAAGAGCGACATGCCCGAGCCCATCGAGGGCGGCGCCTACATGAAGCTGCGCAACACCCGCGCCGCGAAGCGCCACGCCGGCGCCCGGGAGAAGCGTGAGAAGGATAAGGCCGAGGCTGAGACCGCCAAGAAATAAACCAGAGGTCCCCCCCGTTTCTTGAACAGTTGTGGGCTTTTGGTTTCTGGCGGTAAACAACAAAAAGGGAAATTTGGTGTTTTTTGAGGGGTCAATCTCTTGCTCTTTACGCCTCTTTTTAAACAACGAGGCTTTGATGAGGATCCCTGGCCCTGGCGCGGATGGAGGGTTTTTACTCTATAGGTCCAGGTAGAAGAATTATGGCATGATCACCGGCTATGCTCTGTATTCAGACGGTCAATGGAAAGTATTACTGAGCACCCTGATTTCACCCTGTAAACTACTACCAAGTATGCACTGTTTTGCGTCAAGCATGCGGTGCGGTGCACCGATGGTGGATTTTTCCATTTCTTCGGTGGCTTGGTCTGCCCTCGCTGTCTAATGTAGTCCAGATTTGGGATCTCAGACAGACTGACCCCTCTCAGCGGCAATCATCTCTGTACCCTCCTTGATCAAGTCCTGCCACAGACTCACCCTCCGCTGTGGCACGTTGTCCGACCAGTGGCCCAGCATCTCCTGGCACATGACGATGGCGTTCTCGCGGTCCACGCGGGCCATGTTGGCCTTCTGCATCGGATCGACCCGCTGCGGCTCTAGCCCGAGATCAATCGAGCTCGGCGTCTCCGCAGCCTCCTGGGAGCTCTCGACGGCGGAGGAGGCGGCCTCGCCATACTGGGCGGCGACCGCTTCCGGGCTAGTTTGCCGCCCCGTGATGGCCTGAATAAGCACCGCGGTAGCAGCGTCACTTGACATGACACCGGTGATGACGCCGCAGCCGTCCACGGACCGGCACATGAGGGCGAAGACGAACCAGGCCTCGGAGCGGAGGACAGGCCACTTGGTCTGCGTTATCAGGAACTCTAGCGGATCTCCGAGGTGGTTCTTGGAGTAGAATGTCTCGCGCCTCTTGCTGTCATCGCCTGCGTCCTCTGGCTTCTCAGGACCCCAGTCCAGCAAGATGGAATGCACGGGGTTGGAGTGCAGCACACGGCAGGCGGCAAGGACGGACCGGGCGGCTTCCACCTTGGTCGGCTCAGCGTCTGTCCGCTCAAAGACGGCGCAGAGGTCAATGAGGGTGGTGCGCTCATATGAGGCGCTCGATTCCTCGTCAGAATGGCGTAGGCACACACGGCGGACATTGCCAGGGCAGTTGACGAGGAGGAGGCGCGCGAGGGAGACGGCCGCGTACTGCACCTGTGGGAGCGTGTCGAGAGAGAAGATGCGCGGGAGGCACCTTGGAGACAAAAGGTCGCCCAAGACTGGCTTGTTCGTTGCAGGGATAGCGAGGTTCTTGAGGAAGGAGAGAGCCGAGTGAAGTACCTGCGGGTCGCTCGTCGAGGGGTCACCGATGGGCCCGATCAAAGGTTTATGGGCTAGATGGGTACCGACGAGGGCTATAGATGTCTCGTCGGAGCGGGAGAGGTTCCCGAGGGCAAGACAGGCTGCAGAGCGGAGAGACGGTTCGGAGGAACGGAGCCACGAGAGGAGCGTTTCAGGCACGGGGGTTCCCAGTGCATGGTGCGCGGGAAACTCGTCATGGCCCGTGACATCTGCCAGGGCCGCCTGAAGTGCGAGCCGTGCCTCTTTGAGCGAGGCCGCCTCGTCTTCATCCTCTAACTGATCAAGGCTGAAGGCGGTGTGTGCTCTGGCGATGGCGTCGAGGAGTAGCGGTAGACCATCCCCCGTGATCATGTCCCTCTGGAAAATTTCGCTACCGAGGTATCCCGACGCTGCTTTGACAAGAGCCGTGAAATCTTCAACTTCGCTGGCTAGGGCCGGGTTCTGTGCCAACTTGAGCAGCAACTGTGCGGTCTGGGGGTTGGCCCGGCCAGCCTCGCCTTCTTGGGTGCTGAGGAGGGTGAGCGTCTTGCATATGTACGAGACATATGGAGCATAGGCGGAGATCCTGGGAGACGACAGCAGCGCTGTGAGATGCTCGTTGAGATTTGCCTGCGACGCACTGAGCTGAGCAGGCTCTTTGAGCGGATAGTCAGCATGAGGAGCAAAGAGGCCTCCTATCTATGTCAAGGATACTCACCGTAGTCCACAAGGATATTATACAGCACCGGGACGGTGAAAGGGACAAAAGTCTCGTCCTGAACCCGGCGGATGATGGATGGTAGATGGTTTCCCTCGACAACTCGGGCACGGTTCGCGTCCGTGTCTGCGCATGAGTTCCCAATGACACGGAGTGTATGTCGGAGCAATGCCGGCCTCACGGTATCCGCAGCAATAACATCAAGGAAGAATGCGAGAATTCCAGAATCGCCGTAGGGCGCGCGCCATGCCGCTGCGTCCAGGGTGAGCCGGGGTTGCAACCAAGGTGCCGAGACACAGGATGGGCAGCAAAAACTCATTGCAGGAAGGAGAGAGACTCACCATCTCGACTCCCGTCGCCGAGCTTCTCCGAAACAATGTCCAGCTCTTCGTTCCCGGTATCCCACAGCTGTTGGCATGTTTCTAACACGGGGCCCAGGAGCTCAGTCCGGCGTGTACGGGCACCCTCCTGCTCGACCGACTCATCGTACTCATCAGGCGTGAGGCCACTTCCCTCACGAGAGAGAAGGGCAGCAATATCATCCACACTCATGGCCATGATTGCCTTGTCAGATGCTCCGACCTTTAGAAAACAAGAGAAACAGAGAGGGATTGCAACTGCCTCAGCTGCGCGGGTCTCGGCGTCGTTATCATGAGGATACCTCTCCCGTCCGTGTACACCTCCAGAATCAGACGAAATACCGTAGTGATCCTAGGACTGGACGGGTTCCTTCAGTTGTGGAAAACCAAGAAAATTGCGTAAATCTTGCGGCCGTGTTGACGATATATCGCGTTCCGTGAGGTTTGATGTTGGAACAGAGCAACAAGGATACGACCAAGACGGCGGACCTCGACACTGGAGCCCCGTGTAAAACGAATGGTGTTTGATTCTAGAACCGGTCTTCCCAGAAAATAGGTTCGGCCCAGCAATGCATGTCAACGCCTTGTTGACTTCATGTTGTCGACTCTACGTCGGTACTTCTAAGGTCGGAGGAACGAGCTGGGCGGCAGACAATACCAGACCTCAGGTACTTGGGAGGTAGTGTGGCCAGGGGCGGGGACCAATCACAGCGCTGAGCACCCCAGTGAAGCTGCTCGGTCAGTGCCCAGAGCGGCTGAACATCGGCTGAACCGTCGCGGCCGGTCGCTCGCCCCGACCTCGGAAAGATCCGCCGCGTCGCAAAGTTGCAGCTGGAAAAATCGAAGACGACGGAACACCGAAACATCCACTTCTCACGATTTTGCCGCGCGCCGGACGAGAGCGAATCCACTCCACCACCTCCGAGGCTCTTCACCCTCTCACCGACGCAACCCTCATCCTGTCCCTCTTCCCTACATATACTGTGGGATCATCATCTCCTCATCTCCTTCCTTCCTCGTTTTCTTTAATCCATAATGGTAGGTTCCTCTGCTCTGCTGGCCCCTTTCGTCACCCACCCAGGCTTTGCCGTCGACAACCGCTTCTCATCCCCTTCCGCGGCAAGTTTTGCTAACCCAGTTACCACAATCCAGGCGCACAAATTCGTCATCACAGCCTTCTTCACAGGCTCCCGCATCCTCGGCCGCTCCTTCCTTGCCGCCTACAAGCAGGCCCAAGCCGCGACGGCCTACCAGCGCGCGCAGGCCAAGGCGGGCAACGGCGGCTCGGGGGCGGGCGTGTCGCTGTCGTCGGGCATGACGCTGGACGAGGCGTGCAAGATCCTCAACGTGAAGCCGCCGGCGGGCGGGCAGGCCAACGTGGAGGAGGTCATGTCGCGGTACAAGCGGCTGTTCGACGCCAACGACCCGCAGAAGGGGGGCAGCTTCTACCTGCAGAGCAAGATTGTGAGGGCCAAGGAGAGGTTTGAGAGGGAGCTGGGGCCGATGCAGGAGAAGACGGAGGCGGAGGCTGAGGTGAAGGAGGGGTTTAAGCCCAAGGTTTACAAGGATCGGTAGTGCGTGGGGGGGTTAAGATCTGAGAAGAAACGAGACGCGAGCCTTTCGACAGACGCACACACACACACACACACACACCGACGACTCGACATGATAGGCGGAGCGGCCCTCGTTGGACATCTTCACAAAAGGAGTGACACGGCGATCACCAGGACAAGACAAAAAGGCCACCGCAAGAGCTAGGGCCTGGGAAGGAAAAAAAGCTTTCCTTTGTATTACATGTACATCTTCACTCGACTGCGGCATGGCAAGGCGTTATTCTTTCTTGGATGGGTTTAGGAGCTGGCTTACAGGTTGAGGAACATTTGGTGGCTGGGCTAGACTAAAGTGGCTCGTGAATGTGTTGTAATATATACCTTGTGTTGATAGCAGTTGTCTGCAATTGTCTATTCTACGAGATTTTCCATTTCTGGGAGAAAAAAAAAGACAAAAAACGTCACTATCTTTCTGTTACAACTTCTTCCTTACCAGGCCCTTCCAGTAATCGAAGCTATTCTCGTCGCTCTGCAGCGCCCACATCTTCCCTGTGGCCCTGCCCTCCCTGTCAGTCTCCTCCACGCGGAGCATACCCCAGTCCCTGGTGATGCCGATGACACGGGCGAGCACACCTCCCTCCGCCTCGAGGAATACAAGCTGGCCCGTGTGTAGCCAGTGGCGGTAGTACCGCCTCTCAAGGTCCTCCGAGAAGCCCTCGCGGAGGAACTGCGCGTAGGTAGCCTCGAGGCGGGTCAGGAGGCGGGCGAGGAGGGTCTCGATGTGGAGGGGGTCGGCGTTGGGCGGGAGGAGATCGGAGAGAGAGGTTGTGGGTCGGGGGTTGATGGTGTTGATGCCAATTCCCAGGACGACTTGGTAGGCGCCGTTGAAGTAGCCACATTGAGATAGGATGCCGCCGATTTTGACGTATTCCTTTGATTCTGGATTCGACGGGTCCAGGGCATCTGTCGAGGTCTTAGCAAGAGGGAAACTGGAGCATGGCGATTATTGGGGGTGGGGGGAAGGGAAGGAAGGAAGTGAGAGAACTCACAGATATCGTTGGGCCACTTAATCTTGACAGGAAGCTTCTCGTATCCCTGGCCATAGGATTGGATAGCCTCGACAATGGCAATGGCGGCAATGTACTGGATGAAGACGATGGGCCGTGACATGGAGAGGTGGCCAGGGTGGTTAATGACGGTGGAGTGGATCAGAGCTCCTGGGGGAGCTATCCACACGTTTGTCCCGCGGCCTCGCCCGGCGACTTGGGTAGACGCTGCTAGGGTGAAGCCAGTCGGCAGGGTGGCTAGGAGCTTTGGGTTCCTACCTTGGTCAGTAATGATGGAAGAACGGAGATCTTTTGTGCCTGTGGCATCATACTTCTCAAGGAGCGTGTTTGTGCTCGTCACTACGTCGCCGTACAGCAGGTTGTTGCCCCAGCTCACGGCGCTGCGCTCCACGAGCTGGCATCTCCTGAGGCTCGAGTAGTACAACTGGTGGTCGAAACGCGGTGTCTGTTTGGTGGACGGCAATGCCGTCTCATGGGCCACAATCTTCTTGACGACTGCCTCGTAATTCAGGGGACTAATGTCTTGCTCTGGTCTTGTCTGCACGCCGTCCTGTGGTAGAGATTCTCGGATCTCATCCATGTCCCACTGGCTGTCCTGAGTCTGGATGAGGAACTTGTCGGCCTCGCCTCGGATGAGTTCCAGGCCGTTCTCCCTGTCCATGATGGACTCCCATGAGCAGAGCATCTCCGCGACCCCTGAATCGTCGATGGAGGAGAGGTGCAGGGGAGATAGAGAGGGAATCGTTTGGGTCGTCTCGTTTGGTTCGAGACCTAGCTTCCCGAGGCACGCCTTGAGGAAGGCGATGCGCGACTTGTCTGCCGCGGCAAGCTTGGCCATGAGGTCATCGTAGTGTGGGATATGAGGCTTTGGGCTCAGGTTGACGGCTGCGAATCTGTTCGCACCTGTTAGGAAAGGGGTTGTTCGGGCATTGAAAAAACAAAAAACCCCGAATACGGCTCGGATGGCAACTCACTCGGGATGGGGCCCTGTGAGGAGAGCCTTGCCGTTGCCCATTGTGCAGAGCACCACCGCGGCCTTGCCATCTCCCCCATCAACGTCGAGCTCGTCTTCAAAGGTGGCCAGCACCTCTACCTTGCTCGCGCCGAACGATTGGGCATCGACAAACACTCCGCCGCCGTTGAAGTACGAAGTTGTCTCTGCGGGCATGCCGTCGTCCTCGTTGCCGCCGCCGCCACCGCCGCCGAACGCATCCCTCTCCACCTTGAGGGTCACAGCCCGCGCACCTTTCTCACTCTGGTAGTCAAACCCGCCAAAGGCAGCACCCCGGCATGTCCCCGGGAAGAAGCCCAGCTCGCGGCTCCCAATGACCTCGAGCGGCGGGTTACCCACCTCAAACTCACACCGACGACTGCCGTAATAGCCACCGGCGCAGAAACCAAGGTACGCGCCCCCGCGGCGCACGTAGTCGCTGATGCGGCGGTTCCCCTCGCCGTTGAGGGCGCGGCAGTAGCCGAGGTCGGCGCCGCCGGGGAAGACGAGGAGGGCGCAGGTCGCGGCCCAGGGCTCCTTGAGGATGACGGTCTCGTTGATGGGGATGACGGCGTAGTTGGGGGAGAGGAGCTGGCGGAGGGAGAAGATGCAGTGCCGAACAGACTCGGAGGTTGCGCCGGTGCCTTGTCGTATGTGTGAGTATCGCACCCGTGGACATCTTTGTCGGGGGTATGGGTATATGGGGGTGTTGGTGAGGATTTATTACCTGTGTATACGAGGATGTTGAGCTTCCGGACGGCCATGATGATGCTGTCCGGTGGTGGCAATAAGTAAGGGAGGTATTGTGATTGATTGATTGCACCGTTGTTGAGTCATACCAGGTAGATAAGTGATGGAACGGGTGATGAGCTCGAATTTCCTTCTTACACCACCACCAACAGACATGCCCGCGGCATGGAAATTCTGGCTCCGCAAAACACACCCGGACGACGGACTCGACCACCCGCAACAAATTACCGACAGGTCACACGCGCACACAATGGGATCGCAAGCGTCGCGGCCAGATCAGGAGTCCTCCCCGGCACCGACAAGAGACGAGAATGAAATGGTAAAGACGACGACGGTGGCTGCCGTGGAGGAGGATGGTGATGACGAGCCGGATGAGTGGTGAGTCTTTTCGGTCCCTCAAGCGGCTCAACAATCCGAGCTCGCCAGCTGCAGGTCTACCTAGGTACACACCGCCGGGGTTCCAGCCGCTGACAGCCGAGCGTGCTCGTGGTACTAGGGATAAACGCATCTTTAGCACAGGCTGTGCCGGTGAGTCCTCCTTCCTGGTCTCATCCTGATATCTCCTCATCTAGCGTATACAAAGTCGTTACTGACTCGCCGCGCAGAGGAGAATGCAAAGATGACGGATTGCTACTTTGAGAAGAAAGACTGGAGGGCATGCGCAAAAGAGGTCCGTATTCGCAACCTACTAGTACTACTTTGTCTCCATTGACTCTCGAGGCGGATAATACTTACTGACTTTATACTTGACAGATGGAGCAGTTTAAGCAATGCTGGAAGCAGCACGGAAACGATGAACGCACCGAGAGCAAAGATGCATGATGTAGTTGTGCATTTGTACGCCTCATCATACTGTACCTTTATACAGAGTGTACACTAGGGTTGTTTTCCCAAGAATATTTACGCAAAGTCATAACTAAAAACAAATCCGGTACTCCTAAAATTCAACGTGAATCTGGCATCCATTGGTTTTGCACGAATTATACAGCACATTTACTGGTTAACTTCCATTCCAGGTTGTTGGTCAGGTAAGTAATACTTACCTAGTGCAACCAACTCAGCACATCCGGCCCTACAGTTTGCCCGTAGACGCGTCCAGTCGGGGACCCTGATTCTCTCGTTCGCGAAAAAAGTTCCACGTCGGGAGCAGCAGCTATTTCCCCCCGTCATCCACCCACCCACCCATCACCACAAATCACGGCAATTGCCCTCGACGCCCGCAATTCGCCATGTTTGCCCTCCGCAGGTTCGCCTACGCGGCGCCTGCTACCAGGAGGGTGATGGCCCACCGTCCGGCGGCATGGCAGCAGCCCGCGGCGCGCTTCTCGTCGACTGCTCCGGCCGCCGAGCAGGAGAAGCAGCAGTCCAGTGCGGCGGCGGAGACTCACCCGGCGGATGTGGAGCCCACGGACGCAGAGACTCCTTCCGTGGACGCGACGCCCTCGACCACATCTGACACTCCCGCTGCGACGCCGACCACAAACACTCCTGCACCAACCCAAGAGAAGTCCGGTACTCAACCTGCGTGGAAGACCGCTACTCGACCTACCTCGAAGCAAACCTTGTCGAAGCCTTCAAACCAGCCCAAGCCCAAGGCTGCCGCCGAAGCCACGCCGAAACCTCCTGCACAGAAACCCGGTGTCCACCCGCCCGCGCCCCCCAATGCGAAAGCGAAGGCCACACCACCGGTCGAGGAGGTGAAGGCAGCCGTTAACCCTGGAGTCTGGCACAACGGGCACTTCGATCCGCGAACCGACATCGACTGGACGACTAGCTACTACGGTGCCTCCGTCTCGCCGGTTAGCCCGGCCCAGTTCGCGGTCCTGACGCGCCCGATCCACCCCAACGACATCGAGGTCAAGCCCGATGGCGTCATCTACCTCCCCGAGATCAAGTACAGGAGAAGGCTGAACGAGGCGTTTGGGCCCATGGGCTGGAGTCTTATTCCCCGCGGCGAGCCCCAGGTGGGACCCCGTATGGTCACCCGCGAGTACACACTCCTTGTCGGCGGCCGGTAAGCTGCGAAACCCCCTCCACCCGCGACTCGCTTCTGCTCCTTTTCCCTTCCCACTATCTACACCCTGCGGGATATGGCCCATCCACTGACACGCGTGAATCTACAGGTTCGTCGCCCAGGCTCAGGGTGAGAACGCGTACTTTAGCGAGGAGCAGCTCCCCTCCGCCGTCGAGGGCTGCAAGTCCAACGCACTGATGCGCTGCTGCAAGGACCTGGGCATCAGCTCGGAGCTCTGGGACCCCAACTTCATCCGCGCATTCACAAAGTCCTCCATGACCGAGGTCTGGGTCGAGCACATGGTCACCAAGAAGAAGCGTGCCATGTGGTTCAAGAAGGGTCGCGTCGACATTTCATACCCCTGGAAATCGACAAAGGAAACATGATCGGCCACGACGACGACGACGGCGGCGGCGGCGGCGGCGGTGGTGGAAGGAGGAGTGGAGGGTGCTCTGTATGAATATACAATAGCGGCGCATTGTACGATATCTAGGAGAGCCTTTTCTGATCCTCTACTTTGTAAGATAGAGTCCTGGTAAGTACATGGGGTAGCGACACCGGGTGTCGTAGTAATACTCATATAACGTTGGTATATCGGCATCTATGAATACCACCATCTAGGGAAAGAGGCCGCGCCGAAAGATTACTCCCCAGTTCGCCAGGCGCCGCGGGGTGGGAGACAGAAACAGAAGGGACATTACGCAGAGTGGTACCGGATGCTCGAGTCCTTGCGGCCCCTCGACACGGCCAGTCTAATACATGACGCCAGACTCCTGGCAGAATTCGCGGTACTCCTAATCCGCGTCCGGCGCCCTCGTCCCCGGCACGTCGCCGCCGCCGCCCCAGTTCCAGGGCATCCAGCCACCACCACCACCACCACCACCATCTCCCGCCGCTGCCGGGGGTGCATTGCGCCGCCGGAGACTCCCATAGTCCTCGGTGTCGCTCTGTGCGTCAATCTTCTCAAAGTCCGCCTCGCTGCGATTCTTGCTCAGGCCGCTCCACATGCTGAGCCCGCTCGGGGGGCGCTGCGTCTCCTCGTGGTCGTCATCGCCGCCACCGTCCGTGTCCATGCGCTCGGCCGCGGTGTTCTGACCACGTTGGAGCTCCTGGGCCGCGTTGTTGAGGGCCGAGGTGAGGATGTTGAGGTTGTTGAGCTGTGCGGTGATGAAGGACATCTTCTCTCCCGAGGACTTTAGGTTTGAGGGGATGAGGTCTCGCGGTGCAGCCGTGTTGCCCGCCGCGCCCGTGACGGTTGACACGGCGCCCGCGAGCAGATTATAGAACTCGGTCCCGGCATTCGTGGGAGCCGACCACCGCGCGGCGGGGACGCTGAACCGTGAGAGGAGTGTCTGCGTGTACGTCTGAGCCTGGCCGCTCGCGGATGGTACGGGGGTGGGCGGCGGGGTCTCAGTGGGGGGCAGGCCGAGGATGTTGGTCTTGAGGTACTCGATGGCCTGCTTGAGGTAGGCGATCCCCGCGGCCTTGAGGCGGTCGTGGGCGCTGGCGATGAACTCGTCGATGTGGGCCTCGTTATGCTCGAGGAAGGGGTGGATGCGCTCCTCGTAGATGATGCGGGCGCCCTGGGTCTGGGGGAGGATGAGGTAGAGGAGGAAGAGGAGACGGATGTAGCCATAGAAGGGGACCCTGCAAGATATTAGAGTCCGTAGCTGGGATGCGCGCGACGATGAGGGACACACGTACCAGAAGAGGATAACGGACAGCCAGCTCTCAACAAGCATGCAGCAGCTGAAGACGACCCAGTACATGAGCCATGGCGTCAACTGGGCGGGATCAGAGGTCTTGAGGGCCTTGTAGGAAGCAAAGATGGGAAACAGGAATGACCCGATGGAGCTGTGAGAGTCTGGCAGTCAGCTACTGCTGGTAGTACTATTATCTTTTCACATGGCCGGGTTGCTCCTCTTCATTTCGGGGTCCACGAAGCGAATGCGCAGTGACGTGACGCATGGCGGGGCACTGCGGGACGCGCGGGGGGGGAAGGGATGGGGCGGGACAGTGGTGGTGGACTCACGATAAGATCATGGCGAAGAAGTCGAACATGTTTGCGAGCTTTCGGTGGGCGAGGCTCCCGCCAAGAGATAACAGGTAGATGTTGGTTCCAGCCCGCGGTAGGTTTTTGTAGGGAGATGAAGATGGTCAAGGTTGGCGAGGCATGGATGGGGACGGAGTTGTCGTTTGGGTTGGAGAAGATGGGTGTAAGCAGTCTACGAGTAGTACGTACTAATAATACTGCCGGGGCGGGGCAGGGAAGGCGGATCGTCGGGAGTTGGATCAGCAGGGCGTACGGCGTGCGCACCGGATGGGGACAGGACGCTGGCGGGTGGAGAGGCGGGGTGAGATGGCGTAAGGCAGGTTGTTATTATCTGTAACGAGAGCGAGCGAGCTGTACGATTGAGAGTTAACAGCTGGCGCGTGGTTGCGCTGCTGGCGGGAAGTCTAATGTTGACATCTACTAATAGTAGGGTAACCTTGATGATTAGGTATTACCCGTGCATCGCTCGCAGGACTTGGAGTAGGTAGGTGGATGAGTTACGAGGAGAAGACCGTAGCCCCGCCGCCGGGCGCAAGCTCCTCCGTGCGCCTCGAAATGTAAGGCTGCTGGATGAAACGGAAGTTGTAGGGGATTTTGAGCCGTCAACTGAGGTGCTGAAGCCTGGCTGTTGCCGGATCAGAGTACGTTGTGCGCTGGGGATTCCCGTACAGCTGATAGGCCTCGTGACACCCGCGTGATTCGTCCTGGTGAGTGTTACCTGCCTGGAGTGGTATACAGTGATAAGTGATACACAGAGGTGACAAAAGTTTGACCTCACTGCCCGGCGTAAAAGAGGTGACCAGTGGGGTCAACTTTTTGTTTCTTAACTGTATCCCTGTTGCCAGACACCCCCCGCCCTCTTTCCCCCCTGGTCTTCTTCCATTCCTCCGCCGTCCCCTTACATTCCTCAGTCATCCACATCCACAGCGCCACGAGGCAGACATGCGTGGCGTCATTGTACATCATCCATCGTATTTTCGTACTCTCATACTACATGATGTCTCCCCGATACGTGAACGCACCAAGGCATCCACGGCGCGGCGGCCTGTGCTCGCGTCTGGCCCCCTGCCCTCGACACCCCTCTAAAGAACAATCTGCCACCTTCTAGTGAGGCTTCTACGACGCCATCCCCTCCAGTCGGGCTCAGCTGGCGGCAGGCTTGTCCACGAGGCTACCAAAATGCCACGCCGGTATTCTGCCTGTCAGACTACCTAACCAGCCAGTTCAGTCGTCAGCAGCGAAGCGCCCGCGCTGCTTGGGGTCGAGCCCGCTCATCGGAGCCTCCCGTACTGATGGCCCTTGAAGAGCCCAGCCTTGGCCTTGCCGAGACTCGCGTCATCTCGTCGATTACAGTGGTAGGAGGCCGGCCATTGAGGCATACGAGCACAGACCTGGCGACCTGGTTAGCCGCCCGTCCGGCGCCAACCGAGGCCGTCCGCAAAGAGACCCGACTACATCTACGGGATCCGAATCTCGACTAACTCACGTTTTGAAGAGTCGCAACAGGCCGGCGGGTCCTGCCGGATGGACGGCCTGTCCGCTGTTGTGGAGCAAGCCTGCAAGGGATGTGGCCGGCAGTAGCTCGGAAGGCCCGCCGCGCCGGAGTCAAGCCTTACAATATGTACGCCGGGCTTGCCCGGCGCTACTCTCGTCTTGTGCTAGGCATAATGCTAGCTGTGGTCAGGTGGATGCACGAAACATCGGCAGCTGCCCCAGGTTCCAATGATTCTTCATTTGTGGTCCTGAGGTTGGGCCGCACAGACAATGGGATGGGATCCCGCGACGGGCTTCCGGAGCCTCTGCCCCCGAACTGCCGTTTACTCCGCGGCGTGCCGCTCCGAATATATTGCCCCGAACACACCCACCAGTAAAACAGCCCCTTCTAGGCCTTGGAGGTCTGGTTCGGGCGCACTCTACCATGTAGAGAGGGCCTTGGCGACTCAAAACTTGATCTAGGATTGCCCGGCCCATCGAGAAGTATCTCAGAGGATACAGCTCAAAGCAGATATTGTCGTCTTCCCGGGAGTCATGATTCGTTTCGTCAATATAGCAGGATCCGAGTATCGCCCCGCCATCTCTCGGCAATCGGCCCACTACATACGACGTTCGTCTGGGCATGGAGCTCTATAAGATGGCCGGGTTGACTCGGTCTCTCCGGGGAACCCAGACTCACCACCAGCAGGCAACTTCCTGGCATCAAACATCAAGCATTCTTGTAAATACTTACCAGCCAACATGAAGTCTCTCCATTTCTCCGCCCTTGCAGCTCTTGCTGCCAGGCAGGCCATGGGGCATGCCACCTTCCAGCAGCTCTGGGTCAACGGCGTCGACAAGATAGGTTCCAATTAGTACTAACCACAGAGAATATCTAAGCTGACTGTTTATCACGGAGCCGAGTGTGCTCGTGTTGTGCCGAGCAACAGCCCCGTCACGAACGTGGGCAGCAACGACATCCGCTGCAACGCCAACACCAGCCCTGCCTCCAGCAACTGCGCTGTTTCCGCCGGAGACGTCGTGACCGTCGAGATGCATCAGGTAAGTTGCCATTTACCTTTGTAACTTCCAGGAAACATATGGGAAGGCTGTCCGCTAACTCTCCTTAGCACAACGATAGGTCCTGCGCCAATGAAGCCATCGGCGGAGCCCACTACGGCCCCGTCATGGCATACCTCACCGCCGTCGACAACGCTGCCACCGCCGATGGCTCCACCGGGTGGTACAAGATCTTCGAAAACTCCTGGAAGAAGAACCCCTCCGGATGGGGCGGCGGCGACGACTTCTGGGGCAACAAGGACATGAACAACTGCTGCGGCCTCGTCGACATCAAGATCCCGGACGACACCCCTGCCGGCGACTACCTCCTCCGCGCCGAGACCATCGCCCTCCACACCGCCGGCGGCAGCGGCGGCGCCCAGTTCTACCTCACTTGCTACCAGCTCACCGTCGAGGGCAGCGGAAGTGCCAGGCCCCAGACCGTCTCCTTCCCTGGCGCCTACTCTGCCAGCGACCCGGGCATCCTCATCAACATCCACACTCAGTTGGATAACTATATTGCTCCTGGACCTTCGGTCGTCCAGGGTGGTACGGTTAAAGAGGCCGGTGGGGACTGCGCTGGCTGCGAGGCTACTTGCACGGCGGCAGCTTTCGCGGCTCCTACCGCTTGAGCGATGACTCGATGATCCGTGGAAGCCGTGGGGGAGGTGGAGGCATGCATAGTCACGACATTAGCGACAGCAAACTGAATTATATGAAGTTGATCCGAATGACTCGCTGTGTTTCCTGACCCCCAAGTTTCCTATCTCACGTAACGTATGGAGAGGATCGAGTGAGTAGGGCGTCGTCTTGTCGTCTTTCAGCTTGTTAATTACCCTCATGCTTTGTCCCTCCTGACTATCTCTTATATTTAGTGCCTAACCTTAAGGGTACGTGCACATATGCACCCATTATTATGGCCCTAGCCTTCCGATTGGGAACCAACAGCGAAGGAGGCCCTCCACAGAGCCTTCTCCAAACTCTCCCGCCTACCCTCCTCCGGCTTCTCGATAACCCTCCAGGCAATAACACCATCGGGCCGGACCAATGCGGCACCACTAGCCCCCAAGCCGAATAGCTTCGCAAACTGACCCTCTTCTACCTCCACCACGGTATCCCCGCCGATACACACAAACTGGAAGTTGGGAAAACCTGCCACCTTGGCTGCGTCTCTTGCCTCAACCTGCCATGACTCGTCTTTAGAAATCACAACCCAGGACTTTCCAAAGAAGTCCAGCGTCGAGCATGGCTCATCCGTGCCTCTCCGTCGGAGAACCAGGTGCGGCGCCCTGATACCCGGTCGACCCTTCCAGACCTCTGGCTTCTGCGCCAGCGGCAAGCCGTTGCCGTTGCTATCTTCGTCGTCCTCCGCACCGAGGACGATTCCCTCCGAACGATAGATCTGCCCAAACTCCATCGCCACATCATCAAGAATCTCGACATCCTTACCCGGCCACTCCCTATCCAGCACAGCACGCCGGTGGTCATCACGAGCAAAAATCTGGTCGTGCCGGACCTGCGCGACAGGCCTCCTCTCCGCATCATACGTATCAAGCAGCTCCCGCCGGGAGTGGCCACCGACCACGGAGGCGAGCTTCCACGCCAGGTTGTGCGCATCTGCGATGCCCGTGTTGGCGCCGTAGCCACCGCGGTTGGGGGGCAGTGTGTGCGCCGCGTCCCCGGCGAGGAAGATGCGTCCGGAGGAGAAGCTGTCGGCGATGTGTCCGCCAATGTCCCACTCTCCCGTGGCGAGAAGGGTGATGTCTTCGTCGTGGAGGGACGGCAGGCCGGTTGCTTTGCGCACTTTGTCTCGCTGGGAGGTCTCGTCCACGACTGTGGATGTGTCGTCCTTGATGTCCCAGGCTAGCATCCACCGGCCGTCGCCGTACGTAGTGAGGAAGCCGCCAAACCCATCGTCGCGACCCTCGATAGAGAACTGCTTATACCCATGCTCGAGATACTTCTCTATAGGAGGGCATCGGAACAGTATGCTGCGGAGCGTGCGGACGTGCCCAACGCCTTGGCGTTCGATGCCGAGTTTCTCCCTGATCGGGCTCCGGCCGCCGTCGCAGGCTACCAAGTACTTGGCCCGGACCTGTATTTGCCGGCCGGTGTTGCTGTTGACGGCGGTGGCGCTGACGCCGGAGTCATCTTGGTCCCAGCCAGTGACGCCGTAGCCGAGCATGAGCTTTGCGCCGAGCTCGGTGGCCCGGGATCTTAGGATAGGCTCGATGACGTCCTGGGCGACTGCAATCCCATCCACGGGGGAGTACGCCCGGAAGTCTACAGGTGAAGCCTTGGGCTTCCCGTCTCCAGGCTTCGTCCAGTGCTGCTCCCCGTGCCACTTTCCGGCGAGACTCTCAACAGCGATGCGCCTCGGGGGTCCATTCTTCCACGAGATACCCTCGAGCGCCGACTCAACGCCCGCGGACCGGAGCAGCTCGATGGTCCGGCTGGTGTAGCCGATGGCACGAGGGTGCGCGGAGCTGCCAGGGTGGCGCTCGAGGAGGATGACGGGGACGTCCCAGTGCGATAGGAAGAGGGCGGCGGAGAGGCCGACCAGGCTTCCGCCCACGACGATGACGGCAGTGTCCACTGTTTCGTCCATGGAGGTTTAGATTGTTGTTTAATGTTGAGACGAGGATAGCCAATGTTGAGTCGATGATATGTAGATTCGTGTTGGCGGAGAGTGAAAAGGTCGTCCGACGGAGGGAGCATTCTGACCTTTTTAAACATTGGCGCTCAGCTTCTTCGCATCTCCCAGATTCCCGAGCATCCTATTGATTGTCCGGCGTTCGGGCCCCGGTTGAGGCTCTGGGTGACCCGAAGCCCGTAGGGCTGTAGGGCGGAATGTCCGAACCTCCGGGGGTTCGGCGCCGGTGGGGCTAATCTCGGTCCCGAAATTGTCGGGAGGTGCAATCGCCGGGTGCCGGAAGCGCCACGATTCGCCGGCGCCCGACCACCTATGAAATCCGAGATGCTTGTTTTTGTTCTTGAGTCTTTTTTTTTCGGTGGCGGCTCTAAGCGACTTTGAAGCGGAAAAAAATATTGGGTATGCGTCGAGGGTGCCAGTGTGCTTGATAGGTGTGGCACTAGAAATGCCATGGTTTCGGCCGCGCAAGTCCGAGTTTTGTCCTCGTCGAGATATTATTCTTATTGTTTTTCTCTTTTTTTTCTTCTTTTTGTGTTCTTATCCCTTTAGCACATCTCCACTGTTCGAAGCATTGCTCACGGTGAGTACACACTACCGCGATATGAAATGCATGCGTGTAGCGGAGGGTCCCTCTCGCAGTTGGAGATCTCGAGAATGTTTCTTCCTTTGAGCCTTAAATTATTTTTAAAGAAGGCGAAAGTTTACCGTCGCGAATCAGACTTTAGATCCAATTAATACCGACTTAGCCCAGCAGTAATGTCACACATGGAAATGGGACGTTTGATAGTGATTACCGATGCCTTCCCAGCATTGCCGATTCCACAAGCCGGGCATTTCCCCATTTCTCCAAGTGAGGGGAATGCCTGTTGATTGATGGCCGTATGAAGCGGGTTGATTGGTCCGGGAAGAGACGTTCCAAGATCGTGGAGCAAGGCCGCCCTCATCGTGGAAAGGTGGAGACGCGCGGAGGTCCATGGACGGTGGACAATGGACACCCTCATCGCGCCGCCGGGGCGGAGGGGGGCGAGTTGGGGAATCCCGCCCGCTGCTTTATATAAAAGCCATTTGGGGGAATTCCAGCACGGATCCTCCCTTTCTCGAACCTCATAAATCCCCCCGACGACATTAATCCCAGCAACACAGACCCCAATGAAGCTCCCTTTCCACGCTGACCAAATTGGGTCCCTCATCCGACCCGCCGCGCTCGCCGGGACGCAGGCAAAAGCCGACAAGGGCGAGGCCACGGCAGATGAGCTCCTCGAGGTGCAGCGCTGGACAATCGGGGACATTGTCCAGAAGCAGCAGGCGCACGGCGTCCGCGCCCTGACCTCGGGCGAGTTCGACCGCAAGTACTACTTCTCGGGCTTCTTCGAGAAGCTTGGCGGCTTCCGCGAAGTCAGCCCCGTTCCGTGGGACCTGACGCGGCTGTCGGCACCGCCCATCGCCGCGCTAAAGAAGGCGGGGAGGCAGTACATGATGGCGGCCGTGTGCGAGGGTAAGATCCGCTACGAGACGAGCCCTTACCTCGACAACTGGCGGCTGCTCCGGGATGCTGTCCCCAAGGACCAGTGGGCCGAGTGCAAGTTCACCATGCCGCCGCCGTGCTACTTCCACCTGCGCCTCGCCCCGGGCAAGTGCTACAGCCGCGACGTCTACGCCGACGACGATGCTTTCTTCGCCGACCTGGCTGCGGCGTACCGGAAGGAGCTCCGGACGCTGTATGATGAGGGGCTGCGCAATGTGCAGATCGACGATCCCACGCTGGCGTACTTTTGCTCTGACGACATGCTCCAGGGGCTCCGCGAGGACGGCGTGGACCCGGATCAGCTGTTTGAGACGTACCTCAAGGCGCACAACGACTGCATCGCCAACCGCCCGGCGGACATGCACGTAGGCCTCCACGTCTGCAGAGGTACTTGCCTTTTGACAATAACCCCCCGCCCTCTATCTCCCCCTCTCTCCCCCCCCCCTCGTCTTGTGTCTCATGCTCATTTTGCCCAGGAAACTTTTCCAAGTCGATGCACTTTAGCGAAGGTTCGTACGAGAAGATTGCAGAGCGCTTCTTCACGACGCTCGACTACGACACCTTCTTCCTCGAGTACGACAGCCCCCGCGCCGGCGGGTTCGAGCCCCTGCGCTTCCTGCCGCGGGGTAAGAACGTCGTCCTCGGCGTGGTCACCACCAAGGATCCCGCGCTCGAGGATGCGGAGGACATGAAGGCCAAGGTGCGGGAGGCGGCGCGCATCATCGCCGCGGGGCAGGACCGCAGCGTGGAGGAGGCCATGGGCAGCATTGGTGTCAGCCCGCAGTGTGGGTTTGCCAGTGTTTCTGTGGGAGCGGACGGCATGGATGAGGACAAGATGTTTGACAAGCTGAAGTTGGTCAAGGATGTGGCCAAGGAGCTGTGGCCGGGTGAGGCTTGAAGGTAGTGACTTTGTGCTAAGATACTAGTACTTATGCAACGCCTAATAGATGCTATTTTATGCATCAATGATACGAACAATGGTTCAAGTTGTAGATAGCCTTGATTTTCCTATTAAAAAAAAAAGAGAGGGCCCGTGGTGCAGCTATTGTCCGATCTATCTAACCCCTCCAGGCAAGCGCTGGAGCTCTTATCTTGCAGTGGAGCTCTTATCTTGCAGTGGAGCTCTTATCTTGCAGGGGGGCTGAACACCACTGACAGACAGTATGACACCAGAGACCAACCCCGCTCACAAATCGCGGCACGGCGGGAATCGCGGCAGTCTGAACCATCCCTCCTTCAACACCACAACCAACCCCGTCACCTCCACATCCCGTCATTCACGAAAGCAGACATGTCTCTCCCTGACCCGTTCAACTCCGCCGCGTACGAGTACCCGTGGCCCCTCGCAGGCTTCGAGGACGCTCCGCCCCTCCCGGAGGAGAAGAATGACGACGGCAAGAGCTACAAGAATCCCGAGAGGGAGGGCGGCGGTCTGAGCAAGGCCTACGACGAGTTTCCCGACCCGCTCCGGAGGGACAGGCGGGGCGGATTGTGAGTCTCTAATACGCGCGTGGTCTTTGTTTGGTGTGCGCCTGGATGCCAGCCACCTGGATGCCCCAGCCACCGCCCAGGGCTACAGCTTGTCGGGCCACCAGGCTTGCAATTTGGTGTGAACTGACGAGCCCGCGCAGCGACGTCCACATCTATTACTTCCAGCAGAATGAGGAGCAGGCCAAGTACGCCCGAGCCCTATGGGAGAGGATCCGCCGGGAATGTAAGTAGGCGCAATGTCCAGTGCTAGCTCAAGCAACAAAGTCTTGGGACATGCAGCGCTCATACTTGGCAGTCCCCGAGTTGAGAGTCTACCGCTTCTGGGACAGGCCCATCGGCCCTCACCCCGTGGCCATGTTCGAGGTCAACGTCTTCACTCCGGCTCAGTTTGGGGCCTTCATCCCCTGGCTGGCCATCTGGAGGGGTCCCCTGTCGGCGCTGGTGCACCCCAACACCGAGCCGGAGCCCGGGGTGGATGAGGTTTCCAGCGAGCTGAGGGACCATACCCAGCGGGCCATTTGGCTCGGGGAGAAGATACCTCTAGACCTGGAGATCTTTCAGAGAGCTATTGTCGCGAAGAGGGCCGAGGACAAGGCTACTTGAGATGTTGGGTCGGTTTCGAAGACTGGCGATGTCTCGTGTACTTGGCAAACCCTCCCATGCTTTTGTATGAATGCTTTACGGCTTATTATTACCACTGATCATGAGAATGTACCGTTAATCATATGTACCGTTAATCATATACCGAGATTAAAACCGCCAGGTCCAGATCAGGAGCGGGGATCAGGAACGGGGATCAGGAAATCCCTTCCCTTAGTCTCAGGGTCTACATGATCCCTGGTGTGTTGTTCGCTCATCATCTCCAGTCTCGTCATCTCCTGGATGTGACGAGACACAGGTTACATGCCGGCCACATCTCCCGGGACCCCTCATTCTGCACGAAACAGGCGGGGGCATGCTAGGATCTGCATGATGGGACTCTGGACCAGTGTTCAGCCTTTGGAGGAGGCACCTGCAGGCCCACTCGGGGCGGCCAATATTGCCGTCGTACCACCCAAGTCAACCAGTTCGTGTAAGTCGCGTCATCCGGCCGAGAGATGGTGTCAATGGCAGCCGGGCGGTCAATGCCTTACACCGGTCTTGGATATTCATCGCAAGCAACTTCCGCATTTTCTTTCTTTCGATCGTCTTGCGCGCAATTCCGTTACTGTCAAGTTCTCGTTGTGCAATCGCTTGCTTGTCGAGGGTCATGGACCACCAACACCCGTTCGTACACACCCACGTCCATCATCACTACTACAGTCTCACGCAACTAAGTTAACACTGGAACCCCCAATCGCAGATATCTCTCGGGAAACTTTGCCCCCGTCCAGTCGTCGCTGCCACTGACAGCCTGCCCCGCCGAGGGCAAGATCCCATCCGATCTCGCCGGCGGCCAGTACATCCGCAACGGCGCCAACCCCGTCACCCCAAACGAGCACCTCGACCGCGACACCCACTGGCTCGACGGCGATGGCATGCTCTCCGGTGTCTACTTCCGCCGTGCGGGCGACAAGGGCACGGAGATTGAGCCCCAGTTCGTCAACCGGTACCTCCAGACCGACGTCTACCGCTACGCGAGGCACAGTCGGTTCCTCACGAGACCGGTACTCCCCAGTCTCACGACCACCCTCCTCCTCGGCGGCGGGCCAGTCGTGCGTCTAGTCCGCGTGCTCCGCGCCGTCCTGCGCACACTCATCCTCGCCGTCGTCTCGCGCCTCCCGGGGAGGCCCTCCATCAGGAAGATGAGTGTCGCCAACACCAGCGTCGTCTACCACGACGGACGCGCACTAGCGACCGGCGGGGCCGGGCCGCCGCTGCGCTTCCTCCTCCCGGGGCTCGAGACGGTAGGCTGGTTCAACGGTCGGAGGGCGCAGAATGAACCCCGCGGCGATGGGAGGAGCGGCTTCAGAGGCGACGGGCCCCTCGCCGTGCTGAGGGGGTGGACGACGACGCATCCACGAGTCGACCCCGTCACCAGGGAACTCATCGTCTTGCGCTCGACAGCCTGCAAGCCTTACGTGCGGTACTCGATCGTCAAGCCCTCCAAGCAGACTGAGCCCGGGTCGTCCATCTTCGACGAGCCTGTCCCGGGCGTCACGACCCCGAAGATGGTGCACGATTTCGGTGTGTCCTCCCATCACACCGTCATCATGGACCTTCCCCTGGAGCTTAATCCCAAGAACCTACTGAAGGGTACCGCTGCAGTTCGCTACGATTTGACGAGCAGGTCTCGCTTCGGCGTCTTCCCTCGCTACGCACCCTACGGGATCCGGTGGTTCGAGACGAGTCCATGCGTCATCTTCCGCACGGCAAACTGCTGGGACACCATCTCATCGGCCACAAAGGAAAGACCGGCGGAGACACTCGTCAACATGCTGGTCTGCAGACGAACCTCCGCCACAGCCGTCTACAACACCGGCAACATTACAGCCCCCTGGCGCGGACCCGTTCCCCCAGAGTACGCCGAGGAGGAGCAGTGTAGACTGTACTATTACAGCTTCCCGATCACCGACGCCAGCCACACGGAGCGGCACATCCGCCACCAGTGGGCGCTCTCGGCCATCCCCTTTGATTTCCCCATTATCCCGGCGGACAAGTCCATGTCCGAGTGCCGATACGTGTACGGATGCAGTAGCTCGCATTCCTCCACGCCTGCGCCGGGCAGCGCCGCAAAGATGGACTACCTCGTCAAGATGGACGCCAAGAGCCTCGTTGCCTGCGGCATCGCTGACCCCCCACCCGCGGTCACTGGGTGCGTGGACACGCGGACTCTGGAGCAGGTCTGGGCGGAGAGCAGCAATGGCGACGACGACGACGACGACGACCCGATAAAGCTTTTCCGGATGCCGCGCGGGTGGTATGCACAGGAGCCGATGTTCGTTGCGCGGGCGGACACCGAGAGCGAGGACGACGGGTGGCTGCTGACATACGTATTTGACGAGTCGACGGGGCTGGACGAGGAGTGGGAGTGTCGCGAGGGTGCGAAGGGCGAGCTGTGGATCATCGACGCGAGGAACATGAGGGATGTCGCGGCTAGGGTCAAGCTGCCGCAGAGGGTGCCTTATGGGTTGCACGGGAGCTGGTTCAGTGAGGGGGAGATTTTGGCACAGCGGCCGCACGGGTCTGTTCGTGATGCCGGCGCGGTGGTTAGCAAGAGGACCGTGTGGAAGTGGGAGGGTATTCTGGGAGGTTTGGGAAGCGTGGTTGAGCGTCTGGTTGGTTGAGTTGGTTTACCGCTGGGGATAACCCCAGGTAGTTTGGGCGTTGGTTTGTGATGCTCAAGGCACATTACTCCTTTACTTTGCTTTCTCCGTCATATCTTATGGGATATATTACATCGTCGTTGCGTATTCACGTGTAATATTGAGTGCCAAAGCTCCCTTGCGTTCGAGAGTACGTACTGACAGAGGTCATGCCAAACCCGGGAATGTCTCGCCCATCATTCCAGATCGGAGTCAAAACACCACGTCTCGTCGCGCGAAACATTCCGCGGAACCCTCCGTATCTCGATCCCATGGCCAGCGTCGGGAAAGATGGACTGCCGGAACTGGCGGCAAGGCCGGAGCTCAGTCAGGTTGAAGCGAGGCCCGGGCAAGTATCATCAAATCTGATGCTCTTCGTGTAAGTGGCATGGGGGGTGAGTGAGAAGACGCAGCATGGCGGAAACTCATCAAGATAATTTGCAGCAAGAATATCGCGAGCTTAACGAGGATAGCATGGTAGCAATTCTCTTCTTAAAAAGTAGTTTGGGGCTATCAGTCTAGAGCCAATCGTTGATGCTTCTTCTCCTGTGCCATACTGGAGGAGCGTCACTCCCACTACCGAGTAAAGAGTATCATCAAGGTTGCATCCATGTTCCCTCAACACTGGCATATCATACTTTACCTACAAAACTACAGCGTAGCATGTCAATAACATCAGTAAGATGACATTTATCAAAAGAGTAATTCACAGCTTCGTATCACATCACGCATCTTCCTCATGTAAAAAGATGCACGAGGTAAGGCACATCAAGGTAGCTCAAGTTGTTGAGGTATAGGGTAGGAATCTGGTCAACGCTGGATGTGCCCGCCCTTCAACGTCGACACACACCTCCCTCATCTCACAGCCCCCAACAACCACATCCCAGCCCACAAGACATTGGACCAGCAGCGCCCCTCCCCGGCCCGGATTGTTTCTTTGCCGACCGTGACAGACACGATTCATTATTTACCGGCGGCATTCGATATTGGTATCTCAATGTCAGCCAGGACTCCGCGCGTGGTGGACATCATTCCCACGACGACGACTCGTGCCGCCAGATTGTTGGTCTCCGGCCGTCGAACCATGGATGGTCGAGCCACCTGGAACAGTCCATCGTGTACACATGTCTCACTCCCAGTTGCCGCAAAGACGTCCGGGTGCTGCTCCCCCGGCGAAAGGACCGACAGGAACGGGCGTGCTGGTAGGTCACGTCGCGATGATGGCCGATGTGACGGTCTCGACATCGCCTGATGGGCTCCATGAGCCGTTCGTATTGCGGTCGACCTCGAGGGCCCCCGCGGGTGCACGCTCGAGCTTTCTCGGCTGGGCCAAAACCAAGAATTGATCGCACGAAAGAACCATTGGAAACATCATACTATCCTCCCTCGGTTGATTGTCTTGACCTCTATGGGATCATTGGGAGGCGGACCACAGATCCTGGTGCGGAGCGGAGGCTAACAGCCAGGTCTTGGAATTCACAGAGATTGAACCTGACACCATATACGCGAGGATCCGATTTTCTCTCCCCAGCCATCATCCACAGAGGCGCTCTCACATGTACCTGAGCTTGCTGAAGCGTGGGACGATGGACTGAGACACCCAGTGCCCACACATGAGACGCGAAGCATTCTTCGCATCGCGAGCAACGGCCGACACTCCCCAGATTATGGCCAACGCCCACATTCGTCGAGCGCATTTCCACTGGCCCATTGGGTCGGAAAGAAAAACAATGCGGTGATCGTCTGTCGCGTCTTCCATCAACCTATGGAGGTTCCCGAGGGTATAAATCATGAGCTCCTTCACCAGTCACCACTCCTTTTCTTCTTCTCCTCGTCAGTACTAACCCGCAGCAGGACAATCCCTCCCCCAAAGCCTCGATACACTCTTTTTTCAGGCTCCGAGAGCTTCGCCGGTCCTTACCCTCGCGCACCCTCCCAAGTCACTCATTCGATCGCTTCTAGATAGAAAGAACCTTGCAAGATGCATTTCACTGCCCTTCTCGCCCTGGCCCTGGGCAACCTGGCCCTCGCCCAGAACTCAACCACCGCCACCACCCCCAGCGACTCTGCTCCCCCGCCCACCGGCACCAGCACCAGCAGCAGCCCCACGGACACCAGCTCCCCCGGCCCCAACCCCTTCCCTCGCCAGATCGGCGACTTCCAGTTCTACGGCTGCGTCTCGTCCACGGCGGGGTTCCCTACCTTCACCAAGACGGCCTCCAGCAAGGACATGAACCTGAATATCTGCGCCGCCAGCTGCCCCTCGCGCTTTTTCGGTGTCTTCGACACGTGGGTTAACCCCTGAATCCCGTCCCTCTCCCACCCAAAAGCCGGATGTGGCCGCTGACATGATCAACCAAAAATAGTGACTGCTACTGTGGCGAGGAGATTGACGAGTCCAACACGAAGCGCGTCGATAATGACCAGTGCTCTATTCCCTGCCCGGGCAAGGCGGAACAGAGCTGCGGCGGCAGTGCTGGCAACATGCGCCTGGCCCGCCGCCAGGACATCTCCAATTCCATCCTCCTCACAGTCTACATCCGCGTCGCCGACGGAGACCAGCCCGCCACCAGCACTGTGACCAACGTCGTGACCAGCACCATCACCTCGTGCCCGCCCGAGACTACGGACTGCCCCATCGGCCAGGTCACCGTCAGCACCCTCACCACGACCATCTGCCCCCCGGAGCCGACCCCGGACCACACAAAGGTCATCATCTGCTACGGCGACTGGTGCGCGTCCCCCAACCCCTGCCACGACGACCACTGCACCAAGCATCGCGTCGTCTGCCACGACGGCGAGCACTGCCACCCCGAGGAGGTCCACCACGACGACCACGACGACCACTGGAACAAGGTCACCATCTGCCACGGGGACGACTGCCACTACCCCGTCTGCCACGGCGACGAGTGCCAGAAGAAGATCGTCTGCTACGGCGACAAGTGCCTCATCGAGAAGTGCTACGGCGACGAGTGCCACGCCAACCTTGTCTGCCATGGTGACGAGTGCGCCCACGAGCCTTGCCACGGAGACGAGTGCTACCAGAAGGTCGTCTGCGAGGGTGAGGAGTGCCACCCCGTGCCGCCCTGCGAGGGCCCCGAATGTCCCGCTCCCGGCCCTGCTCCCGTTCCCGTCCCCGTTCCTCACCCTACCGGTGGCATCATCCCTCCCCCCGCCCCCCCAGGACCCCCCGTTGCTGGCGCCGGCCACATTGTGCCCGCCCTCGGCATCGGTGCCATGGCCGGTCTTGTCTTTTTCCTGTAAGCCAGGTCATCGATGGCGGAGTCCTTGAAGAGGATATGATGTGGAATGGAGGTGCTCAGAGTTTCTTCCATATGTATGTCCATGTGGTTGTTCTCTCCCTTTTTCATTTGTTCGGGACAATGGGTTGGGTGTACACAGGAATGGGGCGGAGACAAACCCCCTTGTCAGCAAGGGTAGTCTACTTTGGTCTTCTGGGTGAAGGACTACTGGCCCCAGGGCATTAATCTGATTTATCTTTATTCAAATTGTGGTTGCGCGCCTCTGATCGTTTCTTCAGTGGTGGAGAGCGCATTTGCACTCAAAGTAATAAGTTGTGTCACCGACTCCCGAGCCGGGACCCGGGAACTCACGTTACAGCTGGAAACACGCAGGGGCCTGGATGCAGGCAAACGCCTTCTAGCCACACATGGATGACCGCGTTGAGGACACCCTCCCTGGTTCGGCAGTTGGGTAGATCCTGTGACCCAAGCGGATGGGACCGAAAGCTCACCCTGGCAGCGGGTTCACTAATCCGAGGGGGGGTGGGAATCAGGAAGAGGATGCAACGGCCTCCATTCGCAATTTGCAGTGGTAATAATGATGCCATAGTGACAAGAAGGAAACGCCCGAAATGCAATCATAGCCCAGTCTAGAACAGGGGCTTGAGCTGCCAGCAGGTGTGGAATGTAGAGTCGACTCTTTCCTGCGGGCGGGGATATATTCTGGTGACGCGGAGGAGGATGAGCTACGTAGAGACGTTTGGGCGTGAGTGCACCTTGCATCAACATGCGGTCCAAACCGGACTGCAACGCAAACAAGCGCAAAGGACATGCAAGAGCAGATGCAACCCATCAGGAGGGGGGACTCATACTCCAGAAAGGGCCGAAGTGCAGATGTTACTTTCTCAACGTAGCGAACGTAGCGAATTGCAGCACCTCAACGGCCTGCACTTCTGGGAGGGGGTCGCAGGGCAGGGAGGACGTTTTCCCAGCGTCTCTAGGGCTTTCCCGCGGGATCTCCCCGCTGCGGAAGTGGACGCTGAGAGGCACGACGGTCAGGACCAGTGGAGGGAGGGGACAGAAGAGGACAAAATGCATACGGAAAAAAGAAAGGCAGCAAAAATAAAGAATGCACAGCTCGCTGCAAGACGCTAGGCTACTCCGAGCATGACCACGCTTGCAGTCTCCAGCCTTGGCCTCGCTAATCTGCACCCTGTGAGTAATATACGTAGGTAATGTCGATGAGAGACGAAGGGGGAGACAAGGATTATAGAGAAGGGACACTGCTTGAATACCTGCATTTGTGTTAGAGATGCAGATAACCCTTGAGGCCTGTCTGGGAAAAGGCGGGCTTCAGGCCTTTGCTGGGTGAGAGCACTCAGAAATGAGACAACCGTGAGAGGCCGTCCCAAGGTCCTGTCGGTAGATGGGGCTCCTGGCCCAAGCACTCGGGTCGTGGCCCTGGCGACTTGAAACTTGTGCTGAGCTGACCGGTACCGAAGGGCTGGCTCGGAGGGCCGGACCGTGCCCGATGGACATGTCCGATCAAGCACGGAGTAACAGTTCGCCCAGGGGCCCTCGAAATTGCCTGGAGCCCCTGAATCCTCGTACCAAGGACCGGGGACACATGATAGGAGCTTCGGCTGTGCTTGCCCCGTTTGCGAAACACCGTGGTCTGGTCTTCCGGCTAATTATAATCTCGCCCGTCCTAGAAGTGACTTGGAGCGGGGGCCCTCATCTGTAAGTCGCAGCCTGCCGTCGGACCCCATTCCGTGTGCCAATAGCGTCGGCAGGAGGGGGCTCAACCTGCATGATATTGATGAGCTGCACCTGTTGCGATACGTACCGCGCATGCTGTTTGTCCACGTACGTAGCGTTCCACACGGTCGGCTCACGCTCAGGTTAACACCGTGCAACCCGCGCCAGCAGGTTGGGTCTGGCGCACGGGATCATCGCGATGGAGCCCAGCTAGCGAGTGGGCCCGTTGACGGGAGCCGTGACCTTTACTCGTTACGAATCACGCTGCTGCATGTGAGTGTTGTCTAAAATCCTCGAGTTGGGGCCGGCCGACGCTGTACAGTGGGTGGTGAGACATTTTTACCGACAGAGCGGCTCGCACACGGCAAGCAAATTGTCGGAGTTACCCTCTGGAGTCTGGACGTCATCCTGTATCCCGCCTCTTGAAGCGTTTCAGAGCTGGTCTTGACTCCCAGCGAGTCAAACCGTGGACAATCAAAACGTGAACAGTGCTGCGTACGAGTCGAGTCCGTACAAGTCCCGTCCTCCATAGGCGCGCTAGTCGGAAGTATAGTGGCGGGGAAGTTGACTTGTCCCCGCCGCCAAGGCCTCCTGTCCCGAAAGTTAACGGAACCCAGCGACGGAAGCGCCAAACTTCCCAGCGGCCTGGGCCCTCCTGGAGGTGAGGTGGGGTCCCGGATGGCTGATGCATCTGGCCTACTCGGTGACACGGCCGTGGCCCGTGGGGATGGCCAAAGTGGTGTGTACATTATACGGGCAGAAGGCAGTCGGGACCGCCATTTCGAATCAAGATTCTGCAGGCTACCGAGTGTCATCTTCAGTCCACAACGACACGGGTCAGGATGTCGGCCCACCGATGATGCAGTTTGTCTGCATACCTAGCCATACTCGTACGGGGAAGGGCGAGTTGCTGCATCAGGTGGGTGGCCGGCCGGCCAGCTTGGAACGGACGGTGGCTTTTGCGCGGGTCGCTTGACTCTTGAGAGGTGTCCCGGAATCCGAATCCTTGGCCTCCCCCCTATGTATGCATGTAAAAACTCCGCACCTTCCCGCGGCCATCGAAGCGCCGTCGAGCCCTAGTGGTGGGCCCTCCAAGGTCGGACCGAGTTGTGGCGAATGATAATAGGAAATGATGAGTTCATTTCTCTTTCGGACGTCCTAGTCGTGGTGATTTGGTACGATGGTCGTCGCAAGGGACAAGAGGGAAAGACGAGCCTGGCGGGAGCGTTCCAGATTCCAAGTTCCAAGTTGCAAGTGAGAGAGGTGAGAGCGACCTCCGCACCACACCTGCATTTTTAGTGTGTATCGCCCCACTTTCAATGTACGGATACCCGTAGACTATACAGACTACTGTAGCAGCAGTTGCAGTGGTGCATCCGGGCTCCAACACAGCGGTACAGAGGAAGTCCGCATCAACGCACCTGCCAACAAATACTATCAATTAGTAACCAGACGTACTTACCTACTTACGTATGGTGCCGATGGATTTCGATTTCGAAGAAGGAGCAAAGGACTGTACTATCCCCGTGCCTGCACTTTATTATTACATATTAGAACGTAGTAATGATTTACTTCGAAGGCCAGGTGACCAACCCCAGATCCCAGTAAAAATATCGTTGGACTCCTCGGATCCCTCCCCGGACAAGCCATTTTACCCTCCCATCTCTTCCTAGTTCCCACGGATTCTATGCCAGGTCCTATCAGGTCCAGCACCGCATCGCGCGACGGAAACTCGCCCCCATCGAACTAGCAAACCAGCCATTGCCCGTGGGAGCACTTGCATGCGAGGACCTACCTCACCTGGTATCTGCCATCTGTCAAGGGCCACGGCACCGGGGCGCCGCAGCGACAGCTAAAGCTAGCCGTTTGGGAGATAGCACGGATAGTGGGCATCCTAAACCAACTTGAACCCACCCTGCCGGAAACTGCAAGGCACCATTGGGCCAGGCAATATTAAGGGTGGTCCAGCTCTGCAGTGCTGCACCGACGACGTGGTCCAAACTCCAGAGCCCAGCACCTCCGGCCCCGAGGCGGTGGCCACTCCTGCGGGTACGTCCGGCTCTCCATCGTCCCACAGCCACAGGACATCTGCTGGATTTTGATTCATGGCCAGCTTAGTATAGATATTCCCGGCACCTATGCATCTGGCCACTCCGCTCTGCTAGTCCTGTGTCCACGAGTACTCGTAATATGGACTCGCCGCCCGGACCTGAGTCCTGACCCCCTCCCCACCGGCCGTCTCCGCTCCCGCTTCCTTCTTCTCCCGGCGATCCCACGCCCGAGTCTCTGACCAACAACATCCCACAGAGTATTTAGGGGCCACGGCACGATTAAGAAAAAGCTGCCATGGAGGCCGATCACGATACTCGCGCTGGCCGCGCAGGCCCTCCCTCACCACCCTCAACCAGCAGCAGCTCCGCTATCATCGTGGGCTCCTCAAGCGACGCTGCCGTGATCCAGAGTATCGAAAAAGGAGAGTTTGGCTCGGCCAACGACGACGACGACACCCGCAGTCTCACGGAAAGCATCCGCCAGCACATTGTCGACGGTGGCCTGCGGTACCATGCCTACCACGCTGGAAAGTACTGCTTTCCCAACGATGAGACGGAGCAGTACCGCGACGACCTGAAGCACAACCTCACAATCTACCTGTGCGATGGAGAATTTTTCTTTTCTCCCGTGCATGGAAAGCTTGAGCAAGGTGCTGACGTTCTTGATCTCGGTAAGTGGTACTCTCGGCGGCAATTGGCCCCGGCACATTAGTACTGACGGCGATTCCCTACTGCTCAGGTACCGGCACCGGAAAATGGTGCATCGATTGTATGTCATTTTCTCACCTGTCCTTTGTTTCCCCCCCCNCCCCCCCCCCGCTCTCCTCCCACATATGAGATACCTGAGCTGACAGGTGCCCCAGTGGCTGACATGTATCCCAATTCGACGTTTCAGGGAATGGACCTGTCTCCCATACAGCCTGACTGGATACCTGAAAACGTCTCATTTGTGGTCGACGACATTGAGCATGACGCTGGCTGGACATATCCTGACAACGCATTTGACTTTATCCACATTCGACACACTCTCCATTCCATACGGGATCGCCCAGAAGTATGGGAAAGGATATTCAAGTTTGTCTACCTGACCAAATTGATTGGCCCCTGCGGCTGCCCCAAGTTGCTGACAAAACCATCCAGACACCTAAAACCTGGCGGTTGGGTTGAAATCCAAGAGTTCCAGTACATTGCTGCTTGCGACGATGATTCCTGCGACGAACCATACGCATGGCGCGACTTCTGCAATTATCTCGAGACCGGCATGGCGAATCTAGGCGCCGACCTCCATGGAATCAGGAAGGCACCGCAAGAACTCAGAGCCGCCGGGTTTGGAGACATCCGAGTCAATAGCCGGAAGTGTCCCGTGGGCCCCTGGGCGAAGAAGAAGAGGCTGCAGGAATGCGGCCACATCCTGCGGGATGTCATCATGTGGGGGCTCAACGGCATCGCGAGGAAGCCTTTCCGCGATGGCCTGAACTGGACCAACCTCCAAATCGAAATGTTTCTCGTCGACGTGCGGAAACACATCACCGCAGAGAAGAACGGACTGCCAAAGTTCCACTCCTACTTTCCATTCCAGAGCATCTGCGGCCGCAAACCCTTGAACGCGATCTCGGGGACCAATGCAGCCTAGCTTCTATGGTCCGAAACGTTTTGATTTTGGAGTCGCCGGAAAAGGAGACGGAGCCTCTGGGTGCATTTCTAACAAGAGCTGATAATGAGATAAAGGGATCAGTATTTGTATTAGCGGTTACGTCCTGGCATACACACAAAGTTTGTGGTCGGCGAGCCGCACCTCGGCCTGGCTTTGGAGCATTTGGGGACCTCTTTCTGTTAACTTGGTTTCACGTATGACTTGATGACTGACTTGGGTTTATGAGCAACGAGAATAGGCGGACAGACACAGACGGTAGTGAACTCGGCGCGTCTGAGTGGTGGGAAGCTGAACTGATTATCCATAGGCGCAATTTATGGTATCCGAAAACCATGTTAAGGTATTGGTGTACTATCTGGGGTTCCTATACAGGGATGAGGTGTGAAGAAGAAGTGTCCCACCGGAGGGTTAAGCCGTGATTTACGTTCAGGACGTAGATATGCGAATTTACACATCCAATCCACTTGAGCAACCTTTACAATCATCACTCTCCCCGTTATCCTTCTAAAAGAAAATCAAAATCAAATGTACATTACTGCCCTGATATCGCCCACCTTCCCCAAAATGCTAAACTAGCATTCACGCATGCTGCCTACGTGTTGAAGGGCCCGTAGTGGACGGGGTCGGATACCCATACCCCGTCCTGGTGGAATGACAAGCGACGTTGGTAGCTTGCCCTAGCGATGAAGTCGATCTGCATTTCCATTGATCGGTAGCTTCGTCGTGGCTTGACCCTGGGGGAGGTTGGCAGTAACCACTTAGTATGTGGCTTGCGCCTGGCTGCTAGGTAACCCCCCAGAGAAGGTTTTAAAGAGAAGGTACGTCCTATATCCCAAAACTATAAAGGTGGGGGAAAATGCCTATATGGAAGAGAAAGCTAAGTCACTATATGAATCAAAGAGACCGCAACAACACACCGTCGCCGCCCTTGTAATTTTAAAGCAGCCGGGCGAGGCATCGCCCAACAGAGCTCGCCTAGGATAAATGCAAACCACCGGAGATCATAGACTAAGTCTTGTAGTGTGGATACGATATTTGGAAAATGAAAGTCCGAGCCACTGTTAATTTTGAGGTCTTTGGTGCCAATATGGACGAATGATGGCCTAATGTCACTAATCGGTTCCTCGCACAGCAGCTTGAAGTTCAGCATCTGTCCAGGTAGGGTAGGAAGTTTGGTCTGAGTAGCAAGGTACCTTGCTTCGTCCCCGAGGTCCCTTCCACAGCAAGGTTCGCCCGCCCATAATACGTGAACTTCAAACTTGCTAGTAGATACTCAGGTATTCGATTGCTTATACCTAGGGAGCAGTATGCCGGTACAAGGCCCCGTCCGACTTCCTATTCCTTCCCGGGGCTGGTCAAAACACCGCCTTCCGGGGGCCCATGTCGATAAGGTTTTATTCTCACAGACCTTTGAAAACTTGAACCATAGGGAAGCAAGGGAAGTTTCTACAACATCTTGGTGAGTGTCGGCCGCCTCTGAAGTTTAACCTCCCAACATGACCCAAGCGGGACTAGGAATTCATATCACAATAAAGTTTCCTTGTTTGGTACCGACCTCGATTCCATATTCTTTGATGTATGTACATAAATGCTCGAAGACCCCGGTGTCCAAATCTCATCGCCGTTCTTTCCAATCCCCACATCAGTGCTCTTTGCTATCTAGTTACAGAGCCGCAGTCACTTGTGAGTATCTCATTCCATGTGGGGAGACTTGTTGATTCCATTTTGCCACATCTGAAATTAACCCTTCGTATGAACGTCGGGTTGTATTTTTTGGAGATTTCCATTGCTAACCTTCCGCACCAGTTGGATATTATTCTCTTCAGTGTCCGTTAACACAATGGCGTTGGGCCAGGGCGGCGACGGCGTGGACCATCATGCCACCACAGCCACCAACACCGTCGCTCAGGAGGAACGTTATGAGAGGCCTGGAAACTCCTTCGCCCCTATCAATGGGCGTCGTTCTACCGCAGTCCCCGGCCCTTCCCAGGTGCAGCCAGACGCCCCGGCGCAGCGACAGGAGCAGCAAAAGCAACGGGAGGGCCCATCTTCCCAACAAGCCCGTGTCCTCGCGACTCTCGACATGCCAACCCGAGATTGGAAACCTGATGAGGACGGGTCCGGGAAAAAGAAGTGCCCCTACTGCCTCACGCCCGTGAGGGTTAAGGACGCGGCCGAGCACACCAAGGTCCACAGGTTCCAGGACATGCGGCCGGAGTATTTCATCCTTCTCCGTAAGGGCGGCAGGTGTGAGCGCTGCCGCAGGGGCAAGGGCCAAATCTGCAAGGTGTTCAAGAACCCATCCAAGCACAATACTTTTGTGTGCAAGTCCTGTCACTCCCTCCGTGAAAGATGCTCGCACATGGACTTCAAAGAGAGTTACAATCCTCGGAGGGTCGAGGTGCATCCGGCCTTAGCCATGGATGTAGAGGTGTGAGAGCTGCGGTTTACTGGTGAGGGTGTCACTCGTTTTTTCTTCCCTCCCCTACAAGATGTACACTAGGACTAGAGCCTAAGGGCTAGATCGATTAATTGATCATTATGATCATTATTATTATCATTACTACTAGCGAGCGTGGTGACGGGTCATAAAGGGGCAAAGGAAATTGAACTAGTGCGGTGGGACCCGACGACACCTCATGGTAGATATGAGCCATACCATGGATTTCAGAAAGGGAATCCATGATTCGGATTGCGGAAGAAAGAACACACAGGTTGCCCCGCATCGCCAGAGTAGAATCAATTTGACGCGTTCGACAATCTGATGCCTTGGCAGCTGCAATCACTCGCGAGTTGCACATGTGCTCTTGTTTCCCTACTTCCCACAAGAGATTCGCAGACGGACACTACCAGAGGCCCCAGTGGACATGAGGTATTCGACCGCTGTAACCACTCCCTACGTACTCTTGGTAGAAGGGAAGAAAACAAAGGGGCATATTCATTAGTTAGCCCGTATAGTTTGCACATCTAGGGACACACTGCCATCTCGTCTCAGGCAGTTGGTCTATCGCAGCCTCGATAATCTTCACAGCTGGCTTAGTGGAATCGTACCGGCGAGGCCAAGGGCGCTACATGTTCTTAAGTTATGTGCTTAGTACTTTATACGCTTCCGTATGCGCCTTAAGCGAAACATGTGAATTGTGAAGAACGGCCCAGGATTATAGGGGATATTACCCGCTTAGAGTTGGAATTACAACCATTCAGGAAGCCTCTTCCGCCGGAAAAAAAAAAGAACATTTAAAATCGAGCTCTCCTCGCATTCTTCTCTATAAATGCGCAAACGATATAGCTGAATACAGAGACCATTGTCAGATCTGGTCCAACTCCAACTGCCTCCAAACCTGGACCAATCCCCTTTCGTTCTGCAGCTCTGAGTGGTATACTTTTGTATTTCTCTAGAGATTAGGGACAAGTCTTATATTATCGTATTCCGTATCGACCGAGCGGAGGACGCTGCCTCTCTCGTCCCTTAATGGGGGTAGGGTGTATGACTATAACACTCTCCGCAGGCCCATTTGGGCACATGCAAAGAAGGTCAGTTGTGCCTCCCGCCGAAGAGATTATATCCAACCAGAGAACTGACAAGGCAGGCTCCAAGCATACGCGTAACTGACTGGCCATGGAACACATGGTACACCCCTGAGATGGCGGATTCACGGTCGTCGACAATCACGCATGTGACGACTCATCCTCCTCGTGAAAAAAGGACTTGCCCGGGACTCATGAAAGACCTCTTATTGGTCATAAACGCGCCCCCTTGATGCCCCCCGACGCGTGATGTCCTGCTGCCTACTCATGCTCTGAACCACTTACATTACCCTCTCGCCTCCCCCCTCCCCCCCCCCGGGCCGTGCTAAACTGCACGGTGGCCTGGCGCGAAGATGCGTTACCACAGTGCTGGCGTGAATGCGGGGGTGATTCGCCTTTCTTCCCCAGTTGCCAAGATATCACAGCAGGCGGTCGACCTGAAAGCGCAAAAGTATGGATGTCCTGCGGAGGTGGCGATGTTGACCATGGAAATGAATGAGGCGAATGGGGGTTGTTATACGGACCTCGGGAAGGCGGGGATTCGTCCCGCCACGGTGAGTCATGGCGACAGGTTCCCGGGCATCCGGATATAGAAGGGTGTATGCTTAAAAAAAAGAGTTCGAGAGAAGCGGTGATGTTTGTCTTATGAGAGTTCTCTCGTAGGATTGGATGAGTATATTAGATAGATGGCAAAGTCTCTTAGTGGCGGCGGACGTCCACAGACAAATGCCGAAGGCAGCGAGGCGTACGTCCGCACCTCGCACAGTATTCAATCCAAGTGGTCATACCGCAAGCGAGCTGAGCAGTAAACCCAGCCCAATAGGGCGAGCGGAATGGAATCCCCAAAAGAATACGCGTCACCGCACGTAGCCACAGTGATGGCATTGGCCCGCCATCCGTTCCGGCAGTGAACTGACAAAGGACAATGCCGGACTGGCCGGGGCTCCACTCCGGAGCAGCGCCGCCCGGCGTGGCGCAGACAACATACATGTTACCGTACCGGTCGCTCGGGATTCGCTGCACCGCCACAGCGCCCGCCGCCCGCTGCCAATTCTCACTCAAACCCCAGCCAACCACGGGAGGTCAGCCGGTCGAGGGAGACAGCTCATCACTGGGCGTGTCCTGCAGGCGTTCTGCTCTATTGGGCGCATGTCTCTCACATGTGATCCCAGGCCAGCTGGACGACCCTTTTTTTGTAGCTTTTTGCGCCGTCGCTAAAGACAGTGCGTGAGTACGGGTACACTCCAGTCGCTTCGTAGCTGGTAATTAGTGCTTCCAGTTCTAATCGCATTTGCTCCCGCAAGCCACCCGATTTTGCGCCGCGAGTCACGGCTCAGAAGGGGGTGACGGCCACGGAGGATGACCGACGAAGGCCCCAACAAGACACCGACAGGAGCGGGTTGGGCCACCGCCGTCAACGTCAGCCTAAACGCACGGGGTCCATCCAACAAACAAAACTGGTCAAAAGATAACATTGCACACGATGACATGACTGCGATGAGGGGAAGGGGGGGGGGAAAAAAAAAAGCTTCCGGTTTTCCTCGAAGCCTGAGAAAAAGAAGCCCCGCCGTGTGGGGTGTCGACATGCGAGAGTAAACATCTCACTGGCTTCATCATTGTTCGGTGCCATGTCATTGAGCAGATGGGCGCAGCGAGCAGGAGGGGCACGCAGGACGGACAGGTAGACAGGCAGGCAGGGTCCTTTGACACGTACGAGTACAAAACAGTGATACTCGTACGCACACACACGCACCCGTATGGATGACGGCGATGGGATCGATGCATGTACGCACACACACTCGAGCGGCCCATCATGGGTTGGGCACAGTCGCATGAGCACGTCTACACTCCGGGCGTGTTCATTCCCTCCTCCTCCTTCCCCATCATCGTTAGAAGAAGCGCATGAGCACGACAGAGTACGATAGACACCATTCTCAGATGTCATTGCGTGTGCTTTCACCACTGACCGCCAGTTTCCAACACTAACAGAACCATCAGCCGTGCTTTTTTTTTTTTTTTTTTTTTTTTCCTCTTCATTCTGCTTCCCTTCCCGCTTCCCACTCACCAACAACAAACAGCAGCGGGCCGAAGGGGAGGGACGTGGCTGCCTCAGACCCGCCCCGTGTTTTAAACGCACGGCCGGGCGCTGCAGGCATGCCATGCTTCTTCTCACCACACACCCCTCCAGACCGTCCTGCCGGGGGGCGGAGGGAGGGGCTCTGCCGCGAATTTGAAATGAAATGAACCGAGAGGGAAAAAAAATTATAAAAAAATATAACACTGAGGTGCCCAACCACCAGTCAAATTTCCCACAATACCCTTTCAAACAAATTGTGGGAAATTATACGTCACCATGCCGAGCTGGCTGCCCTAATACCTACAGTACATGACTCCTTCCACGCCCCCTCCCCTCCCGTTCCGTCCTCCCGTTTTGAGAAGGGCATGAAAATTGAATGGAGAGCGCGGGAGTTTGCTCCGTATACTTATATATTGAGGGGATCTTTTGAATGCGGTTGAGGTCTGGGCCCCGCTGAGCCGCGGATTGTGAAATGACTTTGTTTTTATTTTATTTAATTTTCCCCCAAGGGCATTCCCGTGTGATGCACCGCCGTTTCACAATAGGAAAGTAAGAAAAAAAAATATTCAACAAGGGAGCCGGCCCGATCCTACGATTCCTCCGGGCGGCGCATAGCTCCCGCGTCGACGGAGGGGTGGATGTTTCCTTGTAAAAGAAGAGTCGGTGAGCATCCAAACGTGCTTCCGCCTGCGATGATAAAGGTCACTCACATCATACTACGAGTACTACGTGACGTGACGCGAGTCCAGCGGTCACTATTTTTGGGCGGGGTGTCTGTTTACGCTTGACCTTCTGCCAAAACAGAGGCCCTCTCGTGTGCTCACTCAACCTAGACATGAAATGTGGCCGCAGTGTTAATGACAAGACCCACCCCTCCGAGTTGTGGGCTGCCGCAGACGTGTCTGTCTGTCTGGAGAGCGCGAGTGCGGCGTGCCAATCGGGGAAGCGGGACGGCTCCAGCTGACGACCGATTCGCCGGGGCTGACGCGCTTTGGACATCAATACAGCACCGGCACCCAGTTCATTGGGAGCCCATACATGAGGACTGGGACTCTGCGTGAGTCATAAGACGTCGCGAAGAGAAAGGGCAAGAAAAAACAAGCTCCCCTGTTCTCTCCCGTCGACCGAGTCCGCAGCGTTGTCCCAGGGCGATAGTAACTCCCCTTTGTTAATTGGGTATTCTTTCCGGTTCCATGGCGAAATGAGAGCGCGCCGATGCGGGAGAAGAATGTGGGAAAAATTTTCGTGCCCTTGATTTGACAAGGGCCCTGGGCAGGCAAGCCGGAAGAACTGTGCCCAGGGATCGTCACACTGGTCATCCCCGAGCTAGGACGGCAAGGGGGTGTGGCTTTCTAGAAGTCGACCAGGGTGTAACCGCCGGCCCGTCAGCGAGAACCAATCAGGTGAGCTCCTGGCTATTGTGGTGTGGTCGAGGCGTGGTTTGGCGGAGGACGATTAAAATAAGGTCAGGGAGTGCAGTTTGGACTCGGCCAGCCCCAAAATGGCCCATAATTTCGGTGAGGTTGGGGCAGACCGGACAGTCAACCGTCATACTGTGTGCCGGGGCCACGTCGCAGGTCGCCGTTCGGTTCCTTAACTGGTCGTGGGTTATCAATTAAAAAAAAAAAAAAAAAAAAAAAAAAAAAGGCTGGTGGCTAGACACGCAGCCTTGTCTTCGGCCGAAGGTCGGGCGGCGGCATGAATGAGTCGTGAGCAGTGGGCACCGGTCCAACCGTCCAACACCCCTCTGATGGTGTGCCATGCGACCGCTAATGATGCAATTGGCGAATCCTTCCGGTGCTATTTTCCAGTCAATATGAAACGGGGGGACGAATTTTCCTTCACCGAAATATAAGAGGAGCTGGTGGAAACCATACCGACCGGACTCTGTATCTTGCCTGTACTGTACTCGTACACCATAGGGAGTACAGTAAGCAAGGCACACATTTTTCGGATTTTTTTGAGGATCGCACTTCGGTAAATATTCATTAACGGTCAGATGTGTCTTCCAAACCCGCCACTTGTGTACAATCGATCGCAGCAGGTTTGTCGTTTGATCTGTAGATTATGTAGCGGGCCTGCAGACCGCGCACATCCTCCTCCATTTAGGACATGTGGGCCTCAATAAGACCTAGCCCGAGAACGCCGGTGTGACTGGGCATACTTGTACACACTGCTCTCAAACGACAGTATGTATGATTATAAACAGATACTCAAAGTCTATTATTACATACCACGGCGACGCCGCCATTGTTGTGCCGGGTGTCAATATTAACATCACCGTGATAGACAGTTAGCGACCAGTTGTGCGGGGCCGGGGAGCGCCGACAAAGAAGTCGACTTGGTGCACAGATGCACGCCGAAACATCCCTTTCGTGAGAGTCACCGTTGGGCGCATGAACCGATGCGTAAAATTCCCAACTTCCAGGTTGTCCGGACAGTCAGTTCTGCTCCCCATGCACTGCCAAGTTCTACCTCATCTGCAGGGCTGGCGAACTTCCAGAAGGCCGCAAGGCGACAGGCGACGGGAAACCAGTCATCACCCGCAGATGGATGGAAATAACCCCATTTGCTAGCCTCGTCGGCGGCATGGCCCTTGGGCCTTTAGGGTATGGTCTGGTGGGCTCCACGATGGTGTCCACTACCCACGCGTCCCGCCACCTCCACCAGCGGCACGGTGCGATGCGATGCGATGTGATGTGATGCGGAGAAGGTGCATGACCAGCGGCTACGCACTTAGAACCCGGTGAGAGCGCTTGTGAGGCCATTCGGCGCCATCGTGAATCCGTCAAGTCTGCTGTACGCATTGCTGTAGGGCTGCGAACCGCGAACTGCGGCCATCCCTCTCTTTCGACTGCGATTGATGCGACGGTCTCTAGGATCAGATTTCATCCGCCGTATGTTGTTGCACTGCACGGGAAAATGAAAGAAACTCGCCTCGTTCGGGACTGCACTGCACGGCAGCATGAGGACGACATTGGAGTTTCTCGCATGTGACCGATCACCCCTCCACAAACCTGCGAACCGCCCAATGCTGGGAGGCCCGGTGCTCCAAGGTGGTGTACGAGGTCACGCCTCGGCATGATGGGCGCTTAGGACGGTTGTCCACCACGATATCACATCTCGGTCCTCAATTTAGCGTGGCATTGTTCCTGGATGACCCGCATCATCCGCATGCATAGTTTGACTGACGGAGGCGACGGACGCACCAGAATTGTCAGGTAATGATAAATTAACCCTTGAGAACCGCATATGCATGTGCTGCTTCACGCAGGATCCGGGCCCTAGAGCGGGTGCGTCGCCGCGTCGTGCTTTTGAATCGGGGACTCATCAGGTCGTCAGGTCGACACATCGCACTGGGAACCAGCGAGCGAGGCCGGTAAGAAGGCGGTCGCTTGCATCACCTCGACGGCTTGGCGGTCGACCTCGTCGTGCTGGTGCAACCCAACCCAACCACTTCTTTTTCTGGGCTTGGATGTGATTGACCAAACTACCGGACACGCCGGACACCCAAAAACAGGCTGCAGGCAACCTCCGCGCCCGATCATCCGTCAACGAGGGCGACCAGGTATTTCAAGAAGTCGGGCCCCCGTCGAGAAATGCCTTGCTGGCTCAACGCCCTCCCGCCCCCTCCATCCCTCCGCATTTTGGGAAGCGTGTTGGTCGCGTGTCGCGACCGTGACGAGCCCGAGCTGCTCCCATCTCACGAGCGTCAGTCACACATCACGACTGCTAGTCACCTTTGTCGCAAAGGTCGGAGACACCGCCTTCAATCAACGGAGCTGCCAAAACGGCAGGCAACAACAGAATTGACGGAAAATTTTTCTGCTCAATCCGTGGCACGGACTTCTGGAACGGCGGCTGGGGATCCAATCCGCAGGGCTGTCATTTCGCTTACTCTGGCCCGGTAAATTGGCCTGAGTCTTCGGTGGAGTTTGAGGCTCCGCCGTCCGGGATCTTTGAGACTCGAGCGCCGGGAACCCTGGATTCAATATCGTCATTGCCACGACGCCAGCACGACGGCTGCAAGGCTGGTCACTTGTTGACTGATATCCGGGCTTCCCAGCAGGCTGAGATCCTGGAACTATCGGCCGAGGTTCGGTCTGTCAGGACGTCAGCCTCGGCGGCGTGTTCAGCGAGCCTCAGTGGCTTCGACGACTCGGTCCTATCCCCGGTCGCAAGGCGGGTTTCTGACTCCCGGCTGGGTCATTCTGGACAGAGAGATACCGAACGCGAAGGTTGTTGGCTTTCGTTCCAGCGACTATTGTTGAGGAGAAGAAAAGTTCGACCACTAGGACGTCTCGGCTTGGTTGGATTGCAACGACTGCCAGCGACTGGGCAAGCTGAGGTCCATCCAACGGCCAGAAGTTCAGAACTGCAAACTGGAATCAGCAGCAGAGGGGAGCACCGTATGATCTCGCGGCTTCCAGCACTGTGTCGTGGCCACTCGCACCTTCCACAGCAGTGACTGAGCCCCAATCCAGCGGGAGCCAGTGGCAGGTGTTACGCCCACCCCCCCTTCCACCGGCGCGGGCAACTCCAACATTCTTCCGCGTTGCGCCTGAGGTGCACCTTGCTTTGCTGGACACACCCCTGTCGCATACCTTACCTGCCCGGACGTATCCTTTGGGCCCCCCTGCCCCTGCCCTTGTCAATTTTTTCCCTGCTGAGGGAAGGAGTCAAGGTGGCCACAGCCAAGGCCCAAAGTCGTCGCTGCCCCCTCGGCCGGCCACAGCGGGAAACCCAATATAATCTCAGCACACACCCACCACCACCGACCTCCTCTCTCCCTCTCTTGCAACGTTTTGGCTTTTGCCAATCAACAATATTCGTCATCCCGCTTTGGAAACTTACTCAGCACGTCCCTGTTGACGTTGCCATTCGTTCGGAAAATACTTGATTTGCTGGTCGACGACGCCCGGCATCCCAAGTATAACATAATCCCCCAACTTCACAACCAGAGCCAGGTTCCAGGAACCCGGCCCAACATCTCACCATTTCCTCCACGGGGGATCTAATCTTCTAGACAAACCGGTCATGTTCGCAGCACTTCGACACTTTTCCAACCCCTTCTCCTCCGACCACATACCAAGGTGACGGGCTTTCACCGCACCGCCGCGTCCCATCCCTGACGCGATACCATAAAACGAGGGACTCCGACCAACATTTACACGCACCGCGCAGCGCGGCAGACGAACCGACGACCACCATTATTACGATAAACAGATTTCGGGAGAGAGGAGGTTGAGGAGCTGGTGTCAAGGGAGACAACGAAAATAAAAGAGCTCAGGAACATGAACAGCTATCCATCGCCACGGACACCCGGATCGACCCCGGTCCACGAGTGGGAGTATTCGCGAATGTCGTCGGCTACTCCCACCCCGTCGCCTCGGCCGAACTGGCTCGATGCGCAACAGACGCCTCGTCGCCCGGCCACCCGCGCTGCTCACACACGAGTCAACAGCTACTCCACCCAGTCTACCTTCAGTCCTCGCCCGCCGAGAGACTCACCGCGATACAACAGCTCCGGGGAGTATGCCACGGTTGATGTGAGTTACCAAGATTTTTCGTCGCGGGGACCTTCCAATCCCAGTCATCACCATCACCATCGTGCTTCCAAGCGCGACCGCCGAAGCTCGTTTACCTCCTACGTCCGGTCTTCTACCCCCTATGGAGAATCCGACGAGGACGAGATCATCGAGGCCATGGGTCGCACCTATGTGCTACCTGCCCAGTCGCGGTCCAGGAGTCGCAGACACACCACCTATCAAGCCGACCACGATGGGGTATGGTACACTAATCTCGGCGACTACTCACAGGGCGTCCCCTACTACAACGATGCAGTCTACAGCCGAGATCCCTCCTACGAGGTGCCTCGGCCGATCGCGCAGCCCCGACCGCCGACGAGCCTCTCGCACGCCCGTCGCGCCTCCACCTCTGTCCCGCAGCGTCCATCGACTGTGCGCCCCACTACCCACGCGGCGCCTCGCGTGGTGAAGCCCCCTTCTCCTCCCAAGGCCACCGAGGAGCATGCTGCCAGGCACAAGATCCCTCCGGGCTACTCACTCAAGAACTGGGATCCACGCGAGGAGCCCATTCTCCTCCTGGGCAGCGTGTTTGATGCCAACAGCCTGGGCAAGTGGATTTACGACTGGACCGTCTACAAGGTGGGCTCCAGGGAGCCTCTGGCGGAGATGGCAGGCGAGTTGTGGTTGCTGCTGCTGGAGCTGACGGAGAAGACCAACCGCGCCATCAATGTTGGTCTCAAGGTCCGCAGCAAAGAGAAGCGCGTCCTGGTTGAGGACTACCTCGACTCGAGCGAGCGCCTGATGGACATGCTCCGCCTTCTCCTCAAGAACTGCGAGGCTCCCATGCTCAAGGCGGCCAAGAAGAAGCAGTCCGGCCTCGGCAAGAATTCCGGTATTGAGTTTGTGGATACATTGTTCGGCCGAGACCGGGAGTTGATCCGGACCGAGAAGTTCATGCAGAAGCTCAGGACATGGAGCATGCGCTTCGAGGCCAACGTTGCCCCCATTCTGGACAATCCCACCGCCTAAACGCCCCGCCTGGGTTTTTGTTTTCGGATCTGGATTGCCAACGGATGTCATGTTTCATTTGTTGTGTCCCTATTACTCCTGCGGATTCGGACCTGAACAGTGGACTCTTTGCCGCCGGAAGGAGAGGCCACCAAGGACTGTACATTATTATTTTTCCCCGGCTTTATTTTTCCCGTTTAGGATACCCCGCGTCCACCTGGGGTCCCTTGTCCTCGGCGTCTCTCAAGTCCATTTCCGGAGGAGCGATTCCATTTATTTCTCGCTTTACATTCGAAGACATTTGCAAGGGCGACCTGTACTACCAGCGAACGCACACGAGCGGGGAAGGAAGACGGATGCATGGGGGCCGATTTATTTCCTTACCTTAAGATACCCAGCGTTTTCGTTCCACGACGAGTAGCGAGGCAGCAGCGCAGAGCTGCAAGGAGGAGGGTCTTTTTTCTTTTTTCTTTTTTTTTGGCGGCATTTTGTTTTGCTTTTTTCCCTCCCATGTTTTCAGGTTTCGTCAAAAAGTGCTTGGGATTTTAGATGGGAGGATAGACTTGTGGGAACTTCGCGGTAATTCCGGGCTGCATGACTTTCAGATGGGATGTCGTTCGCACGCACATGGGAGTCGGGCTGTAGTTTAGCTTTTTTTTTTAGAATTATTAGTTGAATTGAAGGTTGGAAATGGAACACATTCCCCATGCAAAGTGATTCCTTCGTTGACGGTCTCTTTACACGCAGTGATACATTAATCTCGTTGTACAGAGCTGTCAGCACCACACCGTCCCCTTCTGGGCGGATTTAGTCTCGTCATGAGCGGCTACCAGGACCTGTAAAGAGTGTCCGCATGTAGGGATACTGCAAGTGGAAAGAAGATGCCTTACGTCAGGACTGCCGCGTGCAAACAGCTTCCAGGTTGCCATGTTGGGGTGGGCGGATGAAGGTACCAGATACACTCGGCGGGCCCATGATGAGGTCATTTCTGCCGCCACGGTTCTGGGATGCCGGGATGATTGGGAGGGGCAGGGAACTGGTTTGGGGGGGCCGGGGCAGGGGTTTAAAGTACGTACAGTCGTAGTCCAGGGGTAGGTATCTGAAGACAACGTGCTAAAGCGTACAGCAGTAGTGCGTTGTGGAACCCGGCTTGATTGAACGATTGAGACGGATGATGAAAATAGACCATCAGTTATTGACCACAGGTACTAATTACCTGGTATGTCTCGCGGGGGAAGCTCGTACCGAGAACATGAGGTTCAGGCTCCCAACTTCAGGTTGGGCCGGTCGTCCATCGTCCTATAATACCTGGGTGTGGCACAAGTCTACTAGTAAAACACGAGAGACGCCAGAGTCGTACTACTAATAGTAGTATCTTTCTTACCAACTGCATACACTGGCTTACACATTTGATCCGACTTTCTCACACCGGCGAGGCAAGCATTGCCGGAATGTACGGAGTGCTTGAACATGCGCCCCTCCGCAATCAACACAACAATCGAGAGGGGCCAGCGCAGCCCACAACACTGAGCCCAGCTCTCGGGTGTCCCGTCCCACACCTAAGCGCGCGTGGCTGCATACCGTGTGCGTCTCGGTAGGTAGGCAAACAATACCGAAGCGACCTGAATATGTAAAACAAAATAAGAGGACTGAGCACGAACACCGTGCCAACCCCCCTTTTCCTCCATCGGAGTTGCCGGTCATGGCCATGTCTCGCGCGCTCCTTGAGGTTTGTGATTTTGAGTTCCGACTGTGATTAATTCGGCCCGCAAGACGTACGTACGCACGTACGTACGCACGTACGCACGTACTCGTACAGCATTCAGATCCCTTGTAAGGTGACAACCAGTACTAGCCATGTACTGTGAGCAGAGATGGTTGCAGGCGGTTATGGGCGCCCAACCACGGCGCGCTCCGTCATGCAGGCATTCCATTCCGCCCACGTGTCTGTGGCCGGCGATCCGAGGGCCCTGCTTTGACTCGTCGCAGTCGCCTCTCCCTCCTCACTGGGCCCTTCCGAAAGTACACTCCCCCTCCATTGCAGCACCGCATGGCTCAATGACCGGGCGTCGGGACACGCTCTCTGTTGGCTAGCCTCGTTTTGGGCAGCATCCGCCTTTTTCAGAGTGCGTACTACTAAAGATGTGACATTGGGAGGTTTTGGGGGTGAATGTTGACCGGAAGCAATGGCATCATCCCATCGGAGCCATCGGCCGATAACATTCCCCAGTGCCTTCCGGAATGGCAATGCGACACGTCCGACGGCACATCACCTCGCCAGATGATTGCCCCTGTTGACAGATCCTGTGAGCTCTATGGCAGATTGACTAAGCCTGTGCCATGACACCACAGACCATCTCATGCATGTTCCTGTGCGCGTGTCCTTGACCAAAGCTGGGATGGAGCAACGGCCTTCCTCGGAAAAGGGCGACCGGCGAGGAACATTTCCCCAGATATGCGCTCATTGTTCATGGCTACCTGAGGGTCTAGAGGACGGAGGTTCGGGCGAATCGATGGCAGCGCCGAAGACTTTTGCATCCTGAAGCTGTCGGGGATGCACGGGACTATTTGGTTTATTACCGACTGTTCCCAGATTCGCTCTCGACCTGAATCTTGAGCATCGTCTGGGAGCACCGTATGACGATACGACGCGTCGGCACGTTGATCTCCTCCATGGTCCGTTTCCGCAGAACTTGTGTGGCGGACGCTTCAGTCTCCGCAAGACAACGAGGTTAAATGGCGTGTGGTGTTAAGATCAATGGGATGCATGAAAAAGACGGGAAGGGGTGACGGGTTGGGGAGGAAGGGAGGAACCATCGCAGTATACGTAGTATAAGGCCTAAGTAGGGTCAATAGGCCCCCATTTTTATTCCCACTTTTTCCCCTGCCACACCGTGCCCCCGCCTATCTGTGAACAGGGCCTTTTAGGTCTCTACTAGTTGTAATCAACCTTACTAGAATTGGTGAGTGTATAGACCTGGTCTCGCCGCCCTCACTACCCTCCGATGGTGTGTGTCTGGGTTGAATTAGTCGTTAGCTTATAAGCGTCTTCTCTATCCCGATCACTTTAATGGAGCTCTTGGGAGAATTCATCGTGGGGCGACGAGAAGGTTGAGTGGTACTGGGATTATTGACATAAAGTACTCCGGCTTAGCCGTCCGCGTAAGGAATAAACTAACCACGGCACTATAACTAACACTCGGACTGCTCCTGTGTTGTTAAGTGCGCTTTACCGTAGCCGCCATCAAATTATCGAGCGCTAGTATGTAGGTTGCATCTAGTGGGACTGACAGAAGATGGTCGGAAATGAGCTTTATACTATTGACTCGGTAGCCGTACAGTTTCCGCACTTTGGTAGATAAATTAAGATGGATCTGGTTAAATTAGGGAAACAGGTTGTTCGTTTCTGCCCATCGGGAATGGCTAACATTGTATGATTGCGAGACTCTAGGCTCACCTTACCCCTTGCCACCTGCGGCTGGTTTTTTTGTTTAGTCTTGACCGGGTCATCGAATGTACGATTTCCTGAAATGAGAACAGCGCACCGAGGTATGCGCTACTTGGGACCTCCTTACACTCTGGTGCTGTGTATATGATGCAGGGTCTGTGGATGATAAGGTGTTGCGGCAAGTGTCCGACGCAGAATTTTGGATTCTGCTTCGTCAAGCAGCGAATCCTGAGCAGCTCCGTGCTATCGAGAGACTGGAAGAGGGAAAGATTCAAGAGCACAACGGACTCCGACGTGGCGTTAAAATTCGCACTCTCGATCCAGACGTTTGGCAAGGAGGAGTAATACAATCCGAACCGTTGTCGATAGTGTTTCCAATGTGCGGATCAGAGCGAGAGCAGTACATTCTCAGTCGCACTTAGAGTCCACGATGACTATTGCGTCGTAGACGGCTGGCCGTCTGCAGGCGCCGATATAGAGTGTATAACTTGAACGTATGGCAGCATGGCGCAAGCCGTAAAGACTTAAATGTGGTCATGAGCCTACCAATTATGGCATGGAGGCCGTCATTCCCGATAACCTCCCGGGTTCTACCCACTGCGGCACCGCCACACCCGGACGACTTTCCCAGGACCGTATGTAGTATAAGGACTGGAAGCAACCTCGGTGTTTAGATCTCTGGACGTCCCTAGCACTTGTGAGCACGACGTCAGATGAACCGCGAATTCGCCAGTTCCTCGCCGAATTCTAACACCTCGCTAAAAAAGGGTATGCTGAGTGGCAACTTTGAGCATGATCTCTGGATATTGTACCCCCCCGCCGGACACAGAGTTATTTTCGTTGCGGAACTCTTGGCTGCAGGTCGGTCGCGTCGGGGAGCTCAGCCTCCAGCACTCGTACTGTACACTCGTCTTGCCCTGTACTCTATGTACCTTACGTCGTATGAGGTAGACCTGGACGAGGGCTAGAATGGGCTAGCACGTGGCGTCTTACCGGCCAGTGTAGAAAAATGAAACGCCATACCGGTCCTATGGGTTTCTCGGCTGACAAGTGCCGAATAATCCAACTAGATTCGGACTAGCGAATTGTAATAGCGTGTCCCATGGAGTGAGGCTTAGTAGATAATTTCCGCCGCGATTATGCGTATAATCATACATGTAAAGTACATATACATGCCGACTTCGGCATGTCCGCCCGTACCTACTAACCTAGGACATGTACTTGGAAAGGGTCTCGAGCTCCTACGTATAGTAAACGCACAGATGAAATGGCCGCCCCTGTTTGCCCGAATTCGGCGATATTATGCTGTATCGTGCCTGGGTCCTTTTACAAGAGGCGCATGGGAGCCTTCGATAAATTTGGAATCGCGATCCTCAGATCCCGCTCCTCCGGAGAAACTGCTGCTTCGAAGCCAGGTCACCAGGGTCTCGCTTTTTGCATGCATGCGACAGGTCTGCGTCTACCTACCAATCACCCAATACTATTCCACCAGCCAGACACTGCCTCCATGTCGTCTGTCATTGCCGATCTGCACGGGGTGGAGCTCGACCCGCGCTTCGAAATACGTCGTCTCGAACCAAAGCACGAGGAGTGGGCTCTTGCCGTGGCCATGCACAGCAACGTGTATCAGTCGGATGTTTGGGCTGGCCTCTACCTCGGGCAGCAGGCCAGGGTATGCCTTGAGGGCTTCAATATTGCCAAGGGCGCCTATATGCCGGCCATCACCGACGGATGGGCGTTGGGTGTCTTTGACAAGGAATACCAGTATAAGCGGCCCGAGTCGGCAGCCACCGAGGGAGCACTGTACTGGCACGAGCTAGACGGGCTCGACACCATGATCGAGGCCGACGGGCGCAGGGTGCTCCGGGACGCCATGGACTTCCCGCTCGTCAGTGTCGCCATGGGATGCGACGCATCCGACGCAGCCAAGGCAGGGTTTACGTACAGGCTGCTGGGGAGGGCGCTGCCCATGGGGCTGTTTGTCTTCAGTATAACGGCGAGGAAGAGAGAGGCGGAGCCAGCCAACGCGGAGCCAGCCAAGCCGGAGGAGCTCAAGGCCGGAGAGGTGCTGCAGCGCACGGGGACCGCGACCGCGGACGGGTACATGGGCATGGGGCTGATGAAGGCGACGGCACACTTCCTCATGCACGAGGCCAAGAGCAAAGGGTTCAGGCAGATCCGGTTAGGAGCACTGAGCCCGGCCGTCTTCCACGTCTGGACCAACCCGCCAGCGCCCCACAGGGCTGAGGCCACGGAGAAGCTGGACTATAGGGCCCGCGAGACCATTGTCAACGGGGAAAAGGTGAAGCTTTTTGAGAACTGCGGTCCGGGCACGATAACTGCAGGAGTCGTCGTTCACCTCGACGGCCCGGCCAGCTAGCTACGAGTACACGCTCCCTGGTGAAGCCCGTCGGTACATGTTATGCGTCTCGTCCATGCCCCGAAGTGTCGGCGGGATGCTAGCACAAGCGGCGTCGAACCCGTACGTCAAGGTAGAACAGCAGCTCCAGGACCAGCGCATCAAGGGAGGACATGGGACATGGCGTCATCGGTCGGCTCGAGGTTCGAGGGAATACAACATGCGGTTCGACGGCGACAAGTCTCAGACACCCTAATGCGGAGGATGCCCAGAGATATTCCCTCGATCCAACAACCTCTAAACAATTCGTGTGATGTTGATTTTGCAGTTTAGGAATCTCTAGCTGCCAACCTATAATAGATCACGTCAATCCTAACCCGCTGAATTTGATTGCCGTCTCCCCCGGGCGGGCAGGTGGAGGCCACTTGTCGCATATCCCCCACGATGTCCCCAACACGTAGAAAACGCCCGATGGCTCCACTCTACTTCCAAGTTCCGCTAAAGGAAACGGGAACCATTAAGCCAATGCTTGCCAAGACGTTGATGACCCTTAGTGGCGGGCCTAGAATATAAAAACACTCGGGTCCTTAATAAGGGATGCTCTTAACCGTCTTACGCGCCACTGGCCCGTAAATGCTAGTTAACCTTGCTTTTTATAAATACATAGTTACCTCCGTGGTTTGGATTATATCAATTAATTTTGTTATTTTCTTTTCATATGTTTCCCGCCTTCTTATTATCTATTCGACGTTATGTTGTTACCTATCTATAAAGCGAGCCTCTTTTAACTATATATCAACGATATGGTCTTTGACTAGCTCTTAAGATACATTGATTTATTACACGATCGACTCCTAACCTAACTGCCATCTTTATAAGACTTCTTTATTATTATAGCCTTCTACGAGATTAAAATGTAACAAGTAGGTGAGTGCACAGGATAGCTAGGCAAAGGGCCAAGATGAGACGTAGCTCTATTCCAATACCAAGACTAAAGCTTAGAGAGTCTAAGTCTTAGCAGTCGGGCCATTCTGGAATGTACCCCGAATGCGAGTCACGTGTGCTGACTCATCATCCACGCCTCGTGGACGAGGCGGGCCTGAGTCGGTGTTGAGCCCCGCGAGATAAGAGCTCCGGCGCTGGCCCAGAAGGGTTAAGTACTCCATTAAGCAGACCCCACAATAAGGGTAAAATACGTGATCAGATAGATCGTACAATAGGCGCATCACGCGCCCTCTCCTTTATAGGAAATTAAGGCTAATTATAACCATTGTTCGTATACTCAAAATAGTAACTATTATATGTTACGCGATAGTTATAAGCCCGGGAGGTGTTCGATTACCACTTATAACTTCTAATTACTATAGCTAATATACGAATAACTATCTTAAACCATTCTAAACACATTTCTATCCTTTTTAAGCTCCCTTACGCTATATTATAACCCACCTTTAGACGAGATGGCCTTAAGTATAGCGGTTATGGTTACGGGCTTATTTACCGATAAGAAGCTCATAACTTACCGTTAATAAAGCGACTAGATTTACGTTCTAAGCTCCTTTACGCGTAATAATAACATTTAGGCTAACATCGACCCTAATCGTGACAATAAGCTGTCTAACGTGCTAATTAAAGCTAAAGAGAAGAGCCTTACGGATATAAGGTAGGAGCTTAAGGAGCTTTTCAATATAAAAGCCTTAAGCTTCGAGTAAATCATAAGTTATTAGTAATCTTAAAGCGTTATAATTATTAATCGGTAGAAGGAGTACGATAAGAAGGTGAAGTTATACTATAAGATTCGTACTTAAATGGCTATCACTATTAAGCTAAGCATTTATAACGTGATTATAAGCGCCCTTAAGCTATAATACGCGAAAGACGAGACTAAATACTCTACCTATAAGATCGTTAAAGGCATTAAGGCCCGCCTCGCTCTAAGTGACCTCACACTTTAAGAGGAAGCTCGCTAAGCCTATAAAGATATTTTATAAAAGGCTAAGCGTGCTAAAGTTAGGGTTAATAGCTAATATCCGCGTTAGGTAAAAGCGTACTAATAAGCTTAATTATATAACCTTTTAGAGGTTAAGGGCATAATAGCGATTACGGACTTCTTAAAGGCTATAAGTAAGCGCTAAGCGCTTAAGTGGGCACGAATAGAGCGCAATACGTTTTTAAAGGCTCTAACTCTAAGTAACGAGCTTACTATACTACTTAAGAGATATGTCACGCTCTTTAGTAACGTGGTTAGCTATAAGAAGATCACATATAACGTATATCCAACCCTTAGTGGAAGCTCTCCTAATTAATCGTATAAAAGCGTTAAAGCTCCTAGCTATAGTAAGGAGTGCCCTTACTATAACAACCTTAGTAATATATATTATTGGAAACCTTCGGAATGCTATACCCTTAAATATACGATTATAGGATTAACGGAGCAGTTCTTACGGAATAAGCCTTCGAAGGAGTAAGTAAAAGCTATACGTAAGCGCTTTTACGAACCAAAGTGGAAGGCCTTATGCGATTAGATAGAATCTTATAGATAGAAGCTCTCTTCTAGATCTAATAGCGATAACGATGCCTCCTTCCTAAGTAGCATTAACGTAATGGTTATTAATCCACGCCTTTACGATTCTAACATAATGTTAGGAATCTACGTAATGCTTAAAACTAGGCGTTATCCGCTCTCTAAGAGTACGTTATTAAATAACTATAGAGCTATTCATCTCGTTAATACGATAGATCTAATCGTGCTAGGCTCCTTTAAGCCGAGCTACGGTACTAAAGTAGTCTAGTTAGTAGATATAGAATGCCGGATTATTAGCTATAGCACGCGGTTACTTAAAGGAGTTTTTAATAGCCCCTTAGGACTGGGAACTAAGGATCTCACGCTTAATAACGTCATTATAGTACTAAGCTTTCACATTAATATCGTATCTAAAGCCTTCCTATATATAAAGGGAGTCTAGTATATAAGACTTAATTGCTCATTACGCTTTAGAATAATAAGTAAAAGCGTTATCTTAGCTAGGCTATTACGCGCCTATAATATAGTGTTCCTTAAATACAAGCCGTTATCCTTATACCTATAAGAACCCCTAATCCGTGGCTCTATGTCGATAGCCCTAATGGCTTTAACGCTTATAGCCGCTTTTATTATACCTCGCTGATTATATCGTCCTTTACGTAACTTACTAAAGCTAAGAGAAGACTTTAAGGAACTTTAGCACCTTCGTGTAAGCCACATAAGCGCTAATGCGCTTAAGGAGCTCGTAAGTAACGTAAGGAACGTACGTATAAGCGGCACTAAGCGTAAGAAGTGCGAATACTATATACTTACCTATACGGCCTAAGTTATCTTATAAAGGCTAGCAAAGCGTTAAGCGCCACGCCCCTTTTATAGGGTGTGCTAAGACCTTTAAGACTTTCTATCTAGCTATAATAAATGCTAATAGCTTTATATACTTAAGGACGAATATAGTAAGTGGTTATATACTCTTTCACTACTTAATAAGCAGTAAAGTATAGTGTTTAACGTAATCTACCACTTTAAGCGCTTAGTGCTCTAATAGTTTAACCTTCCTATCTGTATTCTACGTTATAATAACGAACCCATAGTTATAGCTATAGCTAGCTAATCAATCTATTAGCGTTAGGTAGTAAAGTAAGGGATTCGCATTAAGCTTTCACTACCCTTCACACACGAGCTAAACGGTAGTATTGAGCGAATAGGGAAGGAGGTAATTACTAAATTAATAGTAATGCTAACTAGAGCTTCCTTACCACCCGATTTATAGCTAGAGAGCATATAGGCAGCTATATAGTTACTTAACATTAGCCCAAAGCGCTCCTTAGGTTAGAAAACCCTTATTAAAGTGCTAAAAGCATAGTTTAAGATATATACCCCTATCACGATTAGGGATTTAGTAATAGATCTAAAGCCGGATTGGAGCGGAATTTACGTTTATAGCTATAGGGCCTATCCGCTTAATCGCGACTATAAGGCTAACCATATAAGACGGTTATTTAAGATAAGCCCTAAGGGCCACATCGGATATCTCGTTAGTTACGTTACCTTAAACGTATATCGGATCTAAATCCCTAGCCTATAGTGAGTTATTACGATTAGGAACGTAACCTTCAATAAGTATACGTTCTTTAATCTAAAGCGTGAAAGCGAAGAGGAAATTAAGGAGCATAAGTTTAATGAGATTATAATTCCTAATGAGCCTATTCTAAAGGAAGATATAAACCTTATAGCCATTACGAACCTTTCTAAGGTCGAATCGCTAACTAGTTAGCGCTTTAAGTAATTAATTTAGGGGGTGGACTAAGAATAGAGTATTAGAAATGTGCTTTTAGACCCTAAAGCCTTCAAAATAATAGATTAATTGCTAAAGTAGCTATAAACCCCTCGTTTAACATTAAAGCCGGACTTACGATAAAGCGCGTAAGCTTAAGACGTAGGAAATACTTTAGATAACGCTTATTTAAGCGCCCTAAGCGTTAGTGGGAGCCTAAGCCCGGGGGTGTACACTCTAGCTATAGGGGACTCGCTATAAGAGCTAGAACCTTAATAACAATAAGATGTTAAGGGAGAGTAACTCTAACACCAATTAGAAGCTTAAGTAAAGTAAGAGGCTAGCTAGAGCGAAGCTCATAACGCTAAACTGTTATAAAGCCTAGCCCTAAACTTAATATCTTAAACCTCTTCCACGCCTAAAGCTAACGTAATAACTATAACGTAAGTACGTATGCCTTCTCCCTTACGGTAAGAGGTGCGTAAAAGCGCTTATATTATAGCTAAAGAAGCTCGGTAAGGGAAGAGGGACTAAGCTATAGCGTTTAATAATAAGACTTTTAGCCAATACGTTATAATTAAGGGAGATCTATAGGAGTTTTTCAATACCTTCTTACCTAATTAATAAGAAGCTATATTTAAAGATTTAAGGAGCTTCTATATAACGCTATTAGTGATTATAGTAGTAATGGATTAGAAGAATGCTACGTAACCTAAAATAGGGTAGAGCCGGCTATATAGAGATACACTTCTTCCATTACCTTAAACGTGAAGGGAAGTGCTAGTCTATCCGCTTAAGGAGTAACTAATTATAGCCGTAAAGCTAGAAATCGAGGCTTTAATTAGTAAAGGCACCTAACAGGAGATTAAGAGAGAAGAGGCATATATAAAGCCGCTATTATTAAAGTGAGTGTTTACCTATAAGTTCGATATTACTAACATTTTAGAATGAGTTAAAGCGTGTATTTACGTTCGTAAAGACCTTTAGGAAGCGGTAACGATCGAAAACATATATGTTATAACGCTCGTAACGCGCTCATTTAGGGTGGCGATAGCTATCACTACTTATTTCGACCTTAAGATATTATAACTAAACATTAAGAACGCTTTTATTAACGTAATACGCAATAAGGATAGCGAGCTAGTCGTTTATAAGCTTTTAGAGGGGTTTAAGAAGCTAGGCCTTATGCTATTACTTAAGAGAGCGCTATATAGGCTATAAGATTCACCCTATTTATAGTATATAGAGTTCTTAAGCATATTACGTAAACTCGGCTTTATTTAATGTGGCGAAGAGCTATACTTATTTTATAATAAAGCTTAAAGCGTGTTTATGTTATTCTTTATAGATAATATCCTCTTCCTATTCTATAAGTCTAAGGAAGCTAATGTAAGGCACTTAATAAGAGAGGTTTAAAAGCATTACGAAGCTTATAAGAAAGGCGAAGCTAGATAGTTCCTTAGCATTAAGATTATCCGGAATCGTAAGGAGCTTATAATATTATTAAGCTATACGTTATACATCGAGAAAATCGCCTTTAAGTTCGGGTAGATAGATTATAATAACTTCCCACCCATTCCGTTACTTATAATTAAGTTTAAGAAGAACATAAGCTTAGTAACCTATACGGAGATTAAGAAATATTAGGAAACCGTAAGTTCTATACTCTATACCGCTATTATAATCTAACTTAATGTTACTTTCGCTATAACCCTGCTTTTACGCTTCCTCACTAACCTAAAGGCGGAGTATTAGAAAGTAGCTTTTTAAATCATCCGCTATTTATATCTAATAAGGCACCTCACTTTACGCTTTAAAAGGTTTAACGAAGGCTAAGCACTTAGGATTTTAAGTGATGCCTCCTTTAGCGATAACCTAAATACTTATAGATTATCTTAAGGCTATATCATCACCCTATTTAGCGGACCGATTATATAGAAGGCCATTAAATAAGCTATAATGAGTATGTTAATTACCGAAGCTAAGCTCCTCGCTCTTAAGTAAATAGCGAAGGAGACGATAGGGCTGTAACGGCTATTTCGTGATCTTAACCTAGCCTTAGAGTAAGATTACGAGATAGGCTATAATAACCTTTAAACTATATACCTTATAATCGTAAAGAGCTTCCGTATCACCACTTAGTTACGGCATGTGGATATATAGAACCTCTAGCTACGTTAAGAGTATTAGAAGGGGTCGTTCTAAGTTACATACGTGCCTATATATAAGATGCTAGCCGATAGGTTAATAAAGGCGCTTTTATAGTAGCGTTTTGAGCACTTCTAAGCTATGCTTAATTTATAGTATATATTAGATTCTATAGGAATAAGTAATTAAGTAAGGAGTAAAGTAAGATATAATAAAAACGCTAAAACGCTAAACGTTAACGCTTATAAGCTAATCTAAGTAAATACGGCCGCGCGCGGCCCCGCCCCCCTTCTCTAGCTAGCTAGTGGCTATTCCTCCTCCTTATTATCCTCCTTATCTACCTCCGGTAGCTTATTTACCTAACCCTCCTCCTCTCCTTCACTAACGCCCCTACGTTTAAAAAGGAACGCGCTTAGCGCGGTTTACGCTTAATGAGCTTACTTATTATCACGGATGCCTACCCGTAAGTTACCTTCCGGCTCCTTTAGTAACTTAAGGTATAATTTAATAGAGGTATATAGCCTTTAAGTGAACTATACGTAATGAGCTTATATCACACACTTAAGATGATCGGAAGAGCTTACCGCCTTATCCTAAGCCGTTAGGGGGTTCTCATCATCGTGATAAGCGACTAAGATGTAATGACGTAACCACCGCATTAAGGGGATGACCTTAGCGAGGCTATATTAATGTTAATAAAGCTCGTTAGCGCTTAGAAGTAAGGTTTATACATAAGAGCTCGCAATCATAGCGGTGCTTATCGTATATAAGGTAGCGGTTAGCGCGCCTTAAGGGATCTCGATCTATATAACGCTTAAGAAGCCCTTAGCTAGTGAGGACTAAGCTTACATAACGTATACATAAAGTAAACCGTGTTTCGCTATTAGCTAAGACCTTTCGTGATGGAATGAGTATTTAAGCTTATAACTAAGGATTTAAAGCTAGAAAACGAACCTTCTTAGCCTAAGGGCCGGTCTTACCACCCTAGCCCCTTAGCGCGGGGGGTTACTACTATTATTACTATAGCGACGGAGTGGCGGCGGTAGAGCGGATAGTAGTGAGGGTAGAGCGATTCGATAGAGCTATTAACGGGTTAGCTAAAAGCTTAAATAAGAAATGTAACTAGCTTACTTAAGCTCGGCCGCGTATTAACAGCGATAACGGACTAGGAGTGGGTGAAGGGGGCTATAATAATAATAATAGTAATGGCGGAGGGAGCTTATATAGTAGTGATAGCAGCGTAGATAAGAATATAGGCTTAGAAGGAAAGGAAGGAAAGAGCGTTAGAAAGGGAGAAAGAAGACCTATATATAGGTAAGGGAGGCTTATTAAGTTAATAAGAGCCTTATTATCTACTTTAACGAGCTATTAAAAGTTATAGATAATAAGGGCTACGGATTGAGTTATCTAAAGGGGCATTAAATGTTACGGTTCACTTTAAGTTTTCGCAATAAGGAAGGACTATTAGAAGTTTATCTTAAGCTAAG